>JAMPIV010009340.1:0-600000 GCA_024509875.1 Oreohelix idahoensis | reverse complement strand
AAGCCGCCATCCGTGTGATGAGAATCACCGTAAACACCAGAAATAATAATGAATTTCTCTATGTGTATATAGAATAAAGGACTGACATATAATGTCTGTTTTAAGAGGGGAGGTGTCGTGGAATATTCTAATCCACATATATAAATTATCAAGTAAATATAAAGCCTAATAAATACATATAATAAATAAATGAAGAAGAATGGTAAAGAACAGTGCTGTCACAATGACTGTACTCGAAATCCCCCTTGTTTTATGCTTCGTCTGCAAATTGTAACGCTTTCACGTTGATAGTAAAAGCTTACTGTATTATTACCCGCTTTCTTCAATGAAACGTGTGCTGCATTTCTAAGAAAAACCTTGAAATATGCAAGTTGACCTAAATTTTAAATTCCATTCATGTCTTTTTCTACACTGCGTTACCAAAATGAACGAACAGATGGACAAAAGGATAAAGAGAGAGGGGAGGGCTGAAAATCAGGAACGCATGCAACACGCGTCGCGCGATACACAAATGCTGCCATCACGCGTGTAAGTCTACATGCACTAAATTTTTTTCAGACGGACAGTGATAAAATACACTACCCTTTCCCAGAGTTAGGTTTATAAATCATAAAAAACGCTTATTAGGAAAGATAACAATAGATGGGTTTACGGTTGAAAACATAAAAGTACCCAGACATCACATCTTCAAAACAGGAGGTAGAAAATACATATTTTGAACGCAGCCACGTAGCTCTTTTAAATTTGGATAATTGGGTTCCTTAGGGCTTGCTGACGAATAATATGTAAAACGTTACGCAAATAGTCCAGGAATTAATAAATTATAACCAAAATAAAATAGTGGGGATGCCTGACAACACAAAATCATTTCTGCTCATAAAATTTTTTATAACGTGTTTGAAAAAAAAAAAAACTTTACGTTACATAAATAGCCTACCATGTAAACTCCCAATTGATTGGAGCGCAACAAATGAAAGCCTAACCACGATTGGTCGGACTATAAATACTATCTTTCGTTGTTAGGGGAAACGGGGAAAGGTAACATTTTTTCAAACACTTGTCGAAACGGGGCTCATTGGTCAGACTCGCTGATATACACACTTGGGAGCGTTAGTTCGAAACCACTTGTTTAAATAAGCTTGATAAAGCATCAGTGCGTTGAAGCCAGCTTATATTTTGCTCAATAAAAGCCTGGAAGATAAGCAGATGGGAATTTGTGCCAGTTTGTGCCAGAATTCATTGCTAATCAACGTATCTGTGTTTATTCGTATGAATTGTGGTAAGCTTGAACCATTCAATATCTTTTAATGAAAATTGAATGTGAATTGTTGATTTATGCCTGTATATATATGTGTAGTTCAGTGGCAAACGTGAGGTAAAGCCTGTAATGCTCCAGCCTGAACAGAGGGTGTCGGAGAAAAGTCAAACGGCATGGAATGGCCAAACAGTACACTGACACCTAGATGATTGACTAGAAAGAAATAATGCTGGAATTGCAGAGGCGTAGTAACCATTAAGAAGGGTAATACTGGAATAAAGTATTTCAAATGAAGCTGACAGTTGGCCTAATGCTCTGAACTCAATGTTTGTGCTGTGTTGTGATCAGTGTAACAAGAGAGTTTAAGTTAGTTATGAAGTAGAAGGTACATCCTTCTTGATTTCAGGGACAGTGGTCTTGATGGTAGAGAGCAGCACCTGGTCAGAGCTTTGCTGAATCCTGAGTCGGACAGCATACTCCTTGGTCTTTTTAGCTATCAGTGAGGTGTCTCCTGAGCCCAGAGGAGAATTCGAGCAGAGGAGTCCTTTCCTGCCGCCATCACGCCAGATAAGCGAATTGGCCAGCTGAGCTCAACATTATGTCCCCTCATCTTGAAATGACTTTGTAAAAATATATTAAGAGGGGAAATTAATTGTCTTAATATCAGGAACTGAGAACATCTCCAATACTAATTTCCTTAAGACAAACTATTGAAGTCATGATGACAACTACCAACAGAGCTTGAACAAAACAAAACCAGTATTACCTCATACTACTATTACACAACTGACACACATAGGATATTTTTAATAATATATATGTCACTCCCAGATTCATATTAATACATTCTGTACATAACTTGTAATTAACATTGATTGTGATTCCTGGTTCCTTTGTATTTGAATCAGGACACATACACATTTATGACATTAATGAATACATATTGTTAATTGAAAAGTTACGAGTGACTTCTTTAAGATATTCTCATAGAGTGTTATATGTATGTGAGTGTCACAGTGTTGTTAATAGTAGTGGATTAAATTAAATTGTTTATCTGTCTGTTGTTGTGACTTACACTTCACCATACTCATACCCTAGACACATAACGTAGCATCACACTATTCCAGAATAATTCTGACTGAGATATATAGATATGTGGTAGCAAGTAAGGTTATATATATTACACTACTCTTATTAGATATATATACCTTCACAGCTGATCTCAGTCAGTACACTAAGTCCCCTATAAATATTTATAACATCCCACTTCACCACAACATTAACTACTGCCAACAAAACAGCTTTATTGACACATAAAAGCACACAGAAGCACATGAAAAACTTCGAAGCCAAAAGCAAAACTCTGAACATTAACAAGTTTTTCATCAAACCAAAAGAGTCCTGTCTCCAAGACAAAATTGCCAAAGCGGAGATAGTGTTGTCGGCTTCCATGGCAGAACATAATACTCCGTTTTCGCAAGCTGATCATTTGATTGAATGTTGCAAGCAGATATTTCCAGACAGCACAATTGCTCAAAATATGTCACTGAAGCGCACCAAGGCTGCCTATGTGATGCAGTACGGCATTGCTCATTTTGAGCGGCTTGAAGTTATAAACATTTGCAAAAATCAGAAATTTTCTATTCTCGTTGATGAGAGTACTGATATTTCTACGAACCAGATGTTGGCAGTCGTTGTGCGATTCTGTGACACAAAAACTAGAAAAGTAGTTGATTCACTGTCAAACCTCATTGAGGTGGAGGATGGGACTGGTCTTGGCATGTTTACAGCTGTTAAGAAATTGTTGAACACGCATGAAATCCCGCTTAGTAACGTCATTGGTTTTGCTGCAGACAACTGTACCACTATGATGGGGACTGCAAGTGGTTTACAGGCACAGCTGAAGAAAGATATTCCTCATGTCTTTGTTCTCGGCTGTGTTTGTCATTCATTTGCACTGTGTGCAAATGCTGCCAGCAACCACCTACTATCTTGGTTTGAAATTTTCATAAAGAATGTCTGCTTCTATTTTTCGCGTAGTAGTAAAAGAAATCTCCAGTTCCAGTTAATACAAGATGTAGTTCAGGCCCAGAAACATAAAGTGTTGAAGCTGTGTGAAACACGCTGGCTTTCCCGTGAAGCAGTCATTGAGAGGATCCTTGAGCAATGGAATGCTCTGCACTTGTATTTCCAATCCGAAGCTTCAGTGGACAACGTCGATGGTGCGGGGCAAATCCTGCAGACGATGAACACTGTTGGCACGAAGCACATGCTTCTATTTGTCGGCTACATACTGGGTAAAGTTAACGTCATGAACATGGAATTCCAGTCCGAGAACTTCCGTCTTCACAAAGTGTACACGAGTGTAACAAGAGAGTATCGTTTTCTTCTCAGTATGTTTATTAGGCAGGAAGTATTGCAGCATGAGCATCGCACTCTTGCCGACATTGATCCTTCGGATGTACAGGTGCACAAGAAACTGAATTACATTGAGCTGGGTGGACGATGTGAAGCGCAGTTAATTCGACAACCATTACGAGATAAAGAAGTCCAGTTTCGCAAGGATGCATTGGCATACATGATTGAACTTTGTACTCAAATACGACGCAGGTTCCCACTTGGACAAAACAGTGTTCTGGCGCAAATGCAGCTGTTGGATCCAAAGCAAGCTCTCGATATCAACAAACTTTCTGTCATTCCATTAGCAGCGCAGTTCCCAACAGTTGTTTTAGAAGAGAACCTTGATCGTCTGTCTGATCAATAGCGAGAACTGGCATCGTACCGAAAAGATCTTGGACATCTAGTGGATGAGGATCCGCCCACATACTGGCTGGGACTGCAACAAGTAACAGATGCTAATAACCAGAAGAAATGTGATGTTTTGGCTGACCTCATGTGCACGCTTATGGCACTACCTCACTCCTCAGCATGCGTCGAAAGAGTGTTTTCGAAGGTTAACTTAGTTAAAACTAAACAAACCAACAAGCTTCTGTGTGAAACAGTTTCCAATGGAATACTAGCCAAGCAAGCAGTTGCCAAAGATGGAGTTTGTCATAAGTTTAATCCTAGTAAAAGCGTGGTTGAAGATGTGCGCGAAGGACGTTGTCGGCAGAGATATGCAAAGATTTTGGAACTTCACAATCAAGATTCCACGTTGTCAATTCATGCATATCTTGACGAAGGAGAAGTTGTCGACATGGATGCCGAGTCTCTGACAAGTGACAATTTTCAACAGTAACAAGTTACAACTAACATTTTATATTTAATTTGAGGAACATTTTGTTAATGTAACTAATGTAAGTATATTACTGTTAAAATATCTCATTTTCAAGAGTTCATATATTGGGGTGTTATTAAAATAATTTGTTATTTAATTGTGAATTTTTGGTAATAAAAAAAATAAAAATAAAAATGAAGAAATACATAAAAATTGGTAGCACACAGATTATTTGTGCTAAAGATGCACATAAAAGATTATGTAAGCATCGTCTATCCCGTGTATTTGAGGCATAAAATAATCTGGGTATTTCTGTGTTTTTTTAAGAACATCATCTGGGTTTATTTCTAGAACTTGAGTGGCAACGCTGGTTGGGACATGCGTTTATGTTGGGCGTGTTCCAATGCGACTCATGCGAGGAAAAAATATGCGACCTCATGCGAGGAAAGGAAAAAAAAAAAAACACAGAGGATCATTGGTGACACTTGTGTGTCATTGGGTCCTTTTGTGTTTGGACTTGCGCCTACTATCCGGCTTTGGCTAGGATCATGTGTCTTGGCCAGGGCCGGAGGTGGGCGTGCGATCAATGCAACCTCATGCGAGGAAAAAAAAGGCATTTTGGCTAAGATCAAAGTCTTAACACAAAAGATCAGTACACTGACATTCAGTGTCATTAGGTCTTTTGTGTGAAAACACAGAAGATCACTAAAATGACACGTGTGTGTCATTGGGTCTGTTTGTGTTTGGACTTGCGCCTACAATCCGGCTTTGGCTAGGATCATGTATCTTGGCCGGGGGTGGGCGTGCGATCATTGCGACCTCATGCGAGGATAAAAATGCGACCTCATGTGAGGGGAAAAAAAAAAAGCCTTTTGGCTAAGATCAAAGTCTTGACACAAAAGATCAGTACATTGACATTCAGTGTCATTAGGTCTTTTGTGTGAAAACACAGAGGATCATTGGTGACACTTGTGTGTCATTGGGTCTTTTTGTGTTTGGACTTGCGCCTACTATCCGGCTTCGGCTAGGATCATGTGTCTTGGCCAGGGCCGGGGGTGGGCGTGCGATCAATGCAACCTCATGCGAGGAAAAAAATGCGACCTCATGTGAGGGAAAAAAAAAAAGCCTTTTGACTAAGATCAAAGTCTTGACACAAAAGATCAGTACATTGACATTCAGTGTCATTAGGTCTTTTGTGTGAAAACACAGAGGATCATTGGTGACACTTGTGTGTCATTGGGTCTTTTTGTGTTTGGACTTGAGCCTACTATCCGGCTTTGGCTAGGATCATGTGTCTTGGCCAGGGCCGGGGGTGGGTGTGCGATCAATGCGACCTCATGCGAGGAAAAAAATGCGACCTCATGCGAGGGGGAAAAAAGACACTCAGTGTCATTAGGTCTTTTGTGTGAAAACACAGAGGATCACTAAAATGACACTTGTGTCATCGGGTTTTTTTGTGTTTGGACTTGCGCCTACTATCCGGCTTTGGCTAGGATCATGTGTCTTGGCCAGGGCCGGGTATGGGCGTGCGATCAATGCGACCTCATGCGAGGACAAAAAAAAAAAGGATCAAAGTGCATTGACATTAACGTGTTAATGTATTTGATCTTTTGAGGCTAGACATGCGCCTTGATATCCGGCCTTTTGGCTAAGACCATTGTGTCTTAGCTAGGGCCGGGGCGTGCGCCACCGAGACTCATGCGAGTCTAAAATATGCGACCTCATGCGAGGAAAAAAAATGCGACCTCATGCGAGGACAAAAAAAAAAAAATCTGTGAACCTCGCTTGCGGCCCTTCTGGTATCCACCCCTCTTATGACCAACTTCTTTGATGTCTTTGATTTTTCCACCACCACTTTTATCTGGTGGGGCAGCTGGACTTCTTTTGGACCGGACTCCAGTTCGATCATTAGCAGAGTGGCTGTTTCGGTGTTGTTGAGGGAAAGCACCATACATCCCTCCGGTCATGCAGTGCTCTAACTGCCAGCAGTTTTCACACACCAAGAAAACATGCAGGAGAGATACAGTCTGCCAATATTGCGCGGGAAACCCCCAATATGGTTTAACACAAACCGTACCTGTGCAAACTGCCTCGGAAACCATGGGGCAAGGTACCGAGGCTGTCCGATGTTCCAAGAAACTAAGAACATACTGAAGGAAGCGGTATCCAAAAACATCCTCTTCAGAGAGGCAAAACATAGAGTGACAGCGGATGTCGCGAACAGACAGCACACAACAGATAGAAGACAGCTGAATCAGCTGACCGCTGAAGTCAAAGAAATAAAACTAAAACTACAGGTCGAAAACAGAAGCAAGCAGACTCCCGAAGATCAAACCGACAGTGGTGAAGACGTAATAGACCTACAGAGCGTTAGAGATATGATGGAAGACATGAAAAGAATTCAGCAGCAGGTAGAAGCAGATGTCAAGAAGCTGACAGAGCTGAAAGAGGAAAACGCAGAAATCCTCAAAAGAATAGAAGCAAAAAGAATAGCCATTAAGGAAATTACATCAAACAACACGCGAGAAATTAAAACGAACAACCAAACAGAAGAAGAAATCATCGAGGAAACGCTAGAAAAGCTACTCCCAACAATAATAGAAAAAGCGCTATCACAGATACAGGAGAAAAGGAAGACAAAAGAAACAGAAACTAGGAGCGTAAAAACACACAACACCAAACAAGCCAGATAGTGAGGCAGGATATGAAAAACACCATGAACACGCCACGGCACCATGAACAGACAAGCAACGAAGAGGTATCCAGACAGTCAGCTAGTGGTTCTTTTTAGGACCAGTCCTTTTCAGGACTAAAACCGGCTAGCATCGAAGAAACTAAACGCACAATATACCCCAATTATAACCAATTTTCAGGTTGAACAGGGTATAACAGCAACATAGTAGACAAACGAACGAGCGAACGAACGAACGAAAAGTATTGCAGTGCATGAGGAAATACTACAGGTCAATACATATCTGCACACTATAGGATGCAGTGTTACATTAACATGGATACCATCACATGTAGGGATAGCAGGAAATGAGCTTGCAGACAAAGAAGCCAAAGGAGGCAGAACTAGCTATAACAAAATTGAAATAGGATTAGGTAAGTTTGAAATTAAGAGCTTAATTGCCCAAGCAATAACTAAAGAGTGGATAACAGCATGGGACCAAAGTAAAAAAGCAAGACACTCATATAAAATCCTGAAAAAAAACAAGCAAAAAATGTCAGATAAAAGATGAACTAAAAATACCAATTAACAAAAAATTACTGAGGCTCAAGCTTGGAACTGGATATTTCATGAAAGAGGAACCCATGTGCGAAGAGTGTCAAGAACCAAACACAATTAGACACTTTCTGGTGGACTGCAAAAAATATGACAAAGAGGCAAAACATTAAGACATACTGTAGTAACCATAAGGTAGAAATGAGTGTAGAAAATCTCATAGGCACTAAGACCCCATCAGAAATACACAGGTTAATAAAACACTTTATTACAAAAACAAAAGCTAACATATAAAACTTAAATAAACAAGGATGCAAGCCAGTAGTCTACATTGGTGAAAGACTCCCCCCAGATAAATACGGATTGACCAAAAACCCTCCGGTGAAACATAAAAACATATCAGTTTAGACAATATCATACTTGGGGTAATAAAACGACATTGAACTATAACTACAAAATTTAAAAAAAAACCTACTAGAGATAATATAAGAGTAGTATAAATTAAATACTAACAAAAGCATATTACAATAAATGAAATACGTCCTGATATAACCAACAGCTCCATGTATATGGTAGACGGTTGAAATGGGCGTGCTATGTAGCAAACACCTATTTTTTTAAAAAAACAGGATTGCAGTAATTTTTCACCTCAACGAGGCAGATAGCAATATACTAAAACCAACGTCCTTTTCAGGACGTACTCAGAAGACAAAATGGTTCGTACCAAGCCACAAGCCAAGAAGAAGAAAGTTTATAAAAGCCCGCCAGCACTTGACAACAAAGAAGAGTCATCACAGAACAAGAACAGATTACCGGAGAGCAAAGCTGGCCTAAGTGCTAGCGTCGAGGCCGAACCTCCTGAAAAGCCGAGCAATGCAGCTCCTGACACCACGGCGGTGGCAACAACTGACAGCAGCGCAATATTTGATGCTGCTCTTGGCCCAAGAGGAGAGGAAGCCTTGGCCGAAATTGCAAGAGTAATGAGAAGGCTAAAATACCAGAAGGGGGCAAGAGATAAACCACGAGCGAATTCACAACCACCATATGAAACTACATCAACATCCACGCCCGTCGTGCCAGGCTTAGACATCGAAGATGCTGTCCGAAACCCGATGTCGGAGAATCACCAAGCGGCAGAGGAGTGTCAAATTCAACACAACAACCATCAGATGGCGCAAATTGCGAGAGCCGAGATAAAAACCAACGAAAACCCCGAGACGCAAACCACCAGACCTAGTCCGGACAAAACAACAGCTGATAACAACTCAATAACTCTGGAACAAGAAAAGGCTCCTTCCAACATCGAACAGGAACATGATTCTTGTTCAAACCAAGACCGGAGAAAGGAACAAAGGCCAAATAATAACAAGACAAACAACACAGATACAATACAGGAGAGGATCGTTAAGATCACCCAGATGTCTGGAGGTGAGGCCTCACTCAGGGCCCTACCCGACAATAAAGTGATCGGGATCCTCGAGGCAATAACTGGCAGGAGAGACATTGCGAAATTAGGGAGGCACGAAAAAGGAGTCGTGCTTTCTCTCAACAGCACGGATAAAACAACTTCGCTGATGACAGAACTGAAGTCCGGACCGAAAGAATTCATGCTGCCCCACCAGATAAAAGTAGTGATGGAGACCGTCAAGACAACAAAGAAGTTGGTACTAAGAGGGGTCGATACCAGATGGTCCGCAAACGAAGTCCAAAGTTGCCTACAAACTGAAAACACAAATGCCCAAATCATACAAGTCGAGAGGTTAAAGACATGGAATAAAAAAGATGCCAATCTGGTGGTAGTAACTATTGAAGGAGTGACAAGACCTGAAAGACTGACACTCAAAGATACATCAAAAAGAACAGAAGCCTATATCCCTCCGGTGATGCAGTGCTCCAACTGCCAGCAATTTTCCCACACCAAGAAAACATGCAGGAGAGATACAGTCTGCCGATATTGTGCGGGAAACCACCAATATGGCGACTGCCCCAGGGCGAAGGACCTGAATTACAAAGCGATTAACACAAACCGTACCTGTGCAAACTGCCTCGGAAACCATGGGGCAAGGTACCGAGGCTGCCCTGTGTTCCAGGAAACTAAGAGCATACTGAAGGAAGCGGTATCCAAAAATATCCTCTTCAGAGAGGCAAAAGCGGAGGTCGCGAACAAACAGCGCACAACAGATAGAAGACAGTTGCATCAGCTGACCGCTGAAGTCAAAGAAATAAAACTAAAACTCCAGGTCGAGAACAGAAGCAGGCAGACTCTCGAAGATCAAACCGACAGTGGTGAAGACGTGAGAGACCTACAGAGCGTTATAAAGATGATGGAAGACATGAAAAAAATTCAGCAACAAATAGAAACAGACGTCAAGAAGCTGACCGAGCTGAAAGAAGAAAACTCAGAAATACTCAAAAGAATAGAAGCAGAACGAAGAGACGTAGAGGAAATTACATCTAACACAAGAGGAACCAAAACGAACGACCAATCAGACGAAGAAGTCATCGAGGAAACACTAGAAAAGCTACTCCCAGCAATAATGCTCGTAGAAAAAACGCTATTTCAGATACAGGAGAAAAGGAAGACACAAGAATCAGAAACGAGGAGGGCAAAAACACACAAAACCACACAAGACAGATAGTGAGGCAGGATATGAAAAACACTATAGGCCTATAACACGCCACAGCACCACGAACAGACAAACAACGAAGAGGAATCCAGAAAGTCAGCTAGTGGTCCTTTTTAGGACCAGTCCTTTTCTGGACTAACAACCGGCTAGCACCGAAGAAACTAAACGCACAATATACCCCAATTATAACCAATTTTCAGGTTGAACATGGTATAACAGCAATATAGTCGACGAACGAACGAACGAAGTATTGCAGTATATGAATTAGTATTGCAGTATTTGTGAAAATTTTAGTTATTTACACAAGGAAATTACAATATCATTACAAAAATATGTGCGATGTATAACTTTAGATTACATGAAAAAGTGTGTGCATGGAGTGATATGTTTTTTTGTTTTTGTTTTTTTATACAGCTGCTCATTGTATTTTCATTTTTATACTTGTTTTCATGCTGTAACTGTCAATGTTTCAACGCATATGTCTTTGTCACTTCAATCTCAGATCTAAGGGTCTGTTATATTTCGACATGCGCCCTAATATAACCGACTGGGTTAAACGGGACGCGCCTTGCCAAAACGAGGCAAAAAATTATTTTAAAAAAAAATATATGTCTGTAAATTTCCACGGAATGTGAATAAAGATGTTTAAAAAAAAGAGGGTAAAGTAGTGCCATAGGGTTATGAAGTGTTACAGACTTCACCATACTAGATCCAACTTAATCAGATGAAGTGACGTGCTCTCTTACGGGAAGTGACGTGCCTTTTCTATCACTAACTCAAGATAATAGGTTACATAATTTACAGCTGGATACACTGGAGCGTGACGCTACCATGTTTCGAACCCGGTAACTTTGCCATGAGTGGCAAACGATCTTACGACTCTACCAACCGGACACCCAGACGACTCTACCAACCGGACACCCAGCCGTTATTTTTATTTACCACGATGTAATATATTCAGAGAATGTTCCCACAAATCTGGCTAAAACTGACAAACACATGTTTGAGTGTCTGCACTTGAAGTTCTTAATTTGAATCAGCAACAACTGCGTCTCTACAACCTTATTTACAAACTTATAAGATCCGGAATGAGCGATACTGCAGTGTTTCTTAAACTTTTAAAGGTCTCGCAGTCCTTTAGAAGTCTGGCACCCCTTTATAACATCTTGAGAAGCCTCGCACGCAAAAATATGCCAGATAGGCGAAAAGGGGATAAAGTATTTCTTTTTAAAAATAAAATGAAAAGAAAATTATCACTTTATTTATAAATGTAGTGCACGTAGTGACCCCGGGGAAAAAAAGGGGAAACTAGTCGTTAAAAGCAGATGAATTAAGATTGCTTTTATGAGTAATTTCCAACTTTTTTTTTTTTTTTTTTCATACAACTGTAGATACAATGACAATAATTTTATTGAATATAACCTGCATCAATATTAGAAACTTTTCAAAGAAGTTCAAGTACATATTTATTGAATTCACGTTGTCGGTGTTCGTACAAGCACATGCGAGTACTTTGTATAAGACTGAGTTTATGAAGGTTCACTTTGTAAAATATCTGGCATGTCTCGCACCCCCAGAGGTCGGGTGGCGAACCCCTAGGGGTGAGGGAAGCCCAAGCTAAGAGCACAGTTTTAGAGTTTCTAAACCAGCCATTCTCAACCTTTTTATCCTGGAGGAACACTTAAAATATTTGTCAGGTCTCACGGAACCCCTGCATACAAATTATTATATCCACAGCTCACGGTACATTAGCGTGATCAGTTAGTTAGTTGCTTATCCTTTAGAGAACGTGGCAATTAACCCCAGATTTTATTGGCTGTTTGTGATTTTTCTAGGCAATTTTTTTCATTCAGTAGTTTGCCATCGGTACGGCGCTTATACCATTGTTAAAAATCCACACAAAGCGATCTGCTACCAAACCGCCTGCAGCAGGTTTCGAACCTGGTATATCTGGATTATGAAACTGCGTTCATATCCATTAGGCCACAGACGCCGACAACGTGATCAGTAAGTTGTAAATATCATAATCCAAAAATAATTGTCAATGTGCTTCTGAGTAGAGAATGATTTTTTTTCTCTGGATCCGTTTATTTTGTCCAACTTATTAGTCTACTATTTTTGTATGGTTCACCTTTTCCACAAAGGATATCAACTCTAATGCAAGTAAGTAGTGTAGGTAGAACAAACTTCAAAGTTTTTTTTTTATGTGTAAATTTCTTACATGATATTTTTATCTTTTCCAAGTAGGCCTAAAAGTCTTATCACAAATTTCTACTCTACAAGATGATAATGAAATATGGTATTCCGGGATGGAGAAGCTGACGTCATCAGCCTTGCGTCCTCCCCTTCGTGCAAAACAGCACTCGAACAGACAACCCTGTCTCGCGTCAAACACCGAGAATGGATTAGACCAAGTGAACAATGTTCTATTGCGCACTGCAATGCGCTTGGTCACTGCCAACCAATGCTAGCGCTACCATCGTCGGGTGCTCGTAGTTAGAAAAATTGACCTTGTTTTTTTTTCAATCACGATGTTTTGCGGAACCCCTAGCGACCTCTCGCGGAACTCTAGGGTTCCGTGGAACCTCCGGGTCGAGAAACCCTGGTCTAAACTATCAGTGTAATTCGGCATGAGCGATTCTTTTAGAATTTCTAAAACATCAATGTAAGGAGAGTGTACAGTAGTGTCGCTTGTTTTGTATTCATCATCATTATCGTCATCATGAGCGATAGTACCATCGCTGATACTCTGTAACTTCTAAACGTACTAGAACAAATCTATTACGATGACTACTACTACTACTACTACTACTACCACTACTACTACTACTACTACTACTACTACCACTACTACTACTACTACTACTACTACTACTACTACTACTACTACTACTACTACTACTACTACTACTACTACTACTACTACTACCACTACTACCAAGCCAAGAAGAGCCGCTACGCTTTTTGGCATTTGGGCCCTCCATACCCAAACCCCCCCCCCCCCTTTTTTTCACCTAATAGGCAATAATTTTAATTTTTTTTTCAAACCCCTTAGCGTGGTCATGGTATATACTAGTATTATTAATAAACTGTTATGTTAGTTTGTTAGCATTACTTACCTCTGTTATTAGTTATTATTTTGTATTAATGTTTATTAGTACTCTTTTTATTATTAGTAAGTTAAACACAACAAACACATTTTATTGAAAAATCTATCGCCTAGGCTTCAGCCTACTTAGCCTAATGGATAATCCAGCCACGTCTGCTACTAATAATAATAATAATAATACTGAGAAAAGAACAATTGATTTGGGTGTGCTCAAGACAAACACATTTACAGACGAGTAAAGCCAATAAAAAAAAAAACACGTTTTGTGCTCAAATCTATGACTAATGTTATCAAGGAAATTTATAGCACGACTTAACATTCAGTATTAAGCTAATTAAACAAGCTAAGGCCTTACCGCCAACACAACAGGACTCAGGATAGTTGGACTGCCGGGCAGAAAGTCTTGTCTGCCCTGTTTTTATTGGTGAGTTTTGGCCGAGTCCATCTGTCAACAGCTCGCGTGTTATCGCCGGCACGGGTCTGGCTTATTCCAAGTGTGATAACGTGACCCTTGTTGAGTCAACGGAAAGGGAATTGTTATGTCAGCGGTTCTCAGCCTGGAATACACGTGCCCTGGGGTCAAGAGGGTACGGGGAATGTTTGGTAAATTTATTATCCCACTGAAATATTCATAAAGTAGTAAATGTAAAAAAGAAAGGTAGTCACATAGCAGAAACTGCCCTGAGGGATTAAAGTGTTAGAGAGTTCTCCATACCAGGTTCAGTAATATGGTACATAAATTAAAAAAATAACATCTTCTGGAATCAGTTTTACAAAGTAATGTATACAGGAAACATTGCTTACATACTAGGTCCAACGTTATGATGTGGGGGTAACCATTTCTTTTCCTTGTTACCTTTGCTTTCCCTAACTCAAGAGCAGAGTCAAGCACCCATTTACAGCTGGGTAGACTGGAACGTGGCGCTACCAGGTTTCGGTGACGGAACCCGGTAACTTGCCCAGCGATAGGAAAACGCTCTAACAGCTTAGCCAACTGGACGCTTCATAAAGTATTAGCACTAATTTTTTTTTTTTTTATAAACGTGGATTGGAAAGAAAACTGCGAGTCCTTTTCTCAATCAAATCCAAACCAAAAAAAAAAAAAAACACAACCAGAGGTTGAACGTAATGTGTGGGTATCTCGTTCAAAAACTATATTTACTGATTTACTTAGTCGTTCCTCTTCTACCCTGAGGTGTAGAGGTTTGTCAGAGAAAGTGCCATACTATCCTATCGGCTGTCTTCCTCCTGGCCTGGTTCCAGTCTAGTCCTCAGTCCTTCAGAGATTGTCTTATGTTGCGCACAAGCGGTTTGGGTTATCTTAGAGGTCTGGATCCCTGGGTCTTAGTTTCCCATATTTGTCGTGGTAGCCGATCTTCTCCCATTCTACAGACATAGCCAAACCATTGTAGTGGGGACTGTTCCACTCGAGCCTGTAAGGGCTGGGTTTTGAGGTCATGATGTATCATCTGGTTGCGGACCATGTCTCTTCTTGTTACTTCAACCACCTTTCTCAGATACTTCATTTCTGAGGTTTGAAACTGCCTTTTGTGGTTGCTGTAGTCATTGCTCATGACTTGCAACCAAAGTCAAGGCTGGAGCGTAGGTAGAATGGTATACAGCCATCCTCGTCTTCAAAAACTATACAAAGAATGAAACTGTTGGATGACACGAGCAGAATCAATCACTCATTTATTTAACCATGTTCTGGTCCACTTTGTTAAAAATTAATGATGAAACATAACTCGTTAAACCCGGCGAACTCTGGGTTGTCCTGGAGGTCTGGATCCCTGACTCTTGGTTTCCTATATTTGTCGCGGTAGCCGATCTTCTCCCGTTCTGCATACACGGCCAAACAGTCGTAGTTGGGACAGTTCTAATTGGATCTGCAGGGTGCTGGATTTTGAGGCTTTGACATATCGTCTGGTTGCAGACTATGTCTCTTCTTGTTATTTCAAGAACCTTCCTCAGATACCTCATTTCCGAGGTTTGGAGCTGGTTTTTGTGGGTTGTAGTCATTGTCCATGGCAGATTGATAGCGTCGGCGGTATGAGACATTACTTCTTCTAAATTAATGGCCAAATTTATCAAATTTCATTCCACTAGATCTGCATTACTTCTTCCCATGTCATATTTGAAAGGTTGCCCCATGGCTTCATATTCAATGTATCCAGATAATTTTTACTACAAAGATGTAATGACGGTGACCTGTAATGTAAATATATTAAATGACCAAAGTAGAAAAGTGCCTTCTTTAGGTTATGTAACAGAAGAAGCACACTGTAATTAAAACCCGTCAATTTTGACGGTTTATTTACTAGTTTAAAATAATTGGACAAAGAGATAAAGATGCCAATTTCACAAACATTTAACAACCTAATGATACCAAACTTCTGTTATATAAAATGCGCAAATCAGACCACAGGAACTTTTTTGTTCTCACATGCGTCCTAATATAAACGATGGACCCAGAGTCTGCGTTGAAGCAAAATTTTATTTCAAAAATGTTATAAACCGAATCAAGTTCTCTTTTTGAAAAAGTAATTATCTCTTTATTTTTTAAAATGTGTATATGCAAGGTAAACTCTAAAATTTATTTCCTTTCAAACTGAAAAGGGTTAAAACAAAAAGGTAGTCTCATGGCATATACTGCCGTAGAGATTAAAGAGTTAAAGACTTCAATATAGTATTTCTAGCATCAAGAGGTGGGGTGATAAGTCCCCTTCCTCGCTGCTTTTTCCTTCTGTCACGGATTGCCTCCCCTGCTTTGTAGTAGTGGTCCAACAATGGCCAAAACTCAAGAGTATCGAAATGGGTGGTCAAAGGTGTTTACCTTCGCACAAGATTACTCTTGGCAGAGATGTAGATAGAAGTGTAATGGCGCTTCTATCCGAAGGGAGTAATCACAAGATAATTTAGAAGTCAAGAACCACGCGGCTTAGCGCTGAGCAATGGTTAACTTATATCTGTCCGTCGTCTTTTGTGAAGGATTTAAGCAATGGTTTTTAGCCCGTTCAAGCCCCCAGCTGAGTTAATTCAGCGAATTCCTCTTATAATGGTATGGCTCTGTTTAGAGGTAAATATATGTATATGTCAACATATTTGCCTGGCGTAATGTCTTCCGCCAAGATGTCTACCCAGACAGATTATCTTTAATAATCACCAGGGGTGGTCCAGCAAAGGTGATAAACGCATCTACCGAATGTGTAATCTGCCAGACAAACAGACATGGTCGTCGGCAATCCCAGACAAACAATCTGGTTCTTTTCAGCAATCGGGCGCTTTACCGTCTTGTGCAAACACTATCATCAGCTTTTTACCTGGGGTCAAATGTTGGACCGACGCGTTTCAAAGGGTGGTCAGACTGAAAGAATAAGTTAAACGTATTAACGCTGACCGCTGATAATGACCGGTTATTGTTACGATAATACCACAGTTCACCTGGCGGTACGTAAATAAGTCTGAGGAGTGGTAAAGCAAAATTGTAAGAGATAAAGATAGTCCCATAACAGATACTTCCGTAGGGGAGTGGAGTGTTAGAGACTTCACCCTACTAGATTGAGCATAGAGCAAAATAATGATTGAAAGGGCAAAAAATTGCCAAATAATAAGAGATCGGAGAGAAAAATGAAGAAGAACTGATACTGCCGGAGGGCTGAAGGTGTGAGAGAGCACACAAAAGAGCATGTTCAGACGTTCTGAGACATCTTCCTTAACTCGAAGTAAAGGCAGGTATCCATATAGAGCTGTGTAGACTAGAGCGTGAAAGACCAGCGCTCTAACCACACTGTCAATCGGACGCTCTGAATAAGGAGTGCCGGACGTAAATGAAAGGGGTGCTGGACAGTATGCTAAAAGCCAAGGGGGTACATGAAAAAAACAAGTTGGGAACCCTTGAGGTAGATGAAGTAAAAAGTTGCACGAACCGCATTGCACGCTCTCGTCTTTCATATCTGAGATTTATTCATTCCTGGTGAACTTGTAACTTCGTCCTTCATATTTGCATCAAGGTAGGTGTTAGTCTCCGGGTTATACGTGAGTAGGTGTGGCACGGTTAGAACTGTTAATACGATTGCTGACTTAAATATTATCAGCTTTGGTCGGGCTTACAGATGGCCGACAAATTGTGGGTCGTAAAGATAGACCAATATTAACCAACGAACATCGTGATAATGATGTGGTCATAAGGTTGACCAACTGGAAAAGTAATGCACACAGGAATCATGGCTCGACATCGAGGACGGTACATTTATTTGTAGACGAATTACAGACGATCATCATAATTTCATGTTAGGCAAAGTACATCATTTATAATCATCAACTGGCCAATTTGACCAACCTCACTGACCGCCGAAGTCCCAAGGATGGCGGGAGTATTGCGGTAAATATTTCATATTTCGATTCAATAAGTAATTAATGATGCCGGATATCTTCACTGGAGATTCAACAGTGTAATGGTTCAAAAACTATCCTAGTAGTGGATCTGGACACACTAGCGGCAGGCTATGAAGATTCGTGCCGAAGCCCTACCAAGACCTTGCTGAGAATTTATAGGTGGTATCATATCAAGATACTGGAAACAAACGAAACGTGCCAGAACTGACTAAGGCTAACACTTCACCCTGGAAGGTAGCATATAAATAACATCATAAAGTCTTCCCACGATATGGGGGTAAAGACATTCAACGAAGTTTGTTGGAAGACGTCTGTCTTCATCAACCGGTTTTTTACATCTCTCAGCGTCAGCGCTGTTTGGCAACAATCAAAACCCTATCGCACCAAGTTGCGCTCTTTAGTGCAACAATTGGTACGTAATTAATTAAACCTATAATACTTACTCAGATGCGCACACATAGTGCATCTAACACAGTTAGACTTGCATCTAGTTATGTTAAGTCTCGCACACTTAACTCCTATGCGACAAAGGACTTAACAGTAGGCTTGTATTTAAACATATTTTAAAAAAAAAAGAGTTTGGTATGTTTCTTATTAACTGTGTGATAACACTTCAACCCAATGCCGGTTCCAATGATTATTGGCCGGTGGGGATGACTTTAAATAATTGTGTTGTTAAACAGTTGTCTACGCGCGAGCGAGCATATAATGTAAGGTCCGTGTGTAGTTGGAGCCGGGGTAGCGCAGTGGTTAACTCTTTAAGCCCCAAGAGCCACTATAATGGCTCAGGGTTTAGACCTATTTGGCCCAGGAGCCATGTAAGTGGCTTCGGATTTTTTGCTCCTGTCTAGAGCTCTGTTCTAATGTTAACAACCCAAAACGTCATTTCCAACAGAAAGTACTGAAGTACTTTCATTTTAAATAACTCGTATTTATGCATTTGAACATTAAAAATATTTTTTTTCCAAACAATAACAACAATAAAAAAGCACTGTGGTAGCCGTTTTTGTTTGGGCCAAACCCTGCTTTTTGCTTGGGACTTAAAGAGTTAATGCACTGGCTTCCTAGCTCGGTGGTCCATGGTTTGATCCCCAGGTGAGGCAAGATTGTTTAGACCGCAAACAGCTCCAGAGTCGACCTCACGAATTGGGTACCAAAGCAGCTCTGGAAAGGTTAAAGCGGCCGGCGTGATGCTGACCACATCACCCCTAATGTGCCGATGGTCAAAAAAGTATGGGCCTAACACCATATTCCCAATATGCCTCAGTGGGCGTGTAACGGGATCCTTGACCTTTTACCTTTACCCTGTGTAGTTGCCGGAGGTCTGTAAGAGATAAAGCAAGATTATGATATTCAGGCATGTCGTACAAGGCAACTAATATGAGGTTGTGCGTGAGCTTGATAATCTCAACATGTAAAACACCCAATCATTCACATGCCCTTGCAGCAATGGTTTCGGTGGCAATGTATATTACATGATGACTTTTTGCAGGTCATAAATTGAGGATCCCTCAACAAAAGAGAAATTGGCAAGAAGACGAAGATGGCTGCATACCGCTCCACATATGTTCCAGTCTTGACTTATGGATCCGAGACATGGGCAGTGACTGCAACCCACAAAAGCCATCTGAGGAAGGTGGTTGAAGTAACAAGAAGAGATATGGTCCGCAACCAATCAAGGCCTCAACAGCCAGCTCCCGCAGACCCGAGTAGGACAGTTCCAATTACGATAGTTTGGCCATGTCTAAAGAAAGGGAGATCAGCTACCATGACAAATATGGGAAACCAAGAGCCAGGGATCCAGACCTCCAGGACGACCCAGGGATCAACACCTCCAGGACGACCCAGGGATCCACACGTCCAGGACGACCCAGAGTCCGCTGGCAGGACAACATTAGACAAACTTTGAAGGACCGATGACCAGATTGGAACCAGGCTAGGAAGAAGACAGCCGATAGGATAGTATGGTGCTCTCTCTGGCAAATCTCTACACCCCATGGTAGAAGAGGAGCGACTAAGCAAGTAAGTAATATTTGCCTCGCCCTTAAACGAATTGTGTAGGCCTGCGTTACTTCAGGGTACACGCACCAGATTTTGAGAAACACTGCAGAAGAGAAAAGACAGAGTGAACTAATCTAAATGCATTCAAAATAAAACAAAAAATAGGAGCTTTATAAGGGAATCACAGTTGCCACTGGTAAATCCCAGTGACAAACGTCTCGGGACATGATTCATTCTTTCTGTTACCACATTTTCCTTGTTTGTTTGTAACCGTGACATTACATATGAGAAGTATGGGATTTTGTGAATAAGGTTTCTGTTTCGTGAAATCAAATAAAAATAAAAACTTGCACGTATGTACAAGACAAACTGGTACACTATCAGTACATTAGCTAGCATGCACTCGAGCTTCATTCTTGCGTGATGAATGTCTCTTTATCTCTCGATTAAAAAAAAAAATATGTGACTAACAGATTATTTGTCCAAAATCTGTGTCAAGGCACTTTATGTGATCTTGTAGTGGTATGTTTTGTAACATGCTATTTTAGACGGTGAGATTGCTAGCGGGCCTTTATGTATCTTTGCAGTGGTAGGTTGTGCGCAATATTGCTTTAGATGGTAAGGGTTTATAGTCTCTTGCAGTGGTAGGTTTTGTAGCTTGTTGTTTTATGAGATTTCTAGCAGCCCATGCAGTGGTTGGTTTTGTATCATGTTAATTTAGATGGAGAAGTTGGTAACCCTTAGTCACAATGCCTCTTAGTCACATCTTAAGGCTTCTTCTTCTGCGTTCAGTTGCTAATCACGCTAAATCTGCAGGCATGTCGCCATGACCAAGTCTACAGTCTTTTGAATGTCCATGCGGCAGTCCCATAGCTTCTGCCTCAGCTCTGCACCTTCTGGCCAGTCTGATGTCGTAGATCACTGTGGATCGGGCAGTTTTGGAAAATGTGTACAAGGGTGTGGGTATTGGTTGCACATGGACATTCATTAGTGTGTGGTATTCTGAGGCAATAGCGATGGCTTAGTAATCTGCAATGGCTTGGTCTCAAATGAAAAAAAAAATAGGTTGTACTACTGGTGCCTACGAAGCTAGTCCTTTAGGTTAGATCTATTGTCCACATTCCTTCTGTCTTCCATTGGTAGTTTTACTGTTTGGGGATGATGCGTTTGAGCTATCGATAGCTGGATTGCTCAATTTTACCGCCAGCTCCAGACAAAGCATCAGCTATCTCGTTCTCAGTGATTCTGCAATGGCAGGATAACCACTGGAGGGCAACGACTCTTAGGATAATGGTATGCTCAGATCTGATTTCATGTACGGCCGCTCACTTTTGGCTTAACTCTTTGACTCCGGAACAACGCTCAGAGCGGTGGTCAGATTTCACACCCGTGCCGAAACAACGCTCTGAGCGTTGTTTTTAGCCTATTATGAACTAAAATTACGGCACAGGGTGGAAAATAATTGTGGAGTCAAAGAGTTAATGCATTTTTTTTTACTTAAAAAAGGTAAAGGTATTCCAATAGTAGATACTGCCGTAGGAGAGTGAAGTGTTAGAGACTTCACTTTACTAGGTCCAGCATCGAGAGGTGGGGGGTGATCAGTTCTCTTCCTCACTGACATTTTCTTCCCCAAATGAAGACCAAGTTCAGGAACTTATTTACAGTTGTTTTGATCATCCAGTTATTCTAGGTTACCATAACAGGCTATCATACCAGAGTACTATACAGGTTACCATAACAGGCTATCATACCAGGGTACTATAACAGGTTACCATACTAGGCTATCATACCAGGGTACTATAACAGGTTACCATAACAGGCTATCATACCAGGGTACTATACCAGGTTACCATAACAGGCTATCATACCAGGGTACTATACCAGGTTACCATAACAGGCTATCATACCAGGGTACTATACCAGGTTACTATAACAGGCTATCATACCAGGGTACTATACCTAGGTTACCATAACAGGCTATCATACCAGGGTACTATACCAGGTTACCATAACAGGCTATCATACCAGGGTACTATACCAGGTTACCATAACAGGCTATCATACCAGGGTACTATACCAGGTTACAATAACAGGCTATCATACCAGGGTACTATACCAGGTTACCATAACAGGCTATCATACCAGGTTACCATAACAGGCTGTCACAGAATTTCACCCCTTGCTCTGCAGTGATGATCAAACAGGGGCCAAAAATTCAGAGTTTCTACTGAGGATCTTCAAAGGTATCTACCTTTCGCTCAAGATTACTCTTGGCAGAGATGTGAACTTCAATGATGCTTCAATTCTAGGAGCCTCAAAGGAATTTAAGAAATCAAGTACTACAGCTGATATTACACAGGCTGTAATACACTTTTTAAATCTTCCCAGACCTTCTATGAGGAGAAAGAATTTCGCTCGTTTTATGAGCCCCCAACTGATTTAATTCAGTAGCATATTATTTCAATAGCTCTGTTTATGTGTACGGTATTTAAAATGACTGAGACATACGGGTGCAGTTCACACAAAAATGATTAAATAAACTATAAATTTGTATATATACAAATAACAAATTTAATAATCAATTATATTTAACAATATATTTAAAAAAATAAGTGAAATTTTAGCCTGAAGGGTTCATCACAAGTGATGATCTGTTAGTTTAGGGAAATGGCTTAAAGAGTTGGCTTGGCGACCTGTAAGTAAGCCAGTAAGATGTCGGTTGCTTTCTGCTCCAGCCGAGGTTGATTCTTTGCAGGGTGTAGACTGGTACTCTTTCGTCACTGGTCAAGTCTGGTGGATGTAATACGTCCTCGTAGTATCGTGGGGTAATTACGAAGATGGTGCAGCGTCTTCAAGACCCGTCTGAAGTTGCTGCCTAGCTTTGACTGAAGGCCACTTATACCACACACTTGTTCCACAGACTAGTATCACCATTTGGTACCACCGACTATTGTCATGAAGTGAGAGAGAAACAAATATCCCTCCTGAGTATTGGGTCTCCTGAAGACGAAAATCAGGTGTCCCTCCTTCCATTCCACCATCCCATCTGCCTCAGAACTTTACCCTCTCTGAACATTAATGTTAATCCCGGTGTGCGGAAAAGACCCATTGCATTTATATAAAACATGTTTAAATATACATATGCACGGGTAAAAGGTTAGTATAATAATTATGTGTATTATTTTTATCATCATCCACTCCCTGCTCCATTTGGAACTTGAGACTACCTCTGTTTTTGGTTCTCTATGAAAAACCCGCATGAAGCAGTCACCAGCTCTTGCAGCGGTGGTTCATGAAACCACCATTTTATATTCTGAGATTGCCAGCCTCTCGTGAACTTGGACATCCATCAGCAATTTTCAGTTGTTAATATTGAAAGATACAGAATGATAAAATGTGCAACTTACCCCAAATAACTTTGGGCAATACAGACTTCTGACACAGTGAAACAGTTTTAGCAACCCAGTTAAGAAGCCTCTTACATGTGGTTTTGCGTATTACTTTAACTAGAAACCAACTATGCCTTCATGATCAGGTTCTTAGGATTCTGGGCTTGCTGTATTAGTAAATGTAGAGTTTTCTTACTGTCTAAGTCCAGAAGATGCTTAAATACGTTGTCGAGTCCTTTAAATTAGAATCCTGATTCTATTTGTAATCATGTCTTGTCTGACTGTCTTCTTTGACGAGTTGAATTAGCGGTGCCGAAGACTCAGAATGTGCTAGATTATAAGCAACATTCGGCCCACGCATCCACGTAGCTACTGTTTGACAAGGCTCCAATCAGACATGTTGTATTTTAATATCTCAAATGCCAGACCAACAGCCATCAACTTGAATACTTTGGTTCGGATTACCCCCACTACCCTCTCAGGGAAAACTCCTGCGTGACACATGATGTAATTTTATCAAACGTCACTCCCATCTAAGGTATTGTCTCTTCCGTTGATATTGATCATGTTTACGCTCATGACTTCATAGATCTATCATTGATAATATCTTTCCATACTGACAACGTATCGTAACTATTGCCTACAACAACGCTGCCCGGAAACGATTACATCATTTCGTACTCCAAAAATCCCATTCGATATCTTAAGTGCGTGTCTTTAATCTGTCACCAGATTGATGTTTTCCGACACGTTCCTGTGCAAACGCACAACTCTCGTGCAAAAAAACCTGGGTTCTGATTCCCTCCCAGACAGAAAATCGTAGGTAGCAATAGTTGTATTAGTGATAAGACAACTGACTGTGGCCACCTCCGCTTTGTTTGTGTATTAATCCGGGCGCTCCCATTCACTGTCGTTATCTTCCCTTAAACACCTGGTACCACCACACGAAATTGATCAGCATGACTTATGGCCAATATTGCCTCACCTGTGTCTAATCTCACAAGGGATGGCCAATTAAACCCAGACATGACATGAATTAAAGGAAGAAAGTGTATGCAAATGAATAGCGCTCAGGGTTTCAGTACCTAAAATGAGAGGTATATCAATAATGTCGGACAGAAGGGAACGAGAGGAAAATAGAACAGACAATTCTGTCATACAGGCTACCATACCACGCAGTCATACCGTGCTATCATACTAGGTGACTCTAACTTGAGTCATATGCAGTAATCAGAAGAGGTATTCAGGAGGGCCGACTTACCCCATCCGTGTTTGTGATCTGCACTGGGTCCAGGGAAGCAAACCCTGGCACCTCTGAAACCACAGAAGAACTGTATTATGGTCCTGATGTGTTGGGACACACCTAAACACAGATAATCAGAAACCTAACAGGAGCACAACCCATCTCAGCAGTTACTACTGTCCTTGGAGAGATGACTATAATACCTATGCAACAAAATCACCATAGAAAAGCTCATTTGGTCCAAGTGATGACCATATTAGCAAAAGAACACCCACATTTTTTGTTCATCTGTAAATTCTTAATAGTTGTGACATTCTATCCTCATTTTCGTTTTAAATCCAGCATAACCGAGCCTGTTGTCAATATTTTCTTGTAATGTTTAAGTGGGCTATATATTTTTTTTTAATAGAAAATAAATCTACTCCTTGGGAGCTGAGCAATAATTGAAATAACTTCCAGTGGGTCGGGGTATTTTATTCATTGTGGGCTGGAGATCAATTCTCCTTTCTGAACCTTATGTTATCTGCATGGTTCTTTGTAAGATTTCTGAGACATAATTTTTTGCCCAGAAAGTATCATATTTAGTCACCAGAAATATCTTGGAGGATTTATGGTAGACTATTTTTTGAGGAGAGGCAGTTCCTTCGAATTCGCAATCATATTGATATCACCTATTTTATACTTTCATTCATTCTATCTGTCATTCTATCTGTCACTCTCCTCCAAAAAAACCCACCACACTTGCCAATTGACCACTTTGATTTTTCATGTTGCATAGGAAGCAACAAGGGAGATGGTAATAGTGACAAGTACTGCATAAATAAATGATATGAGTATATGAGGAGAACTGCCGTAAGACGTGGATAAAACGGTAGAATGAAAAAAAACACACACACACAAATAGTAATACGTCTTACAAAGAGAAAGGACAAGAAAAAACCTACGTTGCGACCACAAGGCCTTCGTCAGGGACAGATAAACATGAGACAGGAGGGAGCAAAAGTGAGAATTAAGTGGAGAACATGATACTATAGAAATAAGAGAAAAATACTCCCTGATGTGTGTCACAAGTTGGAACAAAAATGTCTGCCACTAAACCGGAGAGCGGAAGTGGATAGTACATTAAAAGCAAATATACAAAATAATGAAAACATAAATAAATGAGGCTGACAACCTATAATGTAAAGCAAATTGCTACAGAAACCACAGCCACAAAAGCCCACGAACGCCTTTGGTTTAGGCTTCTTACAACGATAACCAGCTGCAATGCGAGCTCCACGCTCTATATGTAGGGACACGAGTATTAATACTGATTACAGCTGATTAACATTCTTCAGTAAACACCGGGTGTCTATTTTCATTAGCCCAACCAACTTAAATAACGTAAAATTACGAACAGTGGGCGTGAACACGGAACCAGGCCTCGTAGATTGTGGCGTCGAGTGATTGGTACAAGGTCATACGTGGAGATTGCTTGTGATAACTTATCAGTGCTCATTCATAGATATACAAGGTACATGAATCGTTAGTACTGTAAGCACTCAAATATTTGACATGGTGTAAGAGTTAATATTTCTATCTATCTATCTATCTATCTATCTATCTATCTATCTATCTATCTATCTATCTATCTATCTATCTATCTATCTATCTATCTATCTATCTATCTATCTATCTATCTACGTACTTACCTACCTACCTACCTACCTACCTGTCTATCTGCCTATCTATCTATCTATCTATCTATCTATCTATCTATCTATCTATCTATCTATCTATCTATCTATCTATCTATCTATCTATCTATCTATCTATCTATCTATCTGTCTGTCTGTCTGTCTGTCTGTCTGTCTGTCTGAATGTCTGTCTGTCCGTCCGTCTGTCTGTCTGTCTGTCTATCCTCCTTACCAATAACTTTAGGGGTCTCTGCTTTTGTCGCTTTCAATGTGTAACGCTCTGTTTCAGTATCATAGATTCTCTCCCTTTGAAAAACACGACACACTGAAATATTATCCCAGAATTCCTGTTTTTTTCTTCAAAACATGTTTTCATTTGCATCTCAGTAAAAAAAAAAGTGATTGTGCATCTCTTTCTTATTATTACTATCAAGCTTCAAATAAGTTTTATTTTTCTTCCTTATACATTTCCCTTCCTTTTTTTATGTTTTCTTTTCTCTGTTTAATTACACTGGACAACAAATTTTGACTTTTTGTGAGTATCTGAGATTAAACCAAGTTACCTTTATGTTTTTTGGGCTGCTGAATATGAAAATGGCCGTTAAAACACCAGATTAGCTCTAGTTTTTTTAAAATATGTATAAAACAAGTTTTACACATTTGCATATACATATCATATGATAATAATGCTCATAGCGGAAATGATTCACAGCGACGCCTTTTTGCCTGTCGCTTGTAATGAGTTTCTGGAGCATCTCTCACCAGGGTCCAACAATAGTCTGCTAGCATTGCTGCATTCCATTTCCCTTGGTACCTTTTTTCGAGGGTAGTAATGTCCTGATGAAATCGTTCCCCATGCTCGTCACTGACAGCACCGCAGTTAGCAGGGAAGAAATCCAGATGAGAGTGTAAAAAGTGTAATTTCAAAGACATGTTGCACCCTAGTCTCTCGTAGCGCTGCGAGAGAGTTTCTACAAGCTCCTGGTAATTGTCAGCCTTATTGTTTCCTAGAAAGTTTGTGGCCACTTGCTGGAAAACATTCCAAGCTAACTTTTCATCACCTGTGAAGGAGCCGCGCTAGCGTAGTGGTTACAACACCGTTCTGGCGACCGGGTGATTCAGGATCAAACCCGGGCGACGGCATTTGAGGATTTTTCGTCGACCGGGAATTGGACTGGATTAACTCGAGACCTGGCGATGACATTTGAAGGAGTGTCGTCGACCAGGGATTGGCGGCTCCTGAGCCGACCCAGCTCTAATGGGTACCTCCGAAATCGGCGAGTATCTGCCTGAATGGCGAGGGACACCTGTCTCTGTACAAGAAAAGGGATACTCACGTAAAATCAATGTCAGGTTAGACATTAACAATAACCTGAGATTTCGCCTCGAGTATTAGCGGGCGTACGTAAAAAAAAAAAAAAAAATCACCTGTAAGGATATCATCAAAACGCTGATCTCGGAAGAGCTGACGTATATGTGGACCGACAAATACACCTTCCTTGATTTTGGCCTCACTAAGTCTTGGAAATTTATCACACGAAGGTATAAAAATTCTGCTCCATTTCGATCTATGGCCTTCACAAAATTCTTCATTAGTCCAAGTTTGATGTGGAGAGAAGGGAGCAAGATCTTGTGGGATTCTACAAGTGGTTCGTTAAGTACATTCTTTTTCCCCGGTTCAAGAGATTGTCGTTGGCGCCAATCCTTTTTCTTGTAGTGGGAAGTCCTGGCACGGCTGTGCCACAGACATAGGAAACAGCAAAACTCTGTGTAACCCTGCTGTAGCCCCGTCACGATGGCAATTACCTTCATGTCACCACAAATCTGCCACTTATACTTGTCATAGTTGATGGTGTGTACCAGTTGTTTCATGTTGTTGTACGTTTCTTTCATGTGGACTGCATACCCGAGTGGAACAGATGGTAAAACGTTACCATTATGGAGCAGCACAGCTTTTAAGCTCAACTTGGACGAATCAATGAACAGCCTCCAATTGTCGTCTTTGTAGTTGATGTGTAGTGCTGCCATCAGACCCACTACATGAACGCTAGCAATGAGGTTATCTGTCATTTTGGAATATGGAAGCAGATCTTTTTGCCGAGCACGAAACACAGACACATGCACATTCTCTTTTAGAAGATTCCATTGCTGCAGTCTGGACCCCAACAGCTCTGCTTTATTTTTTGGCAATTCCAGATCTCTCAATAGATCATTCAATTCACTCTGGGTAATTTTATGTGGCTGTGCAGACTCTTCAATAGGCACGAAATCAGGATCTCTTGATGTAGATGCTTTCACAGGTGACGGATGTCCACTGGCCTTATTATCTTCTTCATCATCCAGAGTGTAAGGTTCTGGTGGGTCCGGAACAAAAAGTCCTTCCTGGTGAGGCACTGGCCGCATAGCAGAGGGAATATTCAGATAGGTCACAGGCCGCTTTTTCTTCTTAGAAATACCATGTCCAACTGGAGGAGTCATGCAAAAGTAACAATCATTAAGATGGGTTGTCGGTTCCCTCGCACTGTTTACACATTCACGAGGCATCTTAAACGACACGTCTGCACTCACACAATCCACAACACAAATGATGACAAGGAGGAAATGTGGTTGCAATGACTGCTACAGATAGCGTCATTCAATTAGCGCTTAAGGCTATCCGTCTCGTGGGGAATCACGCGCCAGGCTATAGAAAAGAGAAGGACTGGATCATTCGCGTTGGGAAGGTGAAGCCACCAGCCTACTGACCCCCACTCCTGCCTTCCCCCCCCCCCCCCCCCCCCCCCCCCCCCCCCCCCCCGATCTAGAGCTGATTCGCGATTTTTAAGTTCATATTCGTGATCAGCATGTCCAAATTAGTTTAAAAATAGCTACTTTTGTCTCGGATACATTTTGGCTGTTGTCCAGTGTTATTTGTCTTACTCTGTCGTTCTCGCCTTAACTTTTCACTGGTGTCTCCCCGCAGTGGCGTACTAAGGGGGGAGGGGGGGTTGCGGGGGGGGTCCGCCCCGGGTGTCAGCCTGGAAGGGGGTGTCATCGGACACTATTATGATAGTACGTACTGTTAAAAATATACGCGCAGAAGTGGTTCTTTATGGGGGAGGGTGCCACAGGTAGGATCCGCCCCGTGTGCCAAATACTTTAGGGCCGCCTCTGGATTCCCCTGTGCTCCTGGACGTTCTGCTTGACATTCAGTCACTTTCCTTTCGCCTCGTGTAGTTCCTGGTAGTCTCTGTGAAGAAGAGAGAGAACCACTGTTTTCACTTTGCATGTCTGTTTGTTTCATTACCTGGAGTTTTGAGTTTTCACTTGTTCCCCTTTTATTAAAAAAAAATATAGGTTTGGTATTTCAGGGCTTTCTTGCAAAACCAGAGGGCTACACCATCTCAGCCAAGCTCGATATTGGTTAAACATACCAGACCTGCACAATGGTGGGGTTGTGTAATGCCGGGATATGAAGGGTCCTCTAATCTAGCACTGGGTTGACTATTGATGCACCATGTAACACAAATTCATACAGAGACTTCCACTGTAAGAGCACATGCGTGCTTCGACTTAGCTTCTTACATGACAGCAATTGCAGTAGTGGAGGTAGCGAAACGGGCAAGACACTCTGGAATAGCCACGTAAACTAGTGTCTTTCTGATAAATTATGAATTGCACAATAATAATTCTGCTATAACATTGTGATTAATGCCCCGAACAGAAAAAAGTTCTTTTTGGGGGATTTGAACAGCAACTTTAAATGCATGTAATTATGGCAGTGGGAAATCATTATCTTTGGTAATTGACGAGGAAATCATGATTTTGTTGGAAAAATCGCACACCAGCATTGAAATCCCACGAAAATTAAGTGTAAAAATGAACTCAGAGGCGGACATCCGGGAAGGAAAGCGTTAGATCTAGATTGGGTATATAAGCTCGCTCCGATTCAAGTGTTCGTATTTTGACAGATTTTCTCGTTTGGTTATTTATTATGCCCTTCGACTTTATATATTATGAGCATTTGTGCTTTAAAGCCATGTATGTGAGTCAAATGTGACCTTTTCTGTAGACTAGGTGTGAGATGGAAGAGGAGGATTCTAGGTCTACGGACAATTCTCATAATATTAGTGATTAAGAATTACAATCGTCTGAGTAATTTCACTGCACTAGTGCAACAAGGGGCACACACAAAAGCATGCCTTTACAATGAAAGCTACTTATCAATGAATTTTACACGAGTTGGTGATCCAAGTTATCCTTTTCTATTGTGCGTCGTCTGTGAGAAACAACTTACAAATGCAGCAAAGCTCCAGTAAAATTGAAAAGATGCTTAACTACAAATCACAGCCATTTGACAAGTAAAGCTGCTGATAAGTTTAAACAGCTATTGGAATCTCAAAACAGAGCAAAGCTTTTGCTTAAAAAGTCACATTTAGTGAAAAGGCTCAGAAAGCAAAGTACCTACTAGCAGAACTTGTTGTCCACAAAAGGTAACGTCAAACAGTTAATGAGAACCTAAACATGCGATAACTCACTACTCAAATCTTCTTCCTCATTCGCGCTCAAACTTCTTCATTAATGACTCTAATAAAAGCAGTAGTTAGCACAAGGTTCCTGACATCTCTAAACAGATTTTCTTTGAGAGAAGTAGGTTGTTGCCAATTGCCACTCCGTTCACTGCTGTAAGTTGGGCAGGACTGGAGCATATGTTCGGCTGTCATAGGGCTGGCGCCACCAGAGCAGAGATCTGTTGAACAAATCCTGTACTTTTGGTATAGATGGTACTTCAACCTAATGTGACCAGCATATAAGCGGAAAATGATAACCTGGTCTCGCCTAGATAGCTGCTGATAGGCATCATCTTAGTATTTTGGTCAGTAACATTTTCCCTAGTACACCGTGCCCTTGTCGTGGATGAATTATCAGATAGGTATAGATGTTTATAGCCCTGTCTAAGCAGAGGTGATAGTGATGACAATGTGAAAGTAAGGGGTAAGATATAGTTTTTATCACGAGGGTGATCGTGTAAGAGAAAGGACAGTCTCTGGATATAATAATTTATGTAATCCAGCCTATCTGGACGACGATATTTAAATCAGATGCACTTTCTCTCCTTGTACGAAAATACAAGTTACACTGCACTCACAAGCACACAATTCTGTGACAAATACGCACGAACATGAAAACAAACTATGGATAACATGTAATGAATATGGGGTTGACCGACACGATAACTAAAGGTTTAATAAAGTGTATTATTAAAATAGAAAATCACAACATAAATCATATGCATCAAGAGATCATGGTTTACAGACAAAAATGGAAATTAATCAAATAGGTTCTCTCCTCTGTGTTGCGGGGCTTTATACGATTCACTTCTTTTATTGTTGTTGCGGCCCCGTCTTCTATTTCAGTGGTCGTTGTGGAAAGCCACCGTTCTCATTGATTCAATAAGCTTCTTAGTTCTGGTCATTTGATTCATTAATTCTTGATCGTGCTATTGTTGGAATAGTTACGCGAATGTGAGTTAATACTTTCTGTCTGTCACAAGGTTTGAACTCAGTATCATAATTGTTGAATTTGTAACTTCAATGAACGTGATAAGTCTCTTCTCGAGTCCACACAATTTTTAATATACATTTCAAACAGTAGACAGTCCATGGAGGTTGATTATGAAAACATTATATATTAGAATTGAATCATACATCATAAATGCTATCCATGCATTATAGTCCTGGTCCAATAATATGCAACACTATAGTCAGAACGTCGTAACTATATGTACGCGCGGTTGGGACATCCAACGGCCGACAATGAGATTAGACGTCTGGCGATATAAAACGAATGTGGACCATAATTTCATCCTTCCTTGACTTTAGTTAAAATTACTAACCTCGATACATTCCTCTCTTCATAAGAATATCGGACTGACCCATGTCCGTACTGCAATAATATATGTGCGGCAATATCATGCCTACCACTGGAAGGATTATAGGACACGTCTTATCCGTTTGACGGTCATCTAAGAAAAGGGTGTGGTAACTTAGTCACGGTGCGTGACATACCAACGCATACACGTCATAATCAATCGTGTGTATCGCGTACACTAACTAACAATTATTTACATTATATTAAACGTAGTCACCTATTAATCTTATGCTGTTAACCTCTAGCAGACCATGCCAATAAAATACCTTAACAATTCCCTGTCCACTGGGGGAAAAAAAAATCTATTAGATAGATTTTTTTTAACAAAAACCCATCTGAAAAAATACCAATATGTTAACAATATCAAAAAAAAAATTTAATGAGATTGCGGCATATGGCCTACGACGTTCTGTCTAGAACCAATGTCGTGGTCATGTCGACTAACCAATAGTCATGTAATATATTCATTATTTATATCATAAATAAATATAAATGGTAATAAGAACTAAAAGAGAATGGTAATGTCGATCTCTAATTAAATAATTAATTAACTTAAAATATGTCGTGATAAAATGTCATGTCAGACTAATTTAAAGTGTTAAAATTAAACTAAATAACTATACTAGGTATGGAATAAGAATAAGTTGTTGAAAATCTAATGTAAGAAAAATGAGAGGATCTGTTAAAGAAAGACATAATAACGAATAAAGAATAAATTAGAGAAAGAAAAAAAAAAATGATGTATAAATTTAACTAAGTTATGTGTGTTGAACATCAAGTAAGTGTAGTATTAAGTTATTAATACCTTTCTAACTAATTTAAACAATAGTATGCAATATAATCATGTAATTCTAAGAATATAATCAAAGAATTATGTGAGTTTTCTTTTCTTTCTTTCATTTTTTTAAGTTTCATTCATTTTTTTTTTAAAATTCAACTCACTTGTCATTTTAATGTGGATTAGTTTTAAAGAATAAATTAAAGTAATTAACATTGGATATGAAGATCCATTCGTAGTCTTGATCCTTGAATTTCCATTAGACAAAATGTTCAAGTATTCTGAATCACGTTATATAACGAATTAGTTCGACTGGAATGTCATTTATTTTCTCCGAAGTGTTTTGAAACAATGTTGTGACAAATGTAAACCAGGAAAGTCCCGGTGTAAAGACGAATATAGTGTCAATTGATTGCAGTCACTTTGCGTATAATTTGCCTATAGAAAGCAGCTGAGTAAATGGTTCATTCATGTGTCAAAAAGCAACGATGGTGCTATGTTCTTTGATTAAGTTTCTCTGTACATAGTATTGTCTTTGCGACAAACAACGTAAATTAGGAATCGACATCATTAGGATTTCGAGATAATGTATCTGCCAAGATGTTGTCGGATCCTGTGATGTACTCGATTGAAAACTCGAAGGGTTGGAGGAGTATAGCAAATCTGGTCAATTTTGGACTCTTGTGATTTGCTCGTTGTAGTGATGCTACGGCCCTTTGATCGGTTTGTACTACAAAAGGGGCTCCCAGTAGGAATTTTTCTAGTTTGGTTATCGCCCACACGACGGCTAAGAGTTCGCGATCAACCGTAGAGTACTTCACTTCTGGTGGTTTCAGTTTTCGTGACACGTACAAGTTTGGATGGAGGATGTCGTCATGGTATTGGAGCAAACATGCGCCAATTCCGTAGTTACTCGCATCTGTACGAAGAATGAACTTTTTAGAAGCATCAATTAATCTCAAAATAGGTGGATTTGAAAATATAGAAATTATTTGCCGAAAAATTCTGTCACATTCGTCAGTCCATGTCACTTTCACTGGCATGTTCTTCTTTAGTAATGAGGACAATACAGCAGTGATGGATGACAAGTTAGGTACGAATCTACTGTAATATTGGACTAGACCTAACAAGCTTCTCACTTGTTTCTTCGTTTGAGGAACGGAAATGTTTAAAATTTTTGAAACTGTACTGGGTAATGTTCGGATATATCCAGCTCCAATAATGTGACCCAAAAAAGTGATCTCATGAAATGCTACCTGTAATTTTGTAGGTTTAGCAGTTAACTTGTACCTTCTCAAGGTATCAAAAACGTATCCAAGACCCAAAAAATGTTCCTCAAAAGATGAACTAAACAAGCATATGTCATCTATATATGTAATAATGTCTGGTCTACCTGAAAAAATGTGTCGCATCATGCGAACAAAGGTAGCTGGAGCGTTAACCAGCCCAAAAGGCATCACGTTCCACTGGTATAGACCTAGCGGAGTTGAAAACGCTGTGTAGTATTTTTCTTTTTCGGTTAGTGGTATCTGCCAATAACCTTTAGTTAAGTCTATCTTAGTAAATATAGTTGCTGTCGATAGACGTGGCAGTAAGTCATCGAGAAGTGGATGTGGTTCGCTATCAACTATCGTTTGTGCATTTAATTTTCTATAGTCGACGCATAGTCTAATGTTATTGTCCTTCTTTCGGACAATAACTAATGGAGAAGAAAATGGGGAATTACTAGTTTCGATAATTCCTAAAGATAACATCTGTTCAAGTTCCTTAGTAGTTTTAGTAAGAAAGTGTATAGGAACAGAATAAGGATGTACCCGAATTGGAGTATCCTCGTTAAGAGTGATGTCATGATTAATGACTGATGTGCGACCTGGAACATCGGTCAACACATCTGGATAAGATTGTAGCAGATCAGCAATCTTTTGATGCTGTTGCGGTGTAACCGACGAAGAGATGGTTACGTCCCGCCAAGATTCGCTAGATTGTACTACAGGTACAGGTAAAGCTAACTGTACCTCAGGAAAAGAAGATTCTTCTTCCTGGATAACGGATAAATTAGAATAGTGACATGTAGGTCTGAAAGTGTCATCTAATTCATGAAAAATAGCTTGTAGATGTTCAGGTCGAGTATGAAATTGCTTGAGCATATTTATGTGAAATATTTTGTGATGTCCCTTAATGTCCAGGACATAATCAACATCAGAAATCTTATTGATAACCTGGTAAGGACCATTCCACGAGATTAGTAGTCTATTATTGTTATGTGGCAATAACACATAAGCTTGATCTCCTGGAAATAATTGACGTAATCGTCTATTACTGTTTTGGAAAGTTCTAGCTTTCTCTTTCGCAGCCTCAGATGAAGCTGTTGCCATTTGACAGGCATCAATAATGTTATTCCGGAGATTAATTACATATTCATAGGATGACTGAGTGTCCTGAGTCATCTCAGAATCGATTAATAAATCTTTTATCAGTCCCATAGGACCTCTTGGAGGAGCGCCAAAGACTAAATGAAACGGAGAGAAGCCAGTTTGTTCATTTGGCACCTCTCGATAAGCGAATAACACCGCTGGTAGCACTCTGTCCCAGTCCTGTGGATGGTTAACTGTAACTTTATGTAGCATTTGTTTGAGTGTACGGTTAAGTCTTTCTACAGCACCATTACTCATTGGGTGATAAATGCTGCTGAGGTTTCTATCTATTTGCCAAGTCTTCATTACCTCCGTCATAGTCTCAGATATAAATTGAGAACCATGATCTGACAAAAGTTTTCTAGGAAAACCTACTCTAGAAAAGATCAAGTGTAGTGCATCAGCTACATCTGTGGTGGTGGTTGTTTTTAATGGGATGGCTTCTGGCCATCGTGTGCATAAATCGATGCAAGTGAGAATAAACCTATGTCCTCTGGCTGATGGTAAAAGTGGGCCAATGATATCAATGGCCATTTTGTCGAAAGGTCTCACCGATATATCACAAGCCTGAATAGGCGCCGTGTGAAAGGCTCCCCGTGCTTTCACTTCTTGGCATATCGTACAGGAGCGTACGTACTGTGAAATATCTCGTGATACTCCCGGCCAAAAAAAAGAAGATAATACTCGTGAACGTGTACGAGTATAACCCATGTGACCTGCACACTTAGAATCATGTGCATGTTGAAGTATGTACCGCCTAAAAGCAAAAGGTACCATGACTTGTTGTCTTATCTGAGTTTTATCCATAAAACATCTTAATAAAATGTCATTTTTAATACTAAACCACTGACTATAATTTATGTTCCTAGAAAGATTGTCATCTTTGTTGACCAGCGTAAAAAATTTTGTTAGTGACCTGTCTTCCCTCTGTTTTGCAGCAAATGATACTCGGTCAATAGCAGAATGAATCTCGATATTTTCATGATCATTTGTTTCCTTGTTTTCCGTGTCTATAGTCTCTAATTGTTTTGTATGTGCTCTGGTTATTGCTGCATTTCCGATGTATAGATTATTTTTTTTCCCATTGAATAATCTCATCTGGTGTGCAATCTTTACTCCCGTGTATGCATCCCACCATAAGGTCGGCAATTGGGTTTCTTAACATGCATGCTTTAACATTGCCTGTGAAGAAAGGTGTGTCAATGTAAATAATAGCTGTTGGATAATATTCTATGGTTCCCCCAAAAGTCATGCACCTGACATGTTCTCCAGTTGCACAATTTGGATGAACAAGTGTCTGACGGATTCCGATCGTGGTCGATCCCGAATCTCTTAAGACTGAGACGATGGATCCATTAACTTTTCCTCTGTTGAAGATCAGTGATCCTGTTCCGTCATTGACTGCTAGACTGACTTCTGGTAGAATATGACCGCAGTTCAGAACTGTCTCTTTTGCTTTCTGAAATATAAGATTACATGTTGGGCAACTATTTGCCACGTTATAATTCATTGCAAAACAAGTAGACGATGACTGTATTTTGTTATCAGTAGTTGAACTCTGAACCCTAGGGGTTGTAGCAGTAGTAACAGCTGCCCCTGTATTATGGTTATAAGTTGTCGATCTACGAGAATGAGAACGATGACGAGAATAATTAGATGAATTATCCCGTTGTCCTCTATTGTAACTGTTATCTCGATGTCTCGAGTTATAATTATCGCTATTGTTCCACTTGTAATCATTATTATAGTTATATGATCGATTATAACTTGAGTTACGTGGATTACTGTTATTTCTTGACTGAGGTGAATAGTTTCTGGTTTGTTGTCGTCCTCTATTAAAGTTATTGTTAAAGTTATTCTGTCCCTTATGAAAATTAATGTCATAGTTTCCTTTGAACCTACCCCTGTCTACACTGTGTGTTCTAGGTTTGTTATGATTATGATATGCCATATTGGAGGCTACAGGAAGTGGTTCTCTTATCAATGTGCCAGAAATATTAGCATTCGGATGAGCTGTGCAGTAATTTAAAGAAATTTTTTCTAACTCATCAATAGATTCTGGTTTTCTTTCTTGCAGATAAGCAAAGAATGGTGGGCTGACAGACGATAATACTTTATCCCTCAATAACAAATCGACTAACTTGTCGTAGGATTTGTTGACACCTGCCAGTTCAACCCATCTGTTAAAAGTATTGCGTATGTTAGCAATAAAACCTGTGAAATCTCTATTGTTATCTGGCAACAAACTTTTAAAACGCAATCTACATGCCTCTTCGTTCAAGTGGAAACGACGTAGTAACAACGTCTTAATGGCCTCATAGTCTGTTGATAGTGTTGGATCTATATTTTGTGCTGCACTTGCAGGTTCGCCATCTAGAAATTCCTTAAGTTTCAGTGCCCATGCCGCTTTGTCAAGGTTATTCACCTTACATATGTCCTCAAAGCGCGCGAGCCACGATGAAAGGTCATCTACGTGTAACTTGAATGGAGGCAGCTTAAAGTAATAATTACCTTTAAGTCGTGTGGATGAAGATCCAGATTGAGCAGTATCATTTTGGGTTGCTGCAGCGCCCTGTGAATTAAGTTTTGCTGTTTCTAATTTAAGTCGTTGCAATTCCATTTCTTGCTGCAGTATGATTTCTTGTCGTTTCAATTTATTCTCTTCTTCAATCCGTAGGATTTCATCTCTTGCTATCTTTCTTTCTTCTTCTTGTCTTAATTCTGCCTTCTTTTCCGCCTGTTTTCTTTCAAGTTCTTCCATCTCTGCTTTAGCAATGGCTTTCTTTTCCTCCTCTTCTGCCTTATATTTTTGCAAATTCAGCCAATGCATAAGCCTCGAGAAGTTCTCCTTTTTTCCCAAAATCTTTACCATTTTTAATAAAATAGTCTAAGTTAAGCATCTTGACGTTAATATTGTACGTAATGGTTATGTAATAATCACCAATAAATTTTAAGTAATTATTATACTTATTCAATTTATGAATAGTCGATATAAACAATCATAATATTATTGAACTTAATCTGGGAATGTTCAATTTAATTAATTGTAATATTATCTAACTATTATTTGTAGATTCCATACATAGACATACTATGTTGGGAAAATATTACATATATACTCGTTAATATATCATAAATAGTTATGATATTTATCTATTTCGGGTGCTGAATTACTATCATGCACCTAATAATAAATAGTATTATTCCTCAAGTATTATATCATTCAGTCAGTGATATGTGCTAAGTAAATCATTTAGTAATGGAAAAAATGTACCAAATAATATACACTATGTCCTTTATATGCAGGACAGACTAAAAAGTCAAATTATTTTATAAATATATATTATTATTATATTATGCCTTAATCATGAGCTATAAAGTGCATCGCCCATTTCTTGGACTACCACTGCAAATTGGTGCAAAGTCCCTAATTCTCCTTAAAAGTCATTAAATTTTAATTATATTCATATACACTCTTATTAAGCAAGAAATTATATTATTAGTGTAAAATCATGAACAGATGAAATGAGGACATACGATACGATGGGTAAACCAAGGATAAACAAACCATATTATCACGAAACAAGACGTTTCTACAATAAAAATTGATATTATGAAACCAAATCTGCAAACCGGAAATATAGAGTAGGGTGAAGGTTAACTGAATATAGAGTTAAATCTGCGTACACAAAAATTAATGACGCAAACATGGACTCATTGACGGTTATACAAAAAAAAAATGAACTGAATAATAGCAAGATCAGAAAGAACAAGATAGATTACTAACATTGTTACCAAACTAAATAGAATTTAAACTGAATACGATAAAATACACCGATTATTTCACCAAACTAGACATCTAACATATACTGTGAATTAAATGCAGTCCCGAACGAAACAAGCCCCGGAAATGTCATCGACGCGTTCTCCGCGAAATGCGATTTAATTCACTACCCTAAAGACCGTTCAGAATGAATATCGGCAATCCGTAGAGCCATAATTTATTCATTCTGAATCTCCACTCCAACCTCCCACAAATTAGGCACAGCACAAACAATGAAAACAAATATAACGTGCATATAAAATATATATAGAACGGACATGCCTGCAAAATGTGAATTAGACTCAGTGATGTTTCTTATGAATGACAACAGTCACGAACTGAGACTTATCTTTTAACCCGTCGTCCGATGCGATCTTCACCAACGGCCTAGACTAGAGGATAGGACTGTTTGCTCCTTGTTGGTAAATAATGTCTTTTCAATCCTATGATCTACTGAGAAGTTGTATTCTTGAATGAAACATTAGGTGAGCTGGCATCGTCCTTCGATCGTTGGCTTGTACACGGAATATTGTGACGTCACTGATTTTTGCATAGTTACACAAGCCACGTCATGTTCGGAATCATGTGACTTGAACGTTTTCTTGTAATCGTAAACAGTCCGTGAAAGTATGTAAACAAGAAAAATTTCTTTCTTCCTTCGTTCCCCAGCAATGGCAACCACTTTGTTGCGGGGCTTTATACGATTCACTTCTTTTATTGTTGTTGCGGCCCCGTCTTCTATTTCAGTGGTCGTTGTGGAAAGCCACCGTTCTCATTGATTCAATAAGCTTCTTAGTTCTGGTCATTTGATTCATTAATTCTTGATCGTGCTATTGTTGGAATAGTTACGCGAATGTGAGTTAATACTTTCTGTCTGTCACAAGGTTTGAACTCAGTATCATAATTGTTGAATTTGTAACTTCAATGAACGTGATAAGTCTCTTCTCGAGTCCACACAATTTTTAATATACATTTCAAACAGTAGACAGTCCATGGAGGTTGATTATGAAAACATTATATATTAGAATTGAATCATACATCATAAATGCTATCCATGCATTATAGTCCTGGTCCAATAATATGCAACACTATAGTCAGAACGTCGTAACTATATGTACGCGCGGTTGGGACATCCAACGGCCGACAATGAGATTAGACGTCTGGCGATATAAAACGAATGTGGACCATAATTTCATCCTTCCTTGACTTTAGTTAAAATTACTAACCTCGATACATTCCTCTCTTCATAAGAATATCGGACTGACCCATGTCCGTACTGCAATAACATATGTGCGGCAATATCATGCCTACCACTGGAAGGATTATAGGACACGTCTTATCCGTTTGACGGTCATCTAAGAAAAGGGTGTGGTAACCTAGTCACGGTGCGTGACATACCAACGCATACACGTCATAATCAATCGTGTGTATCGCGTACACTAACTAACAATTATTTACATTATATTAAACGTAGTCACCTATTAATCTTATGCTGTTAACCTCTAGCAGACCATGCCAATAAAATACCTTAACACTGTGAATATGTAACACCGACAGCACGAGTGATACATTAACAAACTAGATAATGATCAAACGATTATTGGGTTTATTAATTAAATATCCACACATATAGGGTTAGTAATGGTTAGAGCGTGATGATGGTAAAAGACGATTCACACAAAACACACAGATGAGATAATAAACTTGCAGGTAATTAAGTAATAGTTAATTAAGAACCTGGAAAATTATTATGTTGCATGATGTTAGAAAGACTTAAATTGCATGCTGACGAAAAGATCAGAGAAGAACAAGCGGGTTTCAGGCCGAAACGATCATGTATTGATCAAATATTCACACTAAGAACAATTATAGAAGAATCAGTGGAAAGGCAATCGCCATACTTATTATCACCTTCGTCGATTTTCAAAAAGCCTTTGATAGTCTACACCGCCCATCATTGTGGAAGATACTTACAATCTATGGTTTTCCAACAAAATATGTGAATATAATCAAAGCGCTATATGACAATGCAAGATGTTGTGTTAGAACAAATAAAGGGAATACAGAATGGTTTACAGTAGAAACAGGGGTGAAACAAGGCTGTATTATGTCACCACTACTTTTTGGAATAGCTATTGATTGGGTTATGAGAAACTATACCCACAATGAACAATTGGGTATAAAATGGACAAATGGAAAATTCCTGGGGGACCTGGATTTCGCAGATGATGTAGCATTCTTAAGTTCAACACCAAGACAATCCCAAGAAGCAATAAATAATTTGTGTCATCTCTCGGTTAAAATTGGTCTCCAAATAAATGCCTCTAAAACTAAAGCTATGAACTTTTCTAACGAGACCTTTGATATCATCTTGAACGGGGAAAAACTACAGAAAGTTGAAAGTTTCAATTATTTAGGCAGTAAAATGACTCAGGATGGTGACACAACAAGAGAAATCCATACTAGAATTGCTTTGGCAGCTAGCGCCTTCAATAGATTATCTAACATTTGGAAATTACGATCATTGAATATACATACCAAGCTTCGTCTGTTTAATTCAAATGTTATCTCAGTGTTAACATACGGCTGTGAGAGTTGGAAAATAACAAAATCATTGGAGAACAAGCTGAATACATTCGAGAACAAATGTCTTAGAAAACTCATGAACATCAGTTGGAAAGAATTCAAGACTAATCGACAAATAAGAGAAGACTCTAGGCAGAAATATGTCTCCGACTATATAAGGAAAAGACGATGGTCATATATCGGTCATGTCCTACGAATGCAAAACAACAGAATACCACTACAGGCGCTCACTTGGGTTCCTGAGGGTAAGCGGAAAAAAAGGAAGACCAAAAGAAACACTCAGAAGAACAATAATAAGAGAAGGAAGAACGTTGGGCCTAAATAATGTGCAAGAGCTAAGAGGAGTGGCGTCACAACGAACAACCTGGAGAGCACTGGTTTCTGCCTTATGCGCCGTGTTTGGCGCTTAAAGAATTTATTATTATTATTATTAATTAAGAATGAACTGGTGTAAAGCGAAATGATGATGATTTGATATGATATGTGTTACCAAAATGGTGAGTACTCTACACAGTCCATGTGTCTCTAAATGCTTCGCATTGATATGACGATTCACATGTATGCATACACTGTCCCAAGTTGTTATACGTTATGTCGAGTGGGGTATCTCTAAGCCGAGGACGTTCTGATGAAAACTGTTGTCGCACTGAGAACGCTGACGAGATATTTATGTATATTCCTTCACTGTTTGAGTATATCTCTGTAGTGTGGATCAACAGTTAATAGCTGTCATATGAACAAAAGGTCTGTTGTCTAATCTCCCGAGGGTACTGGCCAGACTGGATATCTTCACGAAATGTTAGTGATATGTAGACTCATAATCTTGCGTATGTAGTCGTGATTCTTAAAATATATAGAATCTGCTTCATAGAATGCGCTTAAGAGTGTGTTGCACTTGGTATAAATATGCGATTCCTCTTTTGAGCTCTTTTGCTTCAGATAATAATGATCTTTCGAGTGATTTGAATTTGTGATGACTCGGTATTGAACTTGTGATAACGATGTATTGAACTTGTGAGCAAGCAGTATATGGGTGACGAAAAATGCTGCGTCAACCTTCTGACTTGTGGGTGAGACAATATTCCTTTTAAATTGAGGAATGAAAGATGTCCTATGGCGAATTCTGCTAGCCTGTCGTGTGAAATTCTAATCCACATATATAAATTAAAAAGTAAATGTAAAGCCTAACACATAACTTCAATAAAAGGAAAGAAGAATGGTAAAGAACAGTGCTGTCACAATGACTGTACTCGAAATCCCCCTTGTTTTTTAACTCGTCTGCAAATTATAACGTTCCACGTTGATAGTAAAAGCCTACTGCAGCATACACGCGTTTCCACAACTCAATAAAACGTGTACTGACATTCTAAGAAAAACCTTGAGATACGCAAGCTGACCTATATTTAATATTCCATTCATGTCATTTTATACACTAACACGCGTCTCGCTATACAATTACTACCATCACGAGGGTAAGGCCACAAGCACTAGCTTTTTTCAAATCGACAGTGATAAAAAACACTACCCATACGAGAGTTAGGTTTAAAAAACTTACAAAACGCTTATTAGGAAACATGACATTCTACTGTTTTATGTCTGAAATCCTGACATTAGTATGACAGTACAGCAGACACCATAAAGTTTGGAAGTGAGGAGGTGGCAACAGCACGACTATCCTAGAAGAAAATGCATATTTTGAACGCAGCCACTTAGCTCCTTTAAATTGGTATATTTGGGTTCCTTAGGACTTGCTGACAAAGAATATGTTAAACGTTACGCAAATAGTCTAGGAATTAACAAATTATAGCCAAAAGAAATAGTGAGGGTGTCAGACAACCCCAAAATCAGAATCGCTCAGTGGCAGATTTTGACACCACCATTGTACGGGAAATAGGCCAACATGTTACCTCCTATTTGATTGGCGGAAAGTAAATGTAAGGCTAAACACGATTAATCGGACTATAAATATTGATTCTTTGTTGTTAGGGAAACGTGAGTAGGAGTACTTTTTTTCAAACGCTTGTGTAAACATGGCTCGATTGGTTAGACCCGCCAATATAGGCAATTTGAAGCGTTAGTTCAGCACCACATTTTCAAATAAACTTACTAAAGAACCAGTGCGTTGAGCGCCAGTGCATATTTTTCTAAATAAAAGCCTGGGACATCGGCAGATCGGATTTTGTGCCTATTCATTGCCAGTCAACGTAATTCTGTATTATTTCCATGAATTGTGGTAAGCTTGATATATTCAATATCTTTTTAATGAAAATTGAATGTAAATTGATAATTTATGTCTGTATATGTGTGTGGTTCAGTAGCGAACATGAGGCAAAGCCTATATAGTGCTCCAACCTGAACAGAAGGTGTCGGAGGAAAGTAAAACTACATGGAATTGCCAAACAGTACACTGACACCTATCTTATTGACTAGAAAGAAATAATGCTGGAATTGCAGAGGCGTAGTGACCATTAGGGAGGAGTGTCGCGAAATTGGTTTCAAGCCATTGCAAACGGGATCAGTTAGATTTATAAACCCGTCTACGATCGAACGACCGCTTTCAAAATGGCGGCGTATAAGCGAAACGTGTATCGGACAGAGGGAATCGCCAACGATAAATAATAACAGAAGGGAATCCGTATGAAAAGGATTTTACATTTCAGTACAGGGAAGGATGGTGTATAACTGCATATAAGATGGAACGGTAGGAAGTTCTCATTTACGGAGATATATGCGTATTTCGGCTGCCCACAGTTACGCTAACAGCTGGTAAACCCACTTCTGTTCGAAATATTAAAATCAACAAATAACAGTTTGGGAATTTACATGGATAGGAAGATAGAGTTTTATCAGCTGTATAAAACTAGATAAGATGGAACAATATGGATATTATATATGCCGAGAATGAGAAAGGCAAAATTTCAGTCGACGCACAGATCGGCTGAAATCACGGTTCGGGAAGGATTTTTTTCAGGTTAGGTTTAAGCTGTGACGTCGGTACTCTCCGATACGTCCGCGCTATACGTATTTAAAGCGGATCGGTAAACTGAGAGAGATACACAACGCAAGAGGTTGAGACAAGACTGAGGGCAGATAACGCCACGACTCTAAATCCATCTGAAGTGTGAGCGGATCGCCAGAAAATTTCAGTCTAAGTGTCTGGAGTCTGAGGGTAAGCGAATTTACGATAGCTATCCTGTATAATAATTTCTTTTATTTTGTATTACAGGTTCATTTAGAATTCACAAAATATGCCTGTATAATATTCATTGATATAACGTATTATTATTTTAATATGATTTATTCATGTGCTTAGTGGAAGATGGTTGCTTGTACAAAAACGTATCAAAATAGCCCCACAGCCAAATAGAAAATATTTATTATATTTAATGCTGTATCTCGTCGATATTAAATGCATTATCGCTTACGAAGATAAAGGCAGTCCCATGACCAGAGATTGTCTTAGGGAAATAAATTGTTAGAAGCTTCAGCATGGAAGATACCGCTTTTACGAGGTTAGGTGACTAGTCCCCTTCCTCGCTGCCTTTGCCTTCCCTAGTTCGAGCGCACAACTTTGTACCCATTTACAGCTGGTAAACTGGAGTGTTCTACAGCCAGTTTCAGTAGAAAGCAACCTGATCACGTGGTCACTCACTTTATTTATTTTATGTATTAATTTTGGGTAGTTGCTAAGATAGCATCAGATTTGAATTTGTACTTGATATGATTTGGAAGGATCAAGTTATAGAATATGAAGGGATGTATAGGAGCGGATTAAACCAGATGATGTTTATTACTGATATGTTAATATTAATTCTATATCATTGAACTGATGTTACTTGCTATGACTGTATAACTTTGACACCTGATGACTGACTTGTCTGACTTATGTGCTAGTCAGTTATACTTAATTGAAATGTTAATATTAATGCTATATCACTGAAATGATGTCCTTACTTACTATGATTGTATAACGGTGACATCTGATGACTGACTGGTCTGACATCTGTGCTAGTCAGCTACAAGTCTAGCCAGATACTAGCCAAGGCTGATATGTTACAGGTTCCATGAAATAACTCAAACCAGACTGTCCAGTATCAGAAGCCGGTGCAGTTTACCCGAGGCAATCCCACAAAAGTGCAGGACCCCAAAGAGTGAACTTCAACTGGTCATTGGCATCCCTACTGTTGGGCCTACCAAGTCTGATACCAGCAAAGGACAGTTTCAGCAGTATCAAGTTGGAAAGATAAGTGTCCTGTTTGACACTGACCACCTATACATGTGAAACAGCCAATAGTTGAAAACAATAAGTAACCATACAGAAACTCAGTCAACTGATGACAGTTATCCTTAAATTCAAAGGACTAATAACAGTGATTTCAGTAACTTTATTATTTAAGATCTTGAAGTCTAAACAGACAATAATAGTAATTGTGTGAATATTTTTATATATATGTGTATACTCTTTTCCAACTAGTAGAAATAGAATATTAGTGTAATTATTAAACTATTTTAACTGTACCTGAGGATTTATTCACTTCTTCCATTTGTGGGTTCAGTGAATGTTCATTTTACTTATCCCCTAGAATAAAAGTAATCATAAGATAGTCACAGGGAGGAGACACCTTAAATCCTGGTACTACTTCTTACCAACTGGGCCAGGGTTTTCACAGTCTGACTATTTTTATGATAACAATACACCAGTGCTTATTTCTAAGACTGGGGTATTACTTGTAAGACCAGAACTCTTTACTGGCATACTGTTACATAATAAATAATTTTAAATAACCTCCCGCTACAGTGGGGGCTCGTCTGCGGGATATATCTTTGATATTCCTGAGCCAACTTTCTATTTCTGCTGTGTAGAAATTTTGTTTTGTAAATTTTTTGGAAAGAGTAAACATAGTAGGAAGAATATATATAAAAATTTTTTTGTTTAGGAGTACCATTGAGTACAGATAAAGAAAGCTGTTTCATATATGGTGAAGTCAGTTTAATTAACTTTAATTTTAACTAAGTTAATTATATTGTAGTAAATTAGTTTGAGTAAGATCACTTGCCCTACTAGACTACAGATACATCATGGCTGACTTGGTCAAATTTAGGTCTGCTACACTGCAGGTGGGAAAAGAGCTTGGCATGGATGGTGACGTTCTGATCCGGTATGTCACGACGGAATGTGAAAAGTACACCGAGAGAGAAGCAAAGCAATTAGAAGCAGAGAGAGAAGCCAAGAAATTAGAAGCAGAGAGAGAAGCCAAGAAATTAGAAGCAGAGAGAGAAGCCAAGAAATTAGAATTAGAAGCAGAAAGAGAAGCCAAGAAATTAGAATTAGAAGCAGAAAGAGAAGCCAAGAAATTAGAATTAGAAGCAGAAAGAGAAGCCAAGAAATTGGAAGCAGAAAGAGAAGCCAAGAAATTGGATGCAGAAAGAGAAGCCAAGAAATTAGAAGCTGAGAGAGAAGAAAGGAGGTTACAAGCAGAGAGAGACCATGAGCTGAAAATGAGACAGCTTGATCTTGAACTTCAGGCTGGGACTATCACCCATGGTAATAGCTCACCTCATTCTGCGAATAGCTCTTTTCAGAACACAGCAAATGGGGCCATGAACTTCCACCTAGATCCATTTGTTGAAAAGGAGGACGCAATTGAGTCGTACCTGGATAGGTATGAAAGGCTAGCCTCTACATATGGACTGGAAAAGGAAAAATGGAGTCTAAAGTTATCCCAGGGATTGAGAGGTATTGCATATGATGTGTTTCTGAAACTCCCCAAAGAAGATCAGGAAAATTATGAAATACTAAAGCAAGCCTTACTGATCCGGTATGAAAAGAACTCTGAGGCATATAGGAAGAAATTTAGAACTTCTAAACTTCTACCTGGAGAAACATATAACCAGTTCTCAGCTAGGCTAGAAACGTATTTGTTGAAATGGAGTAGTTTAGGTAAGTATCAGAAAACCTACGAGGATCTGAAAGAAATGGTTATGTTAGAGCAAGTGAAAGATTCCATGTCTCAAGAAATGAGGAAATTCCTTATGGAACAAGGAGCAGAGAGGCTGGAAGACATTTTGAAATGTGCAGAGAGATACCAAGCAGCTCAAGCTGAATTGGTAGGAACAAAAAGGAAGCAGGTAGAAGGATATAAGCCACCACCGCAGAATACCCAGTTTGACCAGAAGGATCATCCATACAGAAACAAGCAAAGATTTGATAATAAGGACAAGAACCCTCAGACTCAGGAAAATAAACCCTACAAACAGGGAGCTAAGTGGTGCAAATTTTGTAAGATGAGCAACCACAACACTGATGAATGTGGGAGGAAAAAACCCCTTCATCATGCTGCATGTCTACAGGTGAGGACTTCTGTTAGGAAGGAACTGACTGTGAGTCAGAATAGCCTCCATCACCCACCTACCCAGGAGATAGTGACTGTGAATGGCAAACAAGTCACAGGAATGTATGACACAGGTTTGTCCTATGACGCAGTCGTGTGTGCATCTCTGGTGTGCCCTGAACAAATCACCACAGAAACAGTAGAGATTCAAGGGCCACTAAAAGGAACATCACCCCTTACTTTACCCATAGCAAAGATTCATGTCAGTTGTCGCTATGTGGAAGGGGAGATAAATGCAGCTGTGATAGATGATCCCTTTTACCCCCTAATGTTGGGGCGTAAATATGTTTTTTTGGGAGACCCTGTAAAACCTATGGTTATGGCAGAAACCCAGACCAGGTCTGACTCCAGGAACATAGAGAGGGACACCAACTTAAAATTTCATTCGACTGAAATGAAACGGGCTCAAGAAGCAGACAGCACATTGAAGCCTTGTTTTGACAAATTGTCAAAGACACATAACACACCAAGGAAAGGACACTTCTATAGGGAACATGGACTCTTGTACAGGAAAGCTGGCAGAGGGACGAAAAGTAATGGTCAAATCGTTGTACCATCCACCTATAGGAATAAGGTTATAGGCTGGGGACACATATCAACTTTGAGTGAACACCTGGGTAATGGTGCCACAAAACAAAGAATAGCCACCCAGTTCTACTGGCCAGGTATTACGGAAGACATAAATCAGTATGTAAATTCCTGTCCAGAGTGCACCTATGTAGATTCAGAAAGTCGACGGAAGAGTCTTCATCAAAAATCTACACGCAAACCAGCAATCAGGGGTACTCCCGAGATTTGCACGGGAGGGGAAAGGAAACATCCCACACAGGTTCAATTGCAGTCTGAACCCCATGCGCTGGAAAAAAGGAACAAATCACGTAGCGAAAATCAAACACCTACGGATTTGCGAGGGAAAACCACATCCAACTATCAACGAAAAGAGGGCGGTAAACTTCATGGGAAACCTACCGACCCGGTTTCACCAGCAGTAAGAGCCTGGATGAAAAGCCGAACAGGAAGGAGAGAGATAGTACAGGATGAATATATTCTTGGAAAACAGAATGTGGGCGCAGATTTTCTTAGTCGTCATCCCACAGAGCTTGAGGAGGATAGAAGGAAGGAAAACTAACCTCGGAATGGTCGATTTGCAATTGTCTTGTACCCAATAGTTAAGCTAGATATCATCCAGCTTAAAATATGGGGGAGCTATGTCGCGAAATTGGTTTCAAGCCATTGCAAACGGGATCAGTTAGATTTATAAACCCGTCTACGATCGAACGACCGCTTTCAAAATGGCGGCGTATAAGCGAAACGTGTATCGGACAGAGGGAATCGCCAACGATAAATAATAACAGAAGGGAATCCGTATGAAAAGGATTTTACATTTCAGTACAGGGAAGGATGGTGTATAACTGCATATAAGATGGAACGGTAGGAAGTTCTCATTTACGGAGATATATGCGTATTTCGGCTGCCCACAGTTACGCTAACAGCTGGTAAACCCACTTCTGTTCGAAATATTAAAATCAACAAATAACAGTTTGGGAATTTACATGGATAGGAAGATAGAGTTTTATCAGCTGTATAAAACTAGATAAGATGGAACAATATGGATATTATATATGCCGAGAATGAGAAAGGCAAAATTTCAGTCGACGCACAGATCGGCTGAAATCACGGTTCGGGAAGGATTTTTTCAGGTTAGGTTTAAGCTGTGACGTCGGTACTCTCCGATACGTCCGCGCTATACGTATTTAAAGCGGATCGGTAAACTGAGAGAGATACACAACGCAAGAGGTTGAGACAAGACTGAGGGCAGATAACGCCACGACTCTAAATCCATCTGAAGTGTGAGCGGATCGCCAGAAAATTTCAGTCTAAGTGTCTGGAGTCTGAGGGTAAGCGAATTTACGATAGCTATCCTGTATAATAATTTCTTTTATTTTGTATTACAGGTTCATTTAGAATTCACAAAATATGCCTGTATAATATTCATTGATATAACGTATTATTATTTTAATATGATTTATTCATGTGCTTAGTGGAAGATGGTTGCTTGTACAAAAACGTATCAAAATTAGCCCCACAGCCAAATAGAAAATATTTATTATATTTAATGCTGTATCTCGTCGATATTAAATGCATTATCGCTTACGAAGATAAAGGCAGTCCCATGACCAGAGATTGTCTTAGGGAAATAAATTGTTAGAAGCTTCAGCATGGAAGATACCGCTTTTACGAGGTTAGGTGACTAGTCCCCTTCCTCGCTGCCTTTGCCTTCCCTAGTTCGAGCGCACAACTTTGTACCCATTTACAGCTGGTAAACTGGAGTGTTCTACAGCCAGTTTCAGTAGAAAGCAACCTGATCACGTGGTCACTCACTTTATTTATTTTATGTATTAATTTTGGGTAGTTGCTAAGATAGCATCAGATTTGAATTTGTACTTGATATGATTTGGAAGGATCAAGTTATAGAATATAAAGGGATGTATAGGAGCGGATTAAACCAGATGATGTTTATTACTGATATGTTAATATTAATTCTATATCATTGAACTGATGTTACTTGCTATGACTGTATAACTTTGACACCTGATGACTGACTTGTCTGACTTATGTGCTAGTCAGTTATACTTAATTGAAATGTTAATATTAATGTTATATCACTGAAATGATGTCCTTACTTACTATGATTGTATAACGGTGACATCTGATGACTGACTGGTCTGACATCTGTGCTAGTCAGCTACAAGTCTAGCCAGATACTAGCCAAGGCTGATATGTTACAGGTTCCATGAAATAACTCAAACCAGACTGTCCAGTATCAGAAGCCGGTGCAGTTTACCCGAGGCAATCCCACAAAAGTGCAGGACCCCAAAGAGTGAACTTCAACTGGTCATTGGCATCCCTACTGTTGGGCCTACCAAGTCTGATACCAGCAAAGGACAGTTTCAGCAGTATCAAGTTGGAAAGATAAGTGTCCTGTTTGACACTGACCACCTATACATGTGAAACAGCCAATAGTTGAAAACAATAAGTAACCATACAGAAACTCAGTCAACTGATGACAGTTATCCTTAAATTCAAAGGACTAATAACAGTGATTTCAGTAACTTTATTATTTAAGATCTTGAAGTCTAAACAGACAATAATAGTAATTGTGTGAATAGTTTTATATATATATATATATATGTGTATACTCTTTTCCAACTAGTAGAAATAGAATATTAGTGTAATTATTAAACTATTTTAACTGTACCTGAGGATTTATTCACTTCTTCCATTTGTGGTTTCAGTGAATGTTCATTTTACTTATCCCCTAGAATAAAAGTAATCATAAGATAGTCACAGGGAGGAGACACCTTAAATCCTGGTACTACTTCTTACCAACTGGGCCAGGGTTTTCACAGTCTGACTATTTTTATGATAACAATACACCAGTGCTTATTTCTAAGAAGCTGACAGTTGGCCTAGCGCTCTGATTACTTGTAAGACCAGAACTCTTGTACTGGCATGTGGTCTAAAGTTATGTTAAGCCTCTGTGGCCAGTGGAGCTCAACATTATGTGTCCCCTCAAAAATTGACATTTTAATAAAAAAAAAGGGACAATACCTTGTTTAAATTGACAGGAACTATGAACTTTTCCCCCATACTATTTCCCAGATAAACAAACACTTGAAGTCATGATGACAAATAACAACATAGCTTGAAAAACAAAACCAGTATTACCTCATAGTACTACTACACACTGACACACATAGGATAATATTAATAAAATATGTCACTACAATGTTCATATTTATAAATTCTGTACATATAAATTGTGATTACATTTGAAGGTGATTCCTGGTTCACTTTGTAGTTGAATCAGGATATCTAATAGTGAAAGTAATTAATACATAAATATTTGAAACTTTACCAGTGACTCATTTAAGATAGTCTTATAGAGTGTTAAATGTGTGTGAGTGTCACAGTGTTGTCAAGTGTGGTGGAATAAATTAAATTGTTTATCTGTCTGTTGTTGTTGTGACTTACACTTCATCATTTACATAACCCTAGACATTTAACGTAGTCATCACAATATTCCAGAATAATTCTGACTGAGTTATAAATGTGGTAGCAAGTAAGGTTATCTGTAAAACACTACACCTATTAGATACAGATACCTTCACAGCTGATCTCAGTCAGTACACTAAGTCCCCTATAAATATTTATATCATCCCACTTTACCACATAGCCAAATGTCCGTTTTTGATAACTTATTTCTGGTTAGACGTCAGACACGTTGCGTGTAGACTCAGACTGAAGACACACAAAAATCTTCGTAAGTTTTTCACATTTAACATCACTGGTTGACTTTCATTTATACTACTGCTCATTATTCATCTCTCTCCGAGTTCAATTCTAATGATGTTAAATATCTTGTGCATGAGAGTGTTTAGGCATGGGAGACTGTGATGATGATGAAGGTGATGTATGAACTATTAATTACCTCCTATCATCCTATCATCTTCTAGAAAAATCTTCTGATTTTATTAATCAGTTATGCAAAGAATTATTTGAAACTCTATCTTTCGCACATTTTAGCTGTGAGGTTAAAATAAACAAAAATTAAGAAAATGTATTAATAATCTGTATAAGATCTACTAACCTTCTTTTCCCTTCGCAAAATCCTTTAAGAACACAATTCATCACAGAACTGAATTATATCCACTCTGAATAAACACGTGTATTTAGGCTAGGCGTTTTTGGGTTTAATCTCTTCCTCACAATGTAAAAACTGGACTCCTTCCTCTAGCACGCTACGCGGTAGATTATATTTAATGTGTGTTTCTTGGATCCGACATCTAGCTCCGCCCATACCAACCAATCCTATATAGCCCCTCTGGTCACTCATTCACAGGATCGCTCTTGTCCCCTGTCAGTCCAAACGTGGGTGTGGTTTGACAAACAGGTATGGAGATAATTGGCGGGCTAATGCAAAAGTGCTGTCAAATTGCTATCACCTTACTCTCTGATGGTTTATTGTTCACCTGGCCAAGCTGGGCGTCCAATGTGGTAACCCAACGCTTGTCTGAACAGCGGCCGACCAAAGATAACACCATTACAGCATGAGACGTTTTCATCTGGCCAATCTGGGCGTCCAATGTGGTGTCACAGAAATTACAGCATGCCCAGATGTCTGATTGGGATGACCAGATGTGTTTTCACCAGATTTATCACGATGCAATGTGGGCTTCAAACGATAATGTCAGGTATGGGGACTCAATCAAAGGACTTTATTTCCCCCGATGAAAGAACAAATGTGGTTCTCTAGATACCGGTCACGAGTAATCACAACGATGAAATAGTAAATGTGGGATCGCAAATGTGGGATGAAAGAGCAAATGTCTGAGAAAATACAATACGAAAGATGTAGGAAAAGATAGAGCAATAAGGCCTTTGCGCTCGTTTATCACAATAGCCCCCTCCTCAAGTGTGATGTCAATCATACTCAGGAAAGCTTAGCCTTCTTGCTCGGGATTCATTAATCCTTTTCCTCATCTTCGTTTTTCTCTCCGGTTTCCACCCTTTCCTCTACTTGTCTGTGCTCTCCGTCCTGCCTCATAGGATGACGGCTTAAAAAATCCGCTCCTACGTTATGTTTTCCTTGGATATAGTCCACTTGGAACGTGTAAGGTTGTAGAACAAGCGACCACCTCATCAATCTAGCATTCAAATTCTTTGAATTGGCGAGGAAGGTCAGAGGTTGATGATCACTCTGGATCGTAAATTTCCTTCCGTACAGGTATGCTTGAAATTTTTGTATTCCCCAGACGAGGGACAAACATTCCTTTTCTATTGTGGAATAGTCTTGTTCTGCTCGGTTTAACTTCCGACTCGCGTATGCGACCGGAAATAGATTTGGTTGGCTTCTGTCGTCTGGCTGTAGTAATGTAGCCCCGATTCCAATGTTACTGGCATCTGTGCGCAAGATGAATTTTCTAGTTAAATCCGGGAGCCGTAAAATAGGTTTTGTGGTGAGTTCCTCTTTTAAGAGTGCATATGCATGTTCACATTCTGCTGACCGTGTCACTTTATCTGCGTTCTCTTTCTTGGTTAGCGATGTAAGCGGCGCACAGAGGCTATTGAAATCCTTTATGTATCTCTGGTAGAATCCACAGAGGGATACAAATGACCGGACATCCCTTTTTGTGAACGGTCTCGGTGCATTTCTCAGCTTCTCAACGATTTGAGTCTCGGGGAACATGGTCCCATGGGATATAGTATGTCCTAGAACTCTAGCTGTTCACACCCAACTTGACATTTAGTTGGGCGGGCGGTTAGTCCCGCTTCTCTGAGTCTGTTAAACAGCAAGGATAGCGCTGATATATGTTCTTCAAACGATTCAGTAGCTATTAGGATATCATCCATAAAATTGCTGATGGCGGGATGATTCAGAGGATCCAATAACTTTCGCATCATCCTTGTGAAGACACTAGGAGCGTTGTTTAGTCCAAATGGCATCACATTAAACTCGAAGTGTCCATCTGGAGTACTGAAGGCTAACAGGTTCCTCACCTCAGCTTTTACCGGTATTTGATAGTACCCTTTACTGAGGTCGATCTTTGAAAAATAGCGATCCCTGCTCAGCTTAGTAAATAGCTGGTTCTGGTCCGGTAACGGTTCTGGCTGGAACTGTGTTAACACATTCAGCTGTCGGTAGTCGATGCACAGGCGGTGTTCTCCACTGGGTTTGCGTAACAGCACCACTCCCGCACTGTAAGGGGACTCCGACTTCGAAATTATGCCTTCCTTTAGTAAATAATCAATTTCTTGCTTTAATGCCGTCGCCTTGGCATACGGAATCGGATAAGTTCTCATTCGGACGGGCGTAGGATCCGTGACTTCCATGTCAAACTCCATCAGGTTTGTCCGGCCCGGTTTGTCTGTCAGGGAGTCGGCGGGGTTTTCCATCAATCTCCTCACTTTTTCTTGCTGGGCTTCCGTTAAGGTGGAGCTTATTTTCACATCTAAATGTGATTCCTCCTGTATCACCGGGTACTCTACGGATGATAATGGCTCTTCTTCCATTTGCCTAGCAATGGCCATAGTCATGAGGTGCGCTGGTTCGGCAGGGGCTCGCTCGTAAAACTTCTTAAGCAGATTTAAGTGATAAATTTTCTGCTTTCCGTTCACGGCAATTTTATAGTTGGTGCGAGAAATCTTCTCCACAACTTTGTAGGGTCCCCTCCAGCAAATCTGCAACTTATTACTGCTACTCGGCAGAAGAAGTAGCACCTTCTCTCCTACTGCTAGTTCTCGGTCCTTCGCAATCCGATTGTAATATTTGGCATGTTTCCGCCTAGCCTCCCGTACTTTCGCTGTGGCTAATTCCCAGCCAGTCTTCAGACGTTGTTTCAAGTCTGTGACGTACTGGAAGGCAGATGTGACAGTGTCGTCTGCCTTGGCATCTTTCCATGTTCTTAGTAAGGCTTCTAATGGACCTTTAATAGGTCTTACGAAGAGTAATGTGGCCGGAGGAACTCCCGTTGACGCATGCGGTACTTCCCTATAAGCAAATAATGCGGCAGGAAGATACTGATCCGAAGTTTCTGGCTTCTCCTGTGCCAACTTCCGAAGAATAGACGTGAGCGTCCCGTTAAACCGCTCTACTTGCCCGTTACTTTGGGGGTGATAGGGCGAAGTATGAATATGCCTAGTCTTGAATATTCTAAGCACCTCCTCTGTCAACTTGCCTCTAAATTGTGACCCGTTGTCTGTAAGAATTTCATGCGGGAAGCCCAATCTAGTAAAGATATTCAGTAAAGCGTCAGCTACATGCACTGAGTCGCATGCTGGCATGGCTATGGCTTCGCCCCACATGGAACATGTGTCCACTAAGGTAAGGATATGGGAGTTCCTCTTCTTAGTTCTCAGCAGAGGTCCAACTATATCCACGGCCACTCTTTCAAATGGGGTGCCCAAGATTGGCATCTCCCCAAGGGTCGCGGGTGCCGTCTAGTGTTTTGGTGCAACTTTCTGACACTGAGGACAAGACTTGACGAACCGTTCAATGTCGCCGGTGATCCCTGGCCAATAATAGTGGCAGGCGATCCTTTGAGTCGTGGCGCTCATTCCCATGTGTCCACTAAATGGGATAGAGTGGCCCATCTCAAGCACCTGGGTCCTATAGGTTGCAGGAACTACTAATTGGTTGTGTTCCTGTCCTTCGTTTCCAGCTCGGCGATACATCAATCCATTTTTCATAAAGTCTCCGTTGGTAGGTGGGTTGTGTGTCCTAGGTAATTTTTTAAAACAGGGCGCCATTGAGGAATCTTCCGTTTGGGCCCTCTTCAATTCCTCGGGGAGGATATTGGTAGGAGGTTCCTGCTCTGCGTCTTTTTTTGACTGTCCTCTAGTCTGTACGGCCGCCATGACTAGTGGTTGAGTAGGTTCTCCAAGGAACACTTATCTACATCCCAAGATTAAAGAGTATATTGGTTTTTCCATTATAGCTGCACGAATCTCTCCTGTCACGTAACGAGATTCCACTCTGATAAGTGAAATTGGCAGTGTCATGGGTGCAACATCCTTCGTCGGACCTTGAATGTCGACACTCTCTTCTGTTATCTGGTCAGGGGTGGCAAGAGATGCCCTGACCACCGCATTGAAAGCAAGTCCTGTGTCATAAAGGCACTCCACAGATTGTCCATTTACGATGACTGATTTGATGACGGGAGGATGAGAAACGTTTCCGGTCCTCTGCTCCTTCCGGGGTGACGATTTTGTCTGCAGACAGGCAGCATGTTGGGGAGGAGGTCTACGCTTGCACTCATTAGTGTTGTGATTGTTCAAGCGACAGTACTTGTACCATTTATCTCCCTGTCTCTGGTGTGGCGCAGCATTTTTCTTGTTTTGCTCTTTGTAGTTATCTTGTTTTGCGTGCTGTTTATGCGAGATGTGGTGTCCTTTGCTTTGTTGGTCTGGTTGGGAGCGAGCAGGTTGCTTTGGCGCCTGATCCAAAAACTTCTTTCTGGCTCCTTGAGACTCCATGAGAGCATTTTGGCACCGCTCTGCCAGTGTAAGAATATTTTCTAACCGATCAGCGCCGTTTTCAGTGAGAAATCTACGCATTTCCACCGACATAGACTCTTTTAGTTGCTCTATCACAATCAGCTCTTTCAACCCGTCATAGTTCTCAGTAAAGTTTCCCAGTGTACACTACTTCACTAGGTAGTCTTCAATACGGGCTGCGAACTGTGAGAAAGTCTCTCCGGCCTCCTTCCTAGAACCTCGAAATTTTTTCCGGTAAGCCTCTGAATGAAGCTCGTACCTCACCAAGAGAGCTTTTTTCAATGCCTGATAGTCATCTTGCTCTCCTGCCGGAAGTTTATTAAAAACTTCGTAGGCTGCTCCTCTTAGGCCCTGGGAAAGTTTCAAGTTCCACTTCCGTTCTTCAAGCCCAAACCCTGTTGCAAAGCGTTCGAAGCGGTCTAAAAAGGCTTCCATGGTATCGTTCCTTTCTGAAAAGGGTTCCAGTGGAAAGTTCATGGCATTATATGTCGCAGGTTGTGAAGTACGCACACCATCTGAGCGGGGTGAGTATCCTCCATCACAGTTGGAAACCGCTGTACTTTTTGCCAGCTTTATCTGATTGGTCTGTCCCTGGATTTCCAGTTGCTTCATCTTAAGTGCATGCTCTGCTGCGGCTTTCCGCTCCGCTGCTTCTGCTGCGTCTTTCCGCTCTGCTGCTTCTTCTGCGTCTTTCCGCTCCGCTGCTTCTGCTGCGGCCTTCTCCATTGTAAGTTTCTGCATTTCCATCTCTCTTTCATGGAGTTTATCAATCTCCTCGCTTACATATTTCATCAGGTCTTTTCCACTTAACCCGAATTCACGCCCTGCCTCCATTAAACTAGTTCTAATTTTTGCGGCATCTGCCATGATATGCAGCAGGGGTTCGCGAAGGGAAAAATTGGCAGTGACCTCCAAACAAATTGTTTAGACTCGCACAAGTAATTATCTCTTTAAAACCAGCTAGGTTTAAATTAGTAATCACGTTCAAATAGTTCTTGAAAAAATCACTCACTCAGCGCATTCTGAAAATTATATAACAGATTATCTCGAAGTTTCTATGAAAAATTTGCTAAATATTTATGATAAAAATTTTCCCCGCAGTTACAGGAAAAGAAAAAAAATCAGTTCCCTACAGTATCCTCTGTTCTCAACAAGTGTTTACTCTGTCCGTTTGATACTTAATTTTAAAAGTATCACTCGTGCTTTAGAGATATAAATTATCCCCCCTATGAAATAGACAAATTATATTAAGAGTCAGTCTAGGAGGTAATCCCTCAAAATGCCAACAAATTTTGCAATTATCGCAACTGTATAGCAGGGATGAAAATGTGATTTATCACACTTCTAAGTCCGGGTTCACTAATCCCAAGACAAGTCCACAATTGTCACGTGGTGCGTATTGGCAAAAACTACTGGCGTAGTTGCCCCAATATGCAACACGCGACAGAAACCATATAACTATGCTTACCCCAGTAGTTGTCGCAGGCATTCCAAGGAAATACACTAATAAGTAATCATACTATTGAGTGTCAAATTTTAGTTTTGCCAAATCTAGCCCCAGACTCTCCGTAGTTGCTGAATGCAAATTTCACAGGAGTCGCTAGAGTCGGTGTTTTAATTTGTCCTGGATATAATAAGTTATCTATGCCTTCAGTTGGTTGGAGTAGGGTTCATGCGTGGTGATCGCCGATGTAGGATGAATAGAACATATACAGTTCCTAGGTTGTTTAGCCTCAGGTGGTTGAAACGCTAGGTTAAGTTACACAAATGTTGCTGGCACTATAGTTCGCCGCAGCTGACTGATGAGATTGATATAAATAAATCTGGTAATAGTTCTGGTCCAGTTAATATTATAATTTAATGTTTTTATTCTGCTTTCTTTCATGAAAATGAGGAAAATTGGACCGCACAGGTCACAGCAAGAAGCTCATCAATATTAAATATTCTTGGATGCTTATAATATTATAAATTTGTATGATCATAAGTTCAAATGACCATAAGAAACAAAAATAAGCCGCTAGTACTCAGGTTTGATCAGCCTATATTTTAGGAAAAGAACATATAAACATTTAACCAAATTATCAATATCATATCTAACACGTGTTAAAAATAGGACATCTACACCACTCCTTTATAAATTAGATTTAAAACACACGTGCCTAGCTTATCCTATCGTTCTTTTTAACGCGTGATATGAACACTAGTCATTTATAAAATTACATAAAATGGATAGAAGTAAATAATATATGCCGTCAGTAGACAGTTATTTAATGTATGTACTAGTCAATTTAAAACATATCTTACTGGGAAATAGCGAGTAATTAAATTTACTTTGCGGCTGGAAAATTTAGCTATTTAGCTATTTAATTAGCACAGAAAAACTCAGTGAAATATAATGAAAACTTTAAACACACTAAATCACTTTAAATCTATTATATAAATTACCGCAATCAGAAAAGTGAAACACTCCACGGAATCTATTAATTTTCACTCTGTGCGAGAAATATTAAGATAACGAGCTAGTGAATTCAGATAGATTTCTGGGCAACTGATCATGGCTATTGGAGAGACACGGTATATATTGAAAAATTCCGTTCAATTATTCTCTAATGCAAAAGCCACACCTACTGCCAGACCAGAGCCAATTTGCCGTTCGATTCTTGAATCAAAGGTAATTTTACCACCTCTTCCGCCTCTGCCGAATATCAGCTACGTAATTACTTCCCTGAAAGTTTTACAATCCAAGGTCCATCTCAGACTGAATATCTCGTGTGTTCCCCTGATCAAAGAATCTATTACGCCATGCTCCGCGCTTTGCTCTCTGTTTCACATAGGGCTTAATTGCCAGATGGCTCACGTGTTAATTGCACTGGTGAATCCTTCGTTCATGTAGCAAAAAATATAAACTAGATGGGGAGGGGCAAAAGTGGATGATTACTGCGGAACTATTTCCATCTGTGACATTTCGTCCGGGCTTGAAGACATGAAACCCTTTATGTCTCCTCTATGAAAATAGCGCTGCTGTTATCCGCATCTTGCGAGTGATTGCTATCTTCAATTTCCCTTTCTTCCTCATTGCTCCAATCTGTTCTGTTTCAGAGAGATTGTCACCGAATTTCACATCTTGAAAAGATTCCGTCTGTTGCAATGGATATTCCATGCAACTATCGTCATCTTCCTCATCTTCGGTTGCTATCGCTACCGCCAGGAGATGTTCGAAGGATGGCCCCGGTCTTTCCAAGTATTTCTTTAACAGATTTACGTGGTAGACCTTCTCCTTTCCTTTAATAGAGATCTTGTAGTTCGTTCTTGAGATCTTTATAAAGACGGTAAACGGCCCTTGCCATCCGATGCGCAGTTTGTTGCTTCCGGTTGGAAGTAGCAACAAAACTTTCTCCCCTGGTTGGCGTTCTCTCTCTTTAGCCGCTTTATTGTACTGTTTAGCGTGCTTTGCGCATGCTTTCTTAAGGTTGGTTGTAGCTAGATCCCATCCTAGTTGTAACCTTTCCTTAAGTTCCGATACATACTTGCTGGCTGAGACGACTGTCTCGTCGGCCTTCTGGTCTGTCAATGACCAGAGTAAGGCTTCTAACGGCCCCTTAATAGGTCTGCCGAATAAAAGAGTAGCTGGTGGTAAACCTGTAGAGGCATGAATGAAAAGGTCCCAATCTTCAGGTTTCTCTTGTCCCAGCTTACGTAACATCATGGTGAGGCTGCCGTTGAAGCGCTCCACGAGCCCATTTCCGGCCGGATGGTAGGGGCTTGTGTGGATGTGCTTGGCCCTCAAGATCTTAAAGATCTCCTCCATTAACAGGCTATGGAATAGGGATCCGTTATCCGCCAAAACTTGTCGAGGAAATCCCAACCGCGTGAAAATTTGCACTAGGGCTTCTGCGACATGCTTGGAATCCGTGCATGTTAGCGGTATAGCTTCGGCCCATGTCATAAAACTACTTATACTGTGGATTTTAACACATGTCAATTATCTAATCATTGGCTCATCATCTAAGGATACGACCACAGCGCAAGATAGTTGACAATAACTAAGTTTAACACCTCTGAACAGGTAATTTCCCTTTTATTAAGACTGCACACAGAGATGCCATACACGGCCATCAACACATATGAAATGAATAACATGCAACCCAGTCAGATAGAAAAACCAGAGGGAAAGCATATGAAGATGATTAGTGCTGGAACACAAACGGAGATAGATACTGTAGCGTCACACTTGGGGCCAGCACAAAATAATAAAGACGTCATGAGAGGAAAGGAAACATGGTCACATGTATTAGACAGTACGAGAAAATCTAAGATACCATCATCATCATCATCAGTTGCCATCTCCACAACGTCTTCTGTCTCTTGTCTTGGTGGTGCACTCTGATAGACTCTTTCCTGTCCATCTCTTGATGTTATCTTCCCACTTATAGCGCTGTCTTCCCCTTGCACGTTTGCCTTCAACTCTCCCTTCTGTTATTCCTTTTTATGTGGCCAAAGTATTTTAGCTGCCGAACTTTGACGTTCTCTTTTCATACCTAGATTTTCTAGGACCTCCTTATTTGTTTTCATCTCTTTCCATGAGATACGCCCCATTCTTCTATATATCCACATTTCAAGAGCCTCAATTCTTTCTTCCAAATGCTTATTCATCGTCCATGTTTCTGCACCATACAGAAATGCAGAATATAATAACACTTTATGATTCTCAGTTTTAATTTGTGAGATAACTGTTTGGATGTCAGTATATGTTTCATGTTGTTGAATGTAGCTTTGGCCATTCCTATTCTCTTCTTGATTTCTGTTTCACATCTGCCATCTTCTGTTATTATATGACCAAGATATACGTATCTCTTGACTTGTTCCAGGATTTTCCCATTTACGCTTATCTTTAATGTGGGTTTATCGTCTGTTTTGCTAATTATCATAGTTTTTGTTTTCTCAATATTAATGTCGAGTCCATATTCATGACTTATACTGTTCACTTACTTCACTAGTTCTTGTAACTCCTGTTCGCTTTCAGCTAACAACACGGTATCATCTGCATATCTAAGGTTGTTTATTGACCTTCCACTGATGTTCAGTCCTGGTATTTCCTGTATCTGTTTGAAAATTTTTTCGGTGTATAAATTAAATAGGCAGGGGGACAGCACACAACCTTGTCTGACACCTCTTTTTATGTCTATGTATGGTGAATAATTCCTCCCCGATCTTACTGTGGCAGTTTGCTCCCAATAAAGGTTACTGAGTATTCTTATATCTTTTCCATCAATACCTATGTCTTTGAGGCATTAAATTATTTTCTCATGATGGACTCTGTCAAAAGCCTTCTTATAGTCAATGAAGCACATATACATACTTTTTTGGACCTCTGTATATTTTTCTGCTAATATTCTTTGGCAAAATATTGCCTCTCTTGTTCCACTGTTCCGTCTAAAACCAAACTGTTCTTCTTGGATTTCGCTGTCTACTTTACTTTTTATTCTTTCCTGTATGATTTTGAGCAGTATCTTAATTGCATGACTCATCAGGCTGATTGTTCTGAAGTCTGAACATTCTGTTGCATTTGGTTTTTTGGGCAATGTTATGAAAACTGATGTCTTCATGTCGTGCGTTATATATCCTGTATTGTATATATCGTTGCATATTTCTGTGATTGTATCTATACCAAAGCTCTCCAGAGCTTCTATCATTTCAATTTTTATGTTATCCATGCCTGCTGATTTTCCTTTTTGTATAATATGAATGGCATTCTCTACTTCTGATCTGAGAATGTTTGGGCCTTCATTAGAATCTGGTGATGGTTTTTTTACCTCTATTGTCCTCAAATAGTTCTTTTACGTATTCTGCCCATCTGTTTGATATGTCTTTCTCATCAAGTAATATTACACCATTTTTGTTCTTGATACAGCTTCCTCCTGAGATACCACTCAGTGTAAAAGGGACGAACCGACAAACGAACGAACGAACGAACTTTATTTTCAAAGGGTTGAGAATTGGGCACGCAGGCCCGTCTAACATTCTGCCCTTCCTTTCGCTCACCTTTCATACTGAATTCATTTATTCTCATATGCATGTTACATATCAATGTCAAGAAATTCAACGTAAAGTAAAATAATAATATAGCACACTCATATTAACATTAATTACTTATAAGCATGACATAACATATGTTGAAAAGTAAAAACATCGTCATTAGAACCTACAGTTGATGTTATAAGAAAAGATAATCCGATTAGGGGGGAATATAATCAGAATTCAGAAAGTATTCAAAAAGTCTATGATTGTATGAATAGGGACTGAGGTTGTTTCTTAGGTTATGTGGAAGACAATTCCAAAGATGAGCAGCAGAGTACGCTAAGCTTTTCTTGAATAAGTCGAGCCTAGGCTTGGGTACTTGCAATCTGTTAAAGCGTAGACTGCGTCTTTCATTGTAATTGAACATTGGCCACAGATATGCTGGAGCATTGTGTGACAGGATTTTGTGAACAAATTTAGCTTTGTTAAACAGAAGGCGCTTTCTTAAGGGCAGTATTCGGAGGTTTTTATAGAAATCTACACACTGAGTTAGGCAGTTGTCAGAGACTAGACGCACTGCACGCTTTTGTAGTGAACGGAGTCTCTTTGTGTTGAACATTGAGCAACCATCCCAGATTGTGGAGCAATAGTCAAGGTTTGCTTGTATGTGAGATATATAGAACAATTTTCGTGCATCTTCATCTAGGAAATGTTTGATTTTAGCTAACTGGTAAACTTTCTGTGCCGTTTGCTTGGTCAGTGAATATACATGTGAGTTCCAGTTTAGATGCCGGTCAACGATTATACCTAGAGTTTTATGTTCATTAACGTTTTCAATTAGTGAGGTACCAATGTAGATCTGAAGTGTTGTTTTCTCTGAATTTTGTAATTTTTGTCTAGTTGATATTAACATGCATTTCGTTTTAATGATATTTATTAGGATGCGATTACCGTTGCTCCACTTAATCAGATTATCTGTATCCTTTTGTAACAATAGTTCGAGTGTTTTACAAATTTATCACTCTTGTAAACAGTACAGTCGTCCGCAAACAGATCACAGGATGAGTGCTTGATGTGAAGCGGAAGGTCATTAATGTATATGGTAAAGAGTAGAGGACCAAGTATAGAACCCCGAGGAACGCCAGTATTTATCACTGCTGGGCTAGAATAGGAGTTATTGTAAGAAACTACATGTTTTCTGTCTAACAGGAATGATGTAATCATTGTCATCAGTTGAAAGTTTATTTTTGATGTTTCTAGTTTTCTAATTAAAATAGCGTGATCTATCATATCAAATGCTTTTTTAAAGTCTACAAAGACTGCCCCACACATATTATCGTTGTTAATATTTAGGTGCCAGTTGTCTATCATCTTAGTTAGAGCAGTGTGACATGAATGTTTAGGCCTAAACCCCGATTGACTATCAATTAGCAAGTCATTGTTAACTAGGTGTTGTAGTGTTATTTTGTGAATGTGTTTTTCCAGTGGTTTGAATAGCGATGATATTAGAGAGATTGGCCTATAGTTACCAAGGTTACGAGTATCAGAGGAACCAGGTTTGAAAAGAGGATATACCTTAGCGACTTTAAAGTGCAACGGGAAGTAACTCTTTGCGATACATAAATTGTATATGTTAGTGAATCACTAATAACTGGGGCAGCATAGCGCAGTATTCGATTACTGATTCCATCAAGTCCTGATGAGTTGTTCTCTTTAAGGCCTAGAAGATAGTTATACACTTCATTAACTGTCATATACGGAATGTCGGATGGGACTGTGTTCGTGCATTTGTTCTCACTGAATGCTAACAGTTGGCCTAGGTCACAAGGGGAATCTGGTATCGTAGATTTAAGACTGGTTATTTCTGCCTGAAAGTAATTGCTAAAGTCCGTACACGTAAAAGAGGTATTGCGGCTTAATGAATCTGGCGAACTTCGTTTGTTTGCTAGAGTGTTGATTGCTTTCCACATATCTTTACTGTTTGTTTTGTTCTGAATTAAGTTTTTAAAGTATGTTTTCTTTTCTCTACGTATTAAATATTGTACCTTGTTTCTTTGTGCTCTGTATATGTTAAAGTCCTTATTTCTGTGAGCTCGATCTCGCGGCCTCATGGCTTCCAGCACTGCTTGTGTGATCCATGGAGATTTGATCTGTCGTTTCACACGAACTTCTTTAGCTGGTGCATGGTTATCAAACACACAATGAAAGATACGTGTCCAATGAGCTATGGCGTCATCGGGATCAGAAAGCTGGTAAACATTGGCCAAAGGTGCAGCTCGCAAATCATGTAAAAATAGTCCATGGTTAAAATTTTTGAAACTTCTAAACGGCTAAAGAAGAAGTAATACCACATCATAGGGATAACATCGAGGTAAAGAATAAGAAGGATGAACCGATGCAGATATTACTGCAAGAGAAAGAAAGATCAGTGAAGGTGGACAATAGAAAATATAGGATAGAAGAAACGCAGGACACTGACGCACCGTGCAGGCATATACTAACAGCAGTAAGAAGGAATCCTAAGAAAACAGGTCCACAAGAAATACAGGACATGGACACATCTTATAGGCGTACAAGAGGAGCACAGAAGACAAGACAGGAAGAAGTATATGCAGTGCAGAAAAGATACCAGCTTGACATAGAATCAGAACCCGATTCGTCAAGTGGGGAAGATACAGTTATGGACTCCGACGAATATGCACAAGGCTACAAGTCGGACGAGCTCGATCATAGAACGGACGACGAAGGCAATAGAATTTATTGGTCGAAAAATGAGAATAGTGATCTTGGATGTATAAATCAGATAAAGACGAAGACAATTACCAAAATGGCGGAACCAAGTGTAAATGAGATAAAGAAGGCAATAAAAAGTACCCTAAGAGGAGCCGATCTTAACACCTTGACAACAAGGAAGGTGCGGAAATTGCTAGAAGGAAAGTTTGATACAGACTTATCAAAAAGGCAAAGAGAAGTTCACAAACTTGTGATCGAAATGATGGATGAAGAAACAGATGTGGAGGACACATGGAATAAAGATTACAAAGAAGAGGATAGATCGACCAGGAGGAAAAGTCGACAGACGGTTAATGAAGCAGAATACAACAGTAGACGGAGGTGGTCTTCAGAATCGGTGTCGACTGACTCAGACAGTGTAGTGTCTGAGGAGAGTGACGGTAGTCACAGACACAAAAGGAGTTACAGAAGAGGAGAGAATAGTAGAAGAATTAAGGAAGAAGGGAGCAAATATAGAAGTAGGAGTAGAGAACGTGAGTACCCAGTATACAACCTGCATAAAATACTTGCGGACAGGGTAGAAAGGTGGAGATGTTATGCAGAGACAATCAGTCAGACTAGATGGAGAGGATTGTCAGAGGCGGATAAACGGTGGAAGGAGAGATATAAAAAATGGCGGCGTTAGCTAAGTCGTGATGAGACTTTTAGTGGAGTCATTCTCCATCGAACACAATAGAGAACCATAGGGAAATGGATAAGAGATGACAGCCATGGAGAAATGACGGGAGTATTGACAAGCCACAGGAAGGATGGCACAGACATATAGAATGGAGAGTTCTAGAAGGAACGAATGTGGAAGTGAGAAGCCATGGAGAAAATGGCAAAGAGAGAAAAATGGAAGTGAGGAGAGAGATTTCGCGATGGAGGGTAATCCTCACTGAACAAATACAGCAGAAATTCAGACACGGGGAGACAAGAGTGTTCTGGAGAAGGAAATAAAAGGAGATAGCACAAAGAGAGGTTCCAGCGAGGGAACGGACATTGAGAAACCAAAAGACACTGACAACAGAAGAAAAGAAGAAGTGAAAAGGCACAGGAACATGATACAGACATGGAGTACTGAAGAAACAGTGACAAAAGAAGAAATATGGAGAAACCATGAAACAAACTGATAAGGAGTGGACGTGAAAATAGAGTAAAGAGAAATGGACGTAAGCAGAAGATGAAGTCAAATGACAGGTCAGCAGCAGCAGAAAAACACGCAAATAGGTAAAAGCGACAAAATGGTTTAAGATAGGTAGACCTAAATAGTTGCAAATATTTCCACGTAGTAGACCAAGGACAGAAGTCTAGTTAGTAAAGTGTACACAAGAGGATGGCAATTCAGTGTTGCCATGATAGTTAAATGGCTCATGCCATCATGAACTATGTATATACAAAGACACGACAGAAGACACGTTTAGGCTCTATACGAGAGAAGAAAGAGACTAAACAATTCACACCAGGTGTGTGGTGACGGAAAATAATACAATATGATGGGTTTACATGTATGACAATAGGAGTAACTGGATGACTAAAAGGAAATAAACTTTGTATGAATATGTACAGAGTTGGCAGAATGTGAGAGAGAAAGACAAGGGTTAAGAACAGCCATAAATATAAAGAGGAATTAAAGGTCACTTAAGAAAAGTGACGGGAAAAGAGTAATTCCTCAGTTTTGGTATGATATGTTGTAACATAAGAAAATAATGACATGTTAAGTGATATAAAAAAAAATAAAGACCACTAAGGAAGTGGAATGTATAACATGTCAAAAGTATGTATTTGAAATCATGTAACATGAGCAGATAGGAAACAGGGAAGGAGATGTTGATGAATGTATTGTTAAAAGGACGGGACAAGAACGTTCCCAGTACAATATGATTATGTTGTGTAAAAAGAAATTGTCCATTGGAGAGATAGAAATTAGTTATGTGTTGAACAAGGGTTGTAACAGCACATTGCTAAGGATTTTTTTTTTGTATATAGAAAAGTACAATAGTGTTGGTACAGTCATGAAAATAAATTTTTTCTCCTACGGATAAATAATTTATTTGTTGGGGGGATAAGGAGATATATGTGGCAGGTAACGGGAACGAGTGGCAGGTAAAGGGAATGAAAAGTGAGAACCATAAATAGGAAAGTCCAGATAGAGTAGAAAAAGGGATGCGCGAATAAGAATGTGCATGAGAAAAGAGGTGAACAGAAATCCAGTGAGGCACGCTTTCTAGCAGCAGTCAGAAGCGTGAGTTAGAGAGTGCAGGTCGCACATATACGCTAGAGAGACAAGAGTAGCCATGTTGAAGGCAATACTCAAGTAGACTGTGTGGTGAATATTTTTCAGGCAAGGAGACTAGATTAGGTGGTGATTAACCCAACATATTTGATAGTAGAATATTCTCAGGCAAGGAGACTAGATTGGGTGGTGATTAACCCAACATATTTGATAGTAGAATATTCTCAGGCAAGGAGACTAGATTGGGTGGTGATTAACCCAACATATTTGATAGTAGAATATTGCTCAGGCAAGGAGACTAGATTGGGTGGTGATTAATCCAACATATTTGATAGTAGAGAATTCTTGTCTAGGAAGGAAGAACAGTGGTGTAAGTTAGATTCTATTCAGAAGGGAAAAAGGTATGTAGGGTGAAATTTATTACATCTATACAGAAGTCCTATTCTTCAGTTATAAAGGGAAAGGAACAACCCCGGAGAGGTCCAGTTTCACATAGATAACCTGAACACAGAGCGACATATATCAGTAGACAAGAAATTGTTAGGAAAGAAGGAAAAGGAGGTAGATGCAAATAACATTTGAACAACCATAGATGATTTGATATTATTATATTGAATGTAATTTTCGATGCTGAATGAGAGTGTGAGGAAGGAAGAAATACCAGGGAAGAACATACACATTGTATAATTCTGTGACGGACCAAGATTGTAGAGGTCCAAGTAACAGCAGTGGTCCACACACATGTAAATAAACAGTATTTCAATAACTATGGCATTATGTCATCGCTCGCTGTGTGTGTGACTGTTGTAATTATTCATCATGTCAACGCTAGCTAAAGAGGCAAAGAACCTGGGCAGGCAGGCTGTCACAGTACGATGTTATAGTATGTAGATTTGGATGTGAACCTCTGTCTGTAAGGCTAATTATACCCTCATTGACTCTTGAAATCATTCACTCACTTCCAGGGATTCCCCCTGTAGTCAAACATGTTGAGAACCCAGCATTGCACACTAAGCTTGGGGGAGTCACTTGAGCCCCAGACGTAACTCTGGCTTTTACCAGATTGCCTGCATGCAGGAGATCTCACTATGGACCCCATGATAGGCAGGGGGAGCTGTGAAGTGGCTCTGCGTGGGACATGACGATTCCTTGGGAGAACCCAGAACCAGAGCACAGTATTTTAGCTCTGCACCTTTGGATAGCCCCCTTGGTTGGCGGAAAATGCACAGTATGCCACATACTTCTTCCTCCTAGCTTTGGACCAGATGTGTTGATCCTTTAAATGCAAGCCAAGCTGGAGAAACCAGAGCTCACAACTTCAACTCAACATGTTTCGGAACGGCAGAAAAGCCAAAGGATAAGCCCAGATCTACAGTGTAGATAATACCAAGGAGTCTTGAACTCGGTATTGGCTGCTAAAGAGCGAGAAGCTCAGTAATCCTTGTTAAACAACAGCAACAACTATATATATATATATATATATATATATATATATATATATATATATATATATATATATATATATATATATATATATATATATATATATATATATATATATATATATATATATATATATATATATATATATATGTGGCTGAGAGGCGACAGGCGATGTATACTATAAGGGGTGTCAGGAAGAATTTCAGTGGCGAGCGCGCAGTGTCAAGTCTCGTCGGCTTTGCGCAGGTGACTCAGTGTGTGTCCGTAGTTGTGATGTGCTACGGAGCGAACGGAATAATTTGTCTTCTCTTTGTTACTTTCACAATTGCCTCCACGGCTGGCGGAGTTGTGGATTAATGTTGCTACCATAAGTGAAATGGGTTCATTTTCAATACAAGACAACAGGAGGCTGAGACGCTTGGGATATATATATGCAAATCCAGTTTTGCAGACGATTACAGATCGCAACACTCAACTTGTGTATAACTGAACTTTTTTATGTGCACCAAAAATAAGGGGTGTAAAAGTTAGCTTGCGCATACTCAAATTCACTTGCAGAGAACTACAAACTCTCACAAATGGGTGTGTGGGAGTTATATAAAGGGTTAAAGTAATTGCTTCACACTTTATTTCTTATTTGGGCTGTAAAATGTCCACCTCTGAGTAAACTTCTGATCAGCAGAAATTCTGGAAAGTGTTTCTGATGGACTCAGTGACTTCTGCACTTCCAGACTGCAGTGTGCTTTGGGGAGGGGGTGTGTGTGTATCTGAATGCCATATTTTTAGCAGGTATTATCGGCATTCATATTGAATGACCTTACGGTTCTACTATTTCATTATTCCTATTTTTATACTTTGTTTTCCTACATCAATGCTGTATCTCTTGCATGTTATATTTAGCAAATGTGTATGCCCTCTGCTATAATTACACCTCTGCATAACTTAATCTTTTTTTCTCAATAAAATTGTAATCATTAATGATGCTGGAATGCTGAGTTTTATTCAGATTTTTTTTGTTCTGTCCATATAAATGTGGAGCAGTACAAGAACACGTGACTGCGTGGTGCAGGTTTCCTGTAAGGGACCAGCTATATTGGTGGCTCCTTGCTCCGTAAGGAGAACAAAGGAAAATTATGGTCACAAAACACACATACAAACAGGCAGAACAGTAAAAAACTGAAATCAACAATTCAAACAAAGTAAACAAAACAAGTCTTAGAAGTAATATATTACCTAGCTGATTTATGTTAGTTTTAACGACACAAAAAAACCAACTGACCACATTTTATAAATATATCAACAAACAATGGCAGTGATGTGATCTGTCAAATATTAAATGCGTCCTGCATTAAAAAAATGTTAATGCTCCTGAGTCAGTTTTAAGATAATATACTTACTTAGTCGTTCCACTTCTACCGTGAGGTGTAGAGGTTTGGCAGAGAGAGCACCATACTATCCTATCAACTATCTTCTTCCTGTCCTGGTTCTATTCTAGTCCTCGGTCCTTCAAAGATTGTCTAATGTTGTCCTCCAAATGGACTCTGGGTCATCCTGGATGTCTGGATCTCTAACTCTTAGTTTCCCATGCTTGTCGTGGTAGCAGATCTTCTTAAGATAATATACCAACCAGAAAATCGGACAGACAGATATGTGTTCATGTGGGGAGGGCAAACAAACAGTAGAAAACGTCCTCCAAGACTGTCGGCTATATGGGAGGAGAGCTGTGGCAGCATGGCCTACTCCAATCTAGCTCAGGGAGAAACCTCATGGTGATAAGAGAAGCCTGAGTTCGACTGCCTGCCAGCTTTATAAGAAGGATAGATGTGGTTATTTGAGAGCAAATGAAGAAGTAGTTTAAGGATATGTGTAAGCATTCATTGATCAGACGTTCTGATGTACAGACATTACTTTCAGCAAGTTGAAGTTTGCCTTCAAGTTTTTACAGGTTTGGTTTGGTTTGGTTTTAAGGACTATCTTCATTGCACATGGACAACTCCATCAGTGCTTCGATTTCCTCCCTTAGATCAAACAAGGAGAATCTCAGCACAGTGCACAAACTCCGTAGTACCAGCGAGAATCGTAATGTGTGTATATAGGAATCACACATTCTATAAATATATTTGGTGGGAAGGTGTCTAATTTTTAAATTTTGCCAGGGCAGCGGCCTTATGGCCTACTCTTTACGATTTCCAACTGCCGTGGGATTTTTAATGTGCGCAACTTGCACACAGGACCTCCTATTTTTTCGTCCTTATCCGAGAAGGCTAGACATCCGATCTCACTACCATGGAGACCAGGGGGGAGTATGACATCATTAGGACCACTGGTTTTGAAAAAAAAAAGTTTCTATAAATTACATTCTCTATACTGGGAATCGAACCCAGTACCTCTAGAATTCAAGGTGGATGCCAAACCTCTTAGCCACTCAACCCCACAATTTTTACAGGAAGAAAGCTTAATAAATAATATATATAAAAGGGTTTGTTTGCAGGCAGTTGTAAGAAATCATCATCATCAGCTGCCACCTCCACATCGAAGGTCAGTTGAAATGAAACTCCAACGTCTTATGTTTCTTGTCTTTATGGTGCACTCTGATAAACTCTTTCCTGTCCATCTCTGGATGTTATCTTCCAACATACAGCTCTGTCTTTCTCTTGAATGTTTGCCTTTAACTCTTCATTCTAATATGATCTTCAGTAAAGTGTTAAGGCCTTTCCCTGCCAGCATATCACTTCTACTGTTTTTCTGTTGTCTAGCTTTCTATTTCTTTATTTCTCACCACCTTTATATGTATTATTTATATACTGTTCACTGGCCTCAGGATTCCCTCTTTATCTATGTAGACATCCCTCTTTATCTATGTAGACATCCCTCTTTATCTATGTAGACATCCCACTTTATCTATGTAGACATCCCTCTTTATCTATGTAGACATCCCTCTTTATCTATGTAGACATCCCACTTTATCTATGTAGACATCCCTCTTTATCTATGTAGACATCCCTCTTTATCTATGTAGACATCCCTCTTTATCTATGTAGACATCCCTCTTTATCTATGTAGACATCAAGGCAGAGGAAACATGATGGCGGTATCTTTACTAATGGACTGTAACAGTACCCAAAAGTACCAATGTTTACAAAACTTGGTTGAGATTTATTTACTCAGTGGACAGTATGACAGTACAAAAAAGTACCAATGGTTACAAAACTTGGTAGAGATTTATTTACTAAGTGGACAGTATGACAAATAAGAGACAGAAATGAGAAATAAGAGACAGTATGAGAAACAAGAGACAGTATGAGAACTAAGAGACAGAAATGAGAAATAAGAGACAGTATGAGAAACAAGAGACAGTATGAGAACTAAGAGACAGAAATGAGAAATAAGAGACAGTATGAGAAACAAGAGTATGAGAACTAAGAGATAGAAATGAGAAACAAGAGACAGTATGAGAAACAAGAGACAGTATGAGAACTAAGAGACAGAAATGACAAATAAGAGACAGAAATGAGAAATAAGAGACAGTATGAGAAACAAGAGACAGTATGAGAACTAAGAGACAGAATGAGTAATGATGACATCAAAACAAATTATAGGAACTATATCCTGGAGTGAAGTACAGAGACAGAAAATTAAGTGGTTTGGCCATCTCACGAGAATGGAGCTTGATAAATGACCACTATACAAATACAACAGCACAGAATCTGATTTCAGGGCATGGAGAAGACCAAGAAGAACATGGATAAATAACATCACAGAAATCTTATGATAATGCGGGCTCACAGCAAAAAAACTTGGCTCATAAATACGAACTTCAGCTCATCTCTAAGCATCATGGTATGAGTGGAAGACAAGTGTAAGTAAGTGAAGAGAGTTGAAGAAGTCTAGTTGAACAATGACAAACTTGAATAAGATCTATCTGATTGATGTTCAATGACAGAAAACTTGATAGAGATATGTCTAGTTAATGAACAATGACAAACTTGATTGAGATCTGTCTAACTCAGAGGTTTTCAAACTATTTTGGTCCGCGGCTCCCTTGACCTGTGCATAAATCACCGCGGCTCCTCTCTATACTACGAAGATCTATATTTATTGATGGACCTTGGCTCATAATATCGAGCCCAACACTTTTCCCAAGCCCTTAGCCGAGGGCCGCGACGCCCCTGGGAGCCGCGACGCACAGTTTGAAAACCTCTGGTCTAACTGATGATCAGTGACAGAAAACTTGATTGAAATATGTTTAGTTAATAATCAATGACAAACTTGATTGAGATCTATCTCACTGATGATCAATGACAGAAAAACTTGATATAGATATATCTAGTTAATGAACAATGACAGACAACCTGATGGAGATATGTCTACTTAATGAACAATAACAAAAAACTTGATAGAACTCTGTCTAGTTAACAAACAACGACATAATAAAGTGATCTGTCTCGTTAATGGACTAGAAGACAGAAAACTGTGGAGATTTATTCAGCAAATGCGTTGTAATAGATACATTATTATTTCACGTAAATTTTTTCAACAGAAAGTACGTACAATAAATAAGTTAACACCATTTCTTGGCAGTCTTTTCTACTGGAGTCCCCAGTGCAAGAGAAATTAAGGAAAAAATAACAAAATAAAAATAAAACATAAAGAGAATTGTAGACAGATATAAAATGGACACACACAAAAAACAGATATGGAAAGACACTGAAAGGATGGCACAGAACTAAGGCTTGGTATTAATCTGATGAAGATCTTATGCTCCACAGACAGGTAAAAGATGATGATGATAATGACATCTACAAATGTTACAATGAACCCATACCAACATATCTGAATATTATACTGTTAATGTAATAAATATATTGACTTTGATAACGCTATTTTCACTTGAGCACACAAGTCATATGCCCCGTGTAGCTCCCACGCAGAACTTCTGAACCTTTTATAAGCCTCGCATCCCTTTTAAAGCATCTTAAGAAGTCTCGCACCCCCCCAGGGGGTAGGTCTTGCACCCCTAGAGGAGTGGGTCTCACACCGCACCCCCAGGGCGCAATGCACCCCTGGTTAAGAAGCACTGATCTGGGCGTGGGGGATGGGTCTCTGATGAGACAAAGAAACAATAGGTCTATCCACCCTCAGGAATGTCATACAAGGTGACCAATATGAGGTTGTTCATGGGGCTGGCAACTACCGCGGCAAGAGCATACGACAGCTTGGAGCAGGCTTCCTGCAGGGACCAGCTGCTGCGTGTGGTTCCATACTCCGTAAGGAACACAAAGGGAAATTATGGTGAACAAAAGTGATCAATACCCTTTAGCTCCCCAAGGAGCATAGGTCTTCAACAAACACATGCCAAGTCTTCCTGTCCTGTGCCATCCGCTCAAGTTCTTTCCATGTTTTCCTCATCATTTTCGCCTCTGTATCCAGCTCTCTTCTCCATGTGTTTTTTTGGTCTACCTCTGCCTCTCTTTCCCTGTGGATTCCAGAACAAGGACTGCCTTGTAATGCTATCAACAGGTTTCCTCAATGTGTGTCCTATCCATCACCAGCGTCTTCTTCTCAACTCTTGTTCCACTGGCACTTGTCTGGTTCTTGTCATCAGTTCCACATTTGTGACTGTGTCATACCATTTCAGTCCTTCTATTCTACGCAAGCACCCGTTTATAAAAGTCTGTAGCTTTTTTTGTTTGTTGTTTTTGTTGCTCTCCATGTCTCAGAGCCATATAATAGGACTGACTTGGCATTTGAGTTGAAGATTCTTATTTTCGTGTTGGACTTGATTTCTCTTGTTCTCCATATGTTTCCCAATGCAATGACAGCTCCTCTTGCTTTTTGTGTTCTTATTTTGATATCATTGTCTGTCCCCCTAACTCTTGTCTATATTACTGCCAAGATATGTGTACGATTCTACATCCTGGATTTTGCAGAACAAAAGTGATACATTCCACAAAAGAAGACTTATGCCAACTTGTGGTACTTTTGATCAACTTATGCTAACTTGTGGTACTTTTGATCAACTTATGCTAACTTGTGGTACTTTTGATCAATCGGAAAAATGCTGATTTTTGGATGATAACATTCATTCTGAAATCATCATTATCATTATTATTTTCCTTTACGCTCCTTAAGGAGCCATGAAACCACCCCACCCACTGCAGCTGGTCTCCCCTCTTGCAGGAGGCCTGCATCTTGGCAGCAGTGGTTTCTGTAGCAACCTGTTTCACACGATGATGTTGCCATAAACGCTTATCTTTAATGTGGGCTTATCGTCCGTTTTGCTAATTATCATATTGTTTTCTTAACTTTTTTTTTTTTTCTCATACGCCCGCTATTACTCGAGGCGAAATCTCAGGTTAGTATGTCTAACCTGAGACTGGTTTTACGTGAGTATCCCTTTTTTCTTGCACAGAGACAGGTGTCCCTCGCCATTCAGGCAGATACTTGCCGATTTCGGAGGTACGCATTAATTAGAGCTGGGTCGGCTCAGGAGCCGCCAGTCCCTGGTCGACGACACTTCTTTAGCAGTAATAATTTCTCAATAAACAATTATACAGACATAAGCCTCTATCTGAGGTGACAAACTGTTGCATAAAAAACATCCCACGGATATTAACTTTTGATTCAGAAACAAAATAATTTATGCCATCTTAAAAAAACATTATATGGAAGCAAAAAGTTGTGGAAGTTATGATCACAGTACACAGCCATATGAATAAATAATTTTTGTCGCCCGATATATCTTTTCATGTACCCCATATATATATACAGTAGAACTCCATTTATCCGAACCCCATGGGACCGAGCATCGTTCGGATAATCAAATGTTCGGATAATTGGATTACATAATGTATCTAGTACATGTACACATATTTCTAAAAATAATTAACCATCACAAGGAAAATACACTATAAAACATATTTACTTGTACTGTAATAATAATACTCACACTGTATTAGATTACTGTATCACCAAAATCTGTCATTACAGTGCATGTACTACTTGTATTAATTTTTTTTTTTTTTTAAGAAAGAGAAATGTTTTCAAAATAACATTACAAAAGATTCAAAACCAGGCGCAACTTACGTATACATGTACTTGCACAGATGTAGCCCACTATTTAAAATAATGAGGAATCCTCTTTTGCACCAAACTGAATAGTCTCCTTTTGGCTGCTAAGTCCCGCATTCTCTTCAACAGCAGAAGCTGTGTAGGACAGCTGTCATCTTCTTGCTCGTACCAAGCCATCGCTGATTCTAGTGCTATAAAGGCGTCTTCAGGACTTGGTCGACGTTTTGGGTTTTCTTCATAATCTACAAGTACATCATGTACTTCTGAGGAGTCTTCATCATCGGTCACTACATGTATTTGGTTTTCTTTTTGCACAAAAGACAAAATTTCGTCGTCATTCAAAAACTGAAAACCAGAATCATTATCATCTTCTAGCCATATGTGGGCATCATCTTTGTCACAGTCCGAAAATCCGGGCATTGAAACAGTTCCACAACTTCATTTATACAATCATCATTTGTGTCCACTGCAGTAGTTTCATTTCCTCCTTTTTTCCCAAGCAATCTATTCCAAGCCTTGCTGAGATTATCTTGTGACAGGGTGGTCCAAGCATCAGCTAACACATAGCAGCAGTCTTTGAGATTAAGCTTTTTGGAAAACGCCACCACACTTTCTTCATCTTCAGCCAACAATAAACGACGCAGGACTTCCTTCTTGTACATCTTTTTAAGCTTTGCTATAACACCCTGATCCATTGGTTGAATCAGTGCTGTTACATTGGGAGGCAGAAAAATTACTTTAAAATTTGCATCAACTGCATTCAATGTATCCGTCTCTGGATGAGATGGTGCATTGTCCAGCAGAAGAATTACTTTTCCAGTTTTCTTTTCTTGTTCTCTCAACCTCTTCACATTTGGGATGAACTGATTTGTATACCAATCAAGAAATATTTCACTATTCATCCAAGCACTCTTCTGTGCTTTGTAGCACAATGGGAGACATGTCACATTCTTTAAACAACGTGGTTTTTTGGCTTTGTCGATCATTAGCACCGGTAAACGATGACTTCCATTGGCATTCGCGGCTACCAAAATTGTTACTCTCTCTTTGCACTTTTTAAACCCAGGGGCAGCTGCTTCGCGCTGAGATGCAAGTGATTTTTGAGGCAATGACATACCTGTCAACTTGTACGAATTTTTCGTACAATGTACGGATTTTTGATACTTTTAGCAGCGTACGGCCGTACAGACTCGTTGTACGGATTTTTCTCCACGCCAAAAAAAAAAAATCTGTTTTTTTTTTTTTAAATTCTAAAAATATTTTCCAACCCAAGTTTTTTAAAATTTTAAATCAGAAAATATTTTCTAGCCCAGGTTTTTATTTAACCATTTTTTTTATTTTTAATTCCGGGAATCTCGGCGTCCGTTTTTAAACTGAGGTCTCTCCCAGCAACCAATCAAATCCTTTCATTCCCAACAATTCGGCAAAAACTTTGAATTCGGCCTCAAACGCTTTTGGTTTTCAGCATGACATGGCGTATTTTTAAAGTTACCTGTTATCAACGACCACATTTGCTTGCCACCACACTTCGACGCCATTTCGTTTAAAAAAGCTAAGTACTTATAACTTGGTTAAATATTGCTGTTGTTTTGCTTTGTTGCAATTTAATCGCTGTCTTAATCTTTCCAGTTATATCTTGCCCTTCAATATATTTCCGTTAAATTGTCATAATATTCTGTGTAGGCCCTACATAACTAGAAAAAAAAAAGTTTGTTTGCGTTGAGTAGGCCTACTTTATTCCAGCACTCAAGATTAGCTGCTTTATTTTTTAATAAAGTGGCAATCTGTTATCACTTTAAGCTACCAACTCGTAAATAATAATTTTGTAAATTTTTGGTGGTACGTTTTTTTTTCCTAGATTTGATATTCTGTTCATAATTTTGTTTATAATTTTTTTTTTTTGCTGTTAGCCGTTTGCTTTGTTCGTAGTATTTTTTAATCATTCTCTTCGTCTACAAAGATTATTAGTTGAAATATTTCATCCACTGAATGATGGCTGAGCCTAATTCAAAGAAACAAAAGCTTGCAGGTCATGGTAAGTTTCAGGTTGAATGGGTTAAACTCTTCCCTGGCATTGTAGATGCATCCAAGTTAGGATCAACCCATGCTTTTTGTAGATTATGCAGCAAAGATATTAAAGTAGTAGCTTCAGGATTATATGATCTGAAAGTACATTTTAAATCAAAATTGCATGAACAAATGTTTGCAATGAAGAAGGGAGCATCTATTAAGACCTTTTTTGCTCAGCCAAAGCAGGAAGAGGGTGGCATTATAAGGGCTGAAGTTTTATTTGCCAATTTCATTGCCCAGCATAACTTAACTGCATCTGTTGCTGATCACTTTTGTGACTTGGCGCCTGTAATGTTTCCTGACAGTGATATTGCCAGAAAGTTCCAGTCGAAGAGGACAAAGACAACACTTATCATTAAAAACTGCCTGGCTCCATCTGCAACAGAACCAGTGATAAAGCTGTGCAGGGAAACACCCTTCTCATTAATGGTTGATGAATCAAATGACAAGAAAACAGAGAAGCGGTTAGCTATTATGGTGAGAGTTTTTGAAGAAGGATTGGGACCAAGAACGAGATTGTTGGACATGCCTGTATGCAGTGGTGGAACCAGTGAGTCGATATTCAGTGATGTTGATAATCTGTTCACAAAATTTCATATTCCATGGAAAAATTGCATCGGCTTTGCTAGTGACAACTGCAATGTCATGGTGGGGAAATCAAACTCAGTACTTACTAGGATCAAGCAGAGGAACCCTTATGCTTTTAGTATTGGGTGCATTTGCCACCTTGCAAATTTATGTGCACAAGATGGAATCAAACAGTTGACTATGCCAGTAGAAGACCTTTTGTTAGACATTTACTATCATTTTGAGCACAGCTCAAAACGACGAAAGGCTTATAAGGAGTTCCAACTATTCACAGAAGCAGATGACCTGAATATTCTTAAACATTGCCAGATTCGCTGGCTGTCATTGCAGAAGGTAGTGGATAGAATTATTAACCAGTATACAGCTCTCTCATCTTATTTTGAAAGCCACAATGATGTTGAAAAGCCTGGCAGAGTCCAAAACATCCATAAACTTTTAAAAGCACCACTAACCCAGCTGACCCTTCGTTTTCTGAGTTTCATTCTGCCACTGTTAAATGAGTTTAATAAAAACTCTTTCAAACAGATGAGTCGCAGATTGGTGGCATGATGGAGGAGATGGACAGATTGCTTAGAAAATTTTTAGTTAAATTTGTGGAGATGAAGTATGTTAAACAGGTTGTTGACTTGAGGCATATCAAATTTAGTGATCGTGGGGTGCAGCATGATGACAGCATACTGGCAATTGGCCTCTCGAACAGAGCATTTATCGAAGAAATGGAGCTTGATAGTGGAGTAAAGAGTTCATTTTTTGAGGATGTCAGAAATTTTTACACATCAGTGGTTAAAAAAATTACTGATAAATTTCCCTTTGACAACCAGGTTCTAAAGGACTTAAAAGTGCTAGATCCAAGCACTAAAGATAATCTCAGGTATCCAAACATCTGCAGATTGGCAGATGCTTTTGCCCAAGATCTTGATCATGAAGCACTGAAAGATGAGTTCGATGACTACTGTATGTTGTCTGATGTGTGTGTGCCTCTACTAACAGATAGTGGTCAGAAAAAGAGCTTCTGTAGCTATTGGCTGGAAGTTGTTGACCAGAAAACTAGTACTGGTGCCATCCGCTTCCCTAATTTGAAAGTCATCATTCAGCGACTACTGATACTCCCTCACAGCAATGCTGACTGCGAAAGATCATTTTCAATGATGAAAAAAATCCACACAGACTGCAGGAGGTCCATGAATGCGGACACACTAACTTCTATTTTACAGTGTAAGATTAACATTGATACATGCTGTGCAGACTTTAAGCCCACAAATGCAATTCTGCAAAGTGCTAAAAGTGCATGTGTTGATTATAATACAAAACACTGTACATCGAAAGAACAGTGTACATCATGATCACTTAGTTTTTTATATGTAAAGAACAGTTTGAGGCTATTAGCATGTTTTATATCACAATAATTCAAATGCTAATAGATTTGTATATGTCATTTCTCATTTTAAAACTGTATTGCGTATAATTTATTAATATATTTTTTGCGTAAGGATTTTTGGGTGTTTGTAAGGATTTTTTTGGTCCGGCGTACAGATTTTTGTCTCAGGAGGTTGACAGGTATGCAATGATTTCCAGTATAAGCCAGTCTCATCGGCATTATACACATCATCGAGTGAATAACCTTCTTCTTCCAAAAAAGCCAAGAATGTTTCTTTAAAATTTTCAGCGGCAGTTGCATCGCTAGATAAAGATTCCCCTTGAATCTCCAGTTCTCGTATGCCATGATGAGATTTAAAGTCAGGAGGACCGTCAAGTTGATTGTTGAACTGAAGTGCCTTTTCACACTATAGAGAGCCAGAGATAGGTTCCGATTTGCTTCTTCTTTGCAGACACCATATATACAAAGCCTCTTCCAATTTCAAATATTTCGCATTTCTCATGGTTTTACGTTTCTTCGACCCATTTTCACTCTCCAATTTCGATGCAAAACTCATAATTTTATCCTTTTTACTTTTGATGTCAGAGACGGTAGCTTTCCCAACATTGAAAATCCTCGCAAGTGAAGACACAGTTTAACCTTTTCCTAGTCTCTTGATAATTTCTGTTTTCGTTTCAATTGACAAAACATTGCGGTTCCTTTTATATGCTTTAGGCCTACTGGAAGATGCCATATCGCACAGAGAAATACTTGTACACCAAAATTATTCTGCTGTAGTAGCAGACACAATTATTTTAAGTTGAACTGTTTGTTTAGCCAGTGTTCTGCCTAGAACGCACACGTACCCTGGATTGGTAAACCAGATATTAACTGACTTTATGATCTAACTGACTTCCTGTACGTAAGCGACCGACCATTAGCCCATCCCATCCTCTACAAATTGTTCGCACACATTTGAAGCTTGCCGCATGAAAATATTGAGAAATGTAGTCTAACGTGACTGGTGGCGATTGATTTTTTTTTTTCTGGAAAAAGTGTTCGGATAATTGGATGTTCGGATAATTGGGGTTCGGATAAATGGAGTTCTACTGTATTATTTAAAAATAAAAAAAACAAACAAAAACTAACAAACTATACAATATGCTATAATGTTGGAGGGATGACCTTCGAAGTTTGACCTTTTCCCGGAACTGGTGGCCGATGACCAAACCAGGACATCCTCCATTCCAAAGTTTCTTTAATGAGTTGCTGTTCCTGATGTGTGAAGTTCAGCAGCATAGACACGGCTTTGATAAGTTGGATTGCCTGCAGTGGAGAATAAATCTGAGCTGAGGTTTAACTGAATAGCCCAAGCAATAAAACAAAAATACACAGGATATGTGCCAGGACATGCACGAAATAATGAATATATCGTACATACTTGAGTAAAAACTTGACTGCACTTCCAATAAAGAACAGCTCAGGGGGACAAGCTAGAAAAACATAAGCATTGACGAATGCATCTGAATTGAAGATACAATGAAAAAAATCGCTTCATGTTATGGCTAGAACACCATTAAGACAGCTGATGTTAATGTTAATCAGGATCGACGTCATTGCACTCCGGGCAAACCCATAGGTGCTCAGTCTCCATCAGCAAATGTAGAAGGGTATGAATGCTAATTGTTCCTGTTGCACACTGGTTGTATACCCGGTGGATGCGCCCTCTCATACGTCCATCCCTGCTGGTCTTACGTTTGATGCCAAATTCCAGCAGTCTCAGCCTTGATGATTCATCGATTGCAGTGTCATTCTCTAATAGAAGAACATGAATCGCCCTCAGTATTTCTTCCTTATCCATGGCCAATGCACCTTTTATGGGTGCTCATGAAGCTAGTCTGTCAGCTCTTTCATTGCCACGTACCCCGTCCAGGACAGTACATCCATATCAGTTCTTAAAGATTCGATGCTTCTATGGAGGTTTTCCATTCATGTCGAAGCCAACCATTTTGGACCTTTCGAAGTATGGATTGTGAGTCTGACAGCTCTTTCATTGCCACGTACCCCGCCCAGGACAGTAGATCCATATCAGTTCTTGAAGATTCGATGCTTCTATGGAGGTTTTCCATTCATGTTGAAGCCAACCATTTTGGACCTTTCGAAGTATGGATTGTGAGTCTGACAGCTGAAATAAGTAACAATGGAATCACTCGCTCACTCCCATTTAGCTGTCCAAAAAGGCACAGGCCTTCAATAAATTCAGGCCAAACCCACCAGTTCTCTGCCATCAGGTCCTCCACGTCATCTTCATCCCTTTCATTTCTGTCTTCATGTTCTATTCTCCATGTGCTTTTAAACCTCCTTCTATCTCTCTTACTCCTCTCCACACCTAAGCCTACCTTGCCGTTGGTTGGAGAGCTTGAGTGCCTCAATGATCCCGGGAGCTATGCCGGCGGGAGTTTTACTCCTGGCAGGGTCACCCAAGCCGGACAGGTCCTTGGTGAGGGGCCAGACAAAAGGGCTGTGGAGTTGGTGGAACCCTATAGGTGTAGATGCAGAACCCACCGGCGAGTGGTACAAGCTCTGGTCTGCACCAATCCACCCCCACTTCATGGGTTAAATGCTTTCTTGCCTCATTCTTCACTGTTTGTCTCCTATCCAATAATCCCCATGGATGACGAAGAGATGCAGGCCAGCGGACATTGCACCTTTGTCCCTCTGTGACAGCCTCCTAGGTGGCGGGGAACGCCAGATATACCATCACTGCAGAAGGGTTGGCAAAGCTGACTGAAAAATGATGAATTAGCTGACCCAGATGTAAATGCTATTTTTCTGGCAGGACGTGACGATCCTGGGATACTGATACACTGGACTGCCTCCCTTCGGGGATACTGAAAAATGCATCCATACCCCCCCTGAAATCATGAACATGCCTCTAAGACAACAGACTCTATACGAGCTCGGGTGTCGCCTCGGTTATCAAGGCCCGCGCTGCCCTTCGGTACCTGGGGAGGGTAGTGAAAAGTATACTACCAGTAATAATAATATATATAACACAGACTCACTACGCATCCTCCAACTCAACATATCAGGAATCCGAAACAAAATACTTGAACTAACCAAGCTTCTACTGGACCTAAAAATCCATGTTGCAGTTATCCAAGAAGCAATGCTACCAAAAGACACCTCCTTCCATATCACAGGCTATACAGTGTACCAGTGCAAGTGTATAAAATGTCAAGGATTAGTGACACTTATCCGGAATGATACACAGGCTGAGGTTTCCGCTCTTGAAACCAATGACGAAACAGATCTACAGGAAGTGATAGTCTGGAGTGGTGGAAAGCCATTGAAAATCATTAACATTTACAACCCGCCAAAAACACACCTTGCTCTGAAGCCTTTCCAGACCACGGACTTGAGGAGAATGATCATTGCTGGTGACATGAATGGTCATTCACCTCTGTGGGGCTACACAGACAGGAACCCAACAGGAGTAGCTATAGAAGAACTCACTAACACTACCACACTCATCCTACTGCAGAATGCTCACACCCCACCAACATTGCTCCACCGCGCCAGTGAAACAAAAAGCAGACCAGATCTCACCCTAGTAACAGCGGATATCCACCCACATTGCTCAGTTAGAGTGCTCGACGACATCGGAAGTGACCACAGACCCATCCTCCTTGAGATCACAAACACCAGGGAAATAAAAAGAAATTGCTTAACATCACCCCCATGGAACTACAAAAAGGCAGACTGGCATTTCTTCAGGAGACAAGTACGACAACGATTCGAGGCCATCGACATGACGCTAGACATAGACAAGGTATATAGTAAAATCACTACAGCACTACTGCAGTCTGCTAAAGAAGCCATTCCACGAGGATGTAGGAGAAAGTTTAAACCTTACTGGAGTACAGAACTGGAGGCTGCTGTAAACGAGAGGAAAAAAGCAAGACGGCAAGCTGAGAAACACCCAACCCCCGCCAACAAAGCAAATTATAACCGCCTAACTGCAAAAGTTAAACGTCTGAGCAAAAAAGCAAAAAGAGAAACATGGGTTAAGAAATGTGGAGAGTTAAACTTGCGGAAAGACGGAAAGAAAGCATGGTGCCTCATATCAAATCTCTCAGGAATTAAAAGAAAGAAAAACCCTGAACCCATCATTACAAGCACTGAACCACCACTAACAAGGGATGCACAGAAAGCAGAAGCCTTCAATAAGCACTTTGCTAACGTAAACAAAAAACAACCACGCAAGAGACTTGACAGTGCTATCAGATCACTCACCAAAATGATGGAGAAACAACCAACAGGTCTTTGAAAAGAACTTCACTCTTTCAGAACTCAAGATGGCCCTAAAGAAATGCAAGAAAGGAAAAGCTGCTGGACCTGATCGGCTCACTAACGAGATGATCTCAAACCTCTCAAATTATGAACTCTCCACCATCCTTGACCTCATTAACAAGACCTGGAGAGAAGGCAAGTTACCAACAGACTGGAGAAAAGCCAATATCATCCTAGTCCTTAAGAAGGACAAACCATCCAATGAAGTAACAAGCTATCGACCGATCTCCTTGACATCAAACCTAGGCAAGATCACTGAAAGGATGATAAATGAAAGGCTATATTGGTGGCTAGAAAGCAATAAGATCTTAAACACCAATCAGTCAGGTTTTAGAAGAAACAAACAGACAATGGATCAGTTGATACGATTCACCCAAGAGATAGGTGATGCCTTCCAAGAAAAAAGAAATGTGCTTGCAACATTTATTGATCTTAGACAAGCCTATGATCGAGTCTGGAGGATAGGCCTCCTCTTCAAAATGCGAAGAATGGGAATATCAGGGCGAATGTACAACTGGTTAAAAGGTTTCTTCCACAACAGAACAATCCAAACAACATTCAGTGGAACAACATCAAAACAAAGAACCCTGGAGGAAGGACTGCCTCAGGGATCGGCACTAAGTTGTACACTGTTTCTTATATTTATAAATGACCTCCCAGATGTCATCACCTGCCAAAAAGCACTATTTTGCTGATGACCTAGTCATCTGGACAAAAGGAAAATACCTCCAAACCATCACCAAAAATATGAACAAAAACCTGACAACCATCTCTGCATACTGCCAGTTCTGGAAACTTGAAATCAATGTAGAGAAAACTGTGTATGGCCTGTTCAGTCTAAACAAGAGAGTTAATGAGAACAACATCGAGGTCTGGATGAACGGAGAGAAATTAGCATATGAAGAATGCCCGAGATATCTTGGAGTCGAGCTCGACCGTAGACTTACCATGAGACCCCACATAGACAAGCTGATTGAGAAAGCATCCACAAGACTCAGGCTCATTAAGCACCTTTCTTCCTGTGGGTGGGGAGCAGACCAGCACTCATTACGCCAACTCTATACTGGATATGTGCGCCCAGTAATTGACTACTCGCTCCCCCTCCAAACTATTGCAAGTAAAAGCCTCTTACAAAAGCTAGACAAAGTCCAAAATCACGCTCTACGGTTTATAAGTGGTGCCATGAAGACAACGCCGACAGATGCATGCGAAATCAACACCAATATTGAACCCTTAAACCTAAGAAGAGAACGTTCAGCAGTGGAAACATACGAAAGGTATCTGAGAATGGACACAAAGGAGGAGAATAGGAAAATGATAGAGCAGTGGCACCAAAAACACAGAATACAAAAGACATCTTTTCTTAAAAATGCAAAAGAAGCTAGCATCAAACACCACCTACCAGCAGTTAGAAAGCCGATGGTAACTGTCAATAATGAACCACCTTGTTGGCAGGCAACTACTCCCATAGTAAGAACTGAACTCTCTGACCACTCAGCAGACAAGAACACTCTAGGACCACTACTGAAAACCATCGCTTTAGAAACTATAGATTCATATCCACAAGACATCATCCATGTCTACACAGATGGATCTGCATTTAAAGCTACCATCAATGCTGGATATGGCGCAGTGATAAAATACCCCAACCAGCACCCAGAAGACCACCCTTGCATCTTTGGCCCTTGCGGAGAAATTTGTTCCAGCTATGATGCAGAAATAACAGCACTAGAAAAAGCATTGTGCCGGATAATCTCAGACTTTGAAAGTGGCATCACTCCACCTGAGGATATTGTTATATTCTCAGACTCAAAATCAGCACTCCAAGCCCTAGAAAGCAAAATGTCCCCTAATATTAATAACATCTGTAGATTTATTGACCAACTGTTCACTTCCTATTGCGTCGAAGTTACACTCCAGTGGATCCCAGGGCATGTCGGAGTCCCAGGAAATGAAAAAGCCGACAAACTATCCAAAAGAGGAGCAGCACTGCCCCAGTTCCCATCAAGTACCACACTGCAAACCTGCCAACAGATCCTGAGAAACAATTATAGGGAAGAATGGCTAAACCAATGGGCTTCCTCCCAGACAGGGCGGCCATTCTTCAAACATCAAGCTAAACCAAACCCTCAAGATCCAGTTAAACAACTGAAAAGAAGAGATCAGAGTCTAATTTTCCAGCTGAGAACAGGCCATGCCCCTGTCAATAAACATTTAAATAGAATAGACCCACTACGTGAACCAAACTGTAGGCACTGCCACCACCATGAGGAATCAGTTGAACACCTGCTGTTACAGTGCCCAAGACTAACAGACCTGCGACGCCAACTACTTCCATCGAACCCAACCATCCACAATACACTCTACACATCATCACAGCAACTGAGGAAGACTTGCACCTTTGTCAGAGAGGCAATGGGCTGTCAAGAGCTACCTGCTCACAGCTAAAGGGATTATATCATCATCATCATCATCTCTCTTACTCAGAAGATTCTAGTCTAGGACTTAATGTTGTTGTCTGTGAGGTCCAATCCTTCATCGTTGGGATAATGACTAAACCATTAGTTCCAAGCTTTTTTTTTTTCTCAGGACATCACAGAGAGTCTGAACTTGTCTTTGGCTGATGCAGGTCGACTTGCCCAGAATCGTGATGCGTTCAGAGCAGCTGTAATGGAGACAACGTTCTGGAAAGAATACGTCACATGATGATGATGATGAGGCTTGGAAATGTTTACAGAATGGAGTAGCCAGCCCAAATGCACAACCCACCTAAGTTGCCTTTTAAGACATGCTTGGCAGGTTAGAGTGTCACTATTCTTCGCTGCCCTTTAGGGCCCCCGTAACAGATGGGCAAGAGAGCTGAACTGGAGTAAGTTCAACTAGCTCAAATTCAGTAACTTATTTTGCAGATATATTTTTTAACTCAAAATCAATAATTTTGTTTGCAGACACACTTGTGGACTAACTTAAATTCAGTAATTTTGTTTGTAGAAACACCTTTGAACTAACTCAAATTCAGTAATTTTGTTTGCAGACACACCTTTGTGATAACTCAAATTCAGTAATTTTGTTTGCAGACACACCTTTGTATTAAGTCAAATTCAGTAATTTTGTTTGCAGGCACACCTTTGTACCAACTCAAATTCAGTAATTTTGTTTGTAGACACACCTTTGCACCAACTCAAATTCAGTAATTTTATTTGCGGACACACCTTTGTACTAACTCAAAAAATTCAGTAATTATATTGGAGTCATACCCATGGACCAACTCAGACTCAATGTTTTCCTTGACAGACTTACCTCTGACTCTCGGCTCAGCATAAACTTGAGAATAACATGTTTCAGGTACAGAAAGTTAATGTCCTTATTCAAATCTTTCTTCACATTTGCTGTATGTGCTGTCAAAGCATCTGTGGCACCACTTGGTACTGACGGAGATGACGATAGTGTGGATGATGATGTCTGGGCTGACAGCACTGCAGCACTGGAATTCAATGACAAGCTACCACGTGACATGCTGGGCTGACTAAAGTTTTGGTGGAGGTATTTCTGCTGCTGGTACTGCTGCAGTTCTTGAGATTTTGGACACAACCGAGAATCTGACCCGTATTTGCGGGACATGATAGGGGAGCTGGAAGAAGTGTTGTTGGCTGTGAGGTCCAAGCCTTCATCGTTGGGCAATGACTGGACCTTCAGTTCACGTTGCAGAGTTACTCTCAAGTCTTTCAATGTCTGTTCTTGTTTCTTCACAATCTGAAATATGACATTTCATTCTTTCAGTGTTTAACTTTTGCACAAATCAAAATGTTCTATGCTGCGCTTTCAGTGACCTGTAATATTTTACCTCTGTAATAATATGATACCCACTGAAATGATCTATACTCTGAGGCCCATTGCAATAGGCCATACTTTGAGATCCACTGCAGTAGGTTATACTCTCAGACTCACTGAACTGACCTATAATCTGAGACCCACTACACCGACCTATACTGTGAGACCCACTGAAATATTATATACTCTCAAACCCACTGCACTAGGCTATACTCTGAGATGCAATGCACTGACCTATACTCTGAGACCAACTGCACTGACCTATACTCTGATGTCCACTGTACTGACCTATACTCTGAGACCAACTGCACTGACCTATACTCTGAGACCCACTGCACTGACTTACTCTGAGACCCACTGCACTGACCTACACTCTGAGACCAACTACACTGACCTATACTCTGAGACCAACTGCACTGACCGACACTCTGAGATCCACTGCATTAAGTTATACTCTTGAGACTCACTGCACTGACCTACACTCTTGAGACCCACTGCATTGACCTATACTCTGAGATTCACTGCACTGACCTACACCCTGAGACCCACTGCACTGACCTATACCCTGAGACCCACTGCACTATGTTATACTCTAAGACCCATTGCACTGACCTATACTCTGAGATCCATTGCACAGGACTTTACAACTATCCATCCCTACATGCAGCACTATACAAGTCAAAATCACACATCACTCTTTTGAAAACTTATGATGCTAAAACACCTGGGTAAGAAGAATGAAGCAAATTCAGAGTAATTAACTCATTCTAACCCAGGCATTTTTTCGGGTTTTTCGGTTTTACCCAGGACCCAATATGCAGACATTTTTTTTTCTACAAGTGATGTTTTAAAAACAGGCAGTAGACAGACATATTTATTTAGTAGATATATGTATTATGCATCACACTTTAGGAAATTGGCTGCAGAATGTTGTGAAATACTGTTGATTTCTTATGTGATGTTATAATTGTTTGTTATATCTTGTGAAGTGTAGAAACAATAACAAATCAAAATAAAAAATGAATAAAAATTATGCACATACAAGTAAATATTTCAGCGGTACTTAATCCCTTGGTAGTAAAACACCAGGAATTGAAACGTATATCCAGTTGACAACTAATCAAGAAGTTTGATAATAAAAAAAACAAATGAAAATTGTAATTTATATAAATTTCTTTGTGTCACATATTGCTGAACTGGAATCTCACTTACACATTCCTGTCCCATGCAAATTAATTAATTTATTACTTAAAAATATCACGTTTGTTCAACGTCCTTTTCGAAATCAGAAATAGGTTATTATCACCACCGATATCGCAAATTTCATTTCGAAATTATATATTGAGGTTGATTCGTTAACAGTTTATGAGTGTTATGTATGTTACTACACTACATGTAAACAAATAAACCTATGACGTCATTAATTGATAAAAATATGCAAAAACTAAGCTCCAATATAATTATTTCACTATCAGTTCAAAATACGATGTCCACAGGAAGTGTTTACATGATATGAACACTCTATGGCCACTTATATTCTAATTTTTTGTTCAATTTCGGAATCTTATAAAGCGGGCCTACCACGCGGCCTGCGGCTAGATCCAAAGCAACTCAAGCAATGGATATAAAGCACACAATTGTAACTTCGTAAATTTTTTTTTTTCGCTCACAAACGTTCACACACATGTGCCGGATGTAATAAAATAATTTTAAATTGGCTTATCGCCAGATATTCTATAATTTTCAGCTCAAATGCGGCATATCACCTTGGCGTGCCATGCGCCCTGGGTATAACGAAAGGCCTATCTGGCATGCTATACACCCGTTTGGGCAGAATGAGTTAAATGAGGATGCAGGTAGAGATTCCACAACAGCACTTACCCTGCTTTTCTCTGCAAGTTGTGACTGTAACAATGAAATTGTACTGTTCATTTCATCAATTCTGTCTGAATACAGGCCAGACTCTGCCTTTGAGATTTCACTCTGTAGAATCTGAGAGAAAAGTAAGAAAATCAAAGTGATAATGCCTTCAATGGGAAAAGAAAAAGACAGACTTCAAGAACCATGCCGGAAGGCCAAAACTAATACAATTTAGAGGGAAACTTAAATACAAAAAAGCATGTACACAGACTTTCACGTCAACAAAACATTTGTATACATTTCTGAAACCTTACTTACTTAGTCATTCCTCTTCTACCGTGAGGTGTAGAGGTTTGGAAGAGAGAGCGCATACTATCCTATCGGCTGTCTTCCTCCTGGCTGGTTCCATTCTAGTCCTCGATCCTTCAAAGACTGTCTAATGTTGTCCTTCCATCGGACTCTGGGTCATCCTGGAGGTCTGGATCCCTGGCTCTTAGTTTCCAATGCTTGTCGTGGTAGTCAATCTTCTCCCATTCTGCAGACATGGCCAAACCATCTTAGTTGGGACTATTCTACGTGTGTCTGCAAGGGTTGGGGTTTTTAGGCCTTGACGTATCATTTGGTTGCAGACCATGTCTCTTCTTGTTGCTTCAACTACCTATTTTCTAAAATTAACAATGTAGAAATGATATTTCAATACAAAAACAATTTTTATATGAATCTTTCACATTCTTCTTGTTTTTAAATCTGTTTATATCCCCCTACGAAGTGCAAAGCCACAACCGCTAGTGAAATTTCCCCCCAGCATAAACACTGTACCAAAAGCACTTGACGTGTTCTGTAAGTATTGATATCTGTAGCGATGTGTTTTACATAATGAGGTTTCTGGCAACCAAAGAGCGTTGGGCATGGGGCCTGGCTACCCCGCCCTGAAGAAACATTAAGCCACAAACACTTCCAACAATATGGTCAACTAAAGAACATAATTCCACTCAGCCATAGCAGACACAAGGTCCTCATTTTTGTCTTCTACAGAAACCTCCAGATCTGGTACTTCCCACGGTGAAGAGTGCTGGAGACAGGAATTTGTTGTTGGTGTTAACTAGGGCTGCTGAGCTTCTCGCACTTTAGCAGCCAATACCAGGTTGAAGATTCCTTGGTATTATCTACACTGTAGATCTAGGTTTTTCTGTCGTTCTGAAACGTGTTTAAAGAGTTGAAGTCATGAGCTCCAGTTTCTCCAGCTTAGCTTGCATTTAGCTCAAGTGACTTCTCCAAGCTTAGTCTGCAATGCTGGTTTTTCAAAAAGTTTCACCACAGGGGGACTCCCTGGAAGTGTGTGGATGATTTCAAGACTCAATGAGGATGTAATTAGCCTCACAGACAGAGGTTTACTTCCACGTATGTATATTGTAGCACTGTGCATAGCTGGTGGTCATATAAGGATGACTCCAGATATGCCTCCATGCATGGAGACAGGAATAAAATATATGATGACGATGACATGCAAAGACCTTCAGCAGATGGCATATGACAAGAGGGTCCAGCTCAAGTTTGTTGAATGCCTATGCTCCTTGGGGAGCTGAAGGATAATGAATGAATGAATGAATCCTTCACCCCTGTTGACCCAGCTCACCGACTGCTCCAAAGACTCCAGCTGCTGTCTCAGGGCAGCTTCTGATTTCCTCATAGACTCAATTGTGCGGGACTTGAGTTCCACCATTCTCTGGAGCTCTAATCTAGAATCCGAGTTGCTGGACTTGAGAACCAGGACCTGCTTATGTAGGTCAGCATTGTGTTCCAATAGTCCTCCCTTTTCTGCAGAAAGAGAAAAAAAATACACAAAAGTGTTTCATCACACTACCAAATTTTGTGAACGATAGATTTGTTGCTACAGAGAAAGAAATGGAATAAAAGAATCTCCTTGTTTTAAATCATTTTAGTTTATTCCATCTGCTTGTGTAATCAAGCCACCAAAAAACATACAACATTTAGATATTAACATTCTGTATATTAGAATCTACTTAAGTTCTCTAAAATCAAATCTGACAAAGTTTTAAAATACAATGATGAGTTTCTATTTCAAGTCTGGTGCTCATAATTCAACAAAATAAAAAACAAGCCTTAGTCAATTCTTCATTTTCTTTTTCGTAACCTCTCAGACGTCCACTTGAATGTTTTCAAAGAAAGCAGTAGTCAGTTTGAGGCTATTTGAATCTCCGCAGAGCTTTTCCACGAATGGTACTAGTGTCGGCCATATGCGCTTTCTCTGTTCCGCATGTTGGGCATCTTTGAAGCAGATGTTCAGCAGTCATTTTATCAGTGCCACAATTACACTGATTGGTAGTTCCTATCTTTAGCTTGTTGAATAGATGGTATCTCAGTCCGTTGTGGCCTGTGCGGAGTCTGAAGATTGTCACTTGTTCTCTTCTGTTGAGCTGGTAGTATGCATCATTTTGTGTGTGACCTGGATGCTCTATATCCCATTTGTTTCTGTACCTGATTCTGATAAAATTCTTTGCCTCCTTGAAAGTTACGCCTGCAATATACTGAGGTAGATTTCCAACTTCCTTTGCCAATCTGTCAGCCTCTTCATTGCCGGTGATGTTACAATGAGATGGGATCCATTGGATCACAACACTTTTGAATCATTGACAAGTGAATTGAAATAGAGCAATGACATAATGAAATTAAAAGTGGAAAATATGATGCAATAATCCATGAAAGATTTACAAATGAACATTGTCAGACCGGCCAGTAGTCCTCACCTTTCTCTGAGATCCGTAAATGTCTTTCAAAGTCATCTCTTGCTTTCCTCACTTCATCAACCTCCCTTTTCAAGTCTAGAACTTGCTGCTGCAGGAATAAAATCTACAGAAAATAAAAACACAATGAACATTTTAAATTATACCACGTACATAAGATCATTCAATAGTGACAACAGATATTTATACCTAGGCATGTTAATAACATCAGACTGTATCTCAGAGTGTAGAATAACCCAGGCAAAAGCAATGCTCCTAAAAAATGACAAGTATTTTATGCAACTAATCTTTGGCTGAATACCATCATCAACCAGGAACTGCTTACATGATGCACTCAAAAAGATATGCACACCATCATTGTGGGCAGACACTGAAACTGGGTTGGCCATGTCCTCAGAAGAGACCTCGACCCCATCACAGGAACTGCTATGCTATGGACCCCAGAAGGAAGGCAAAAGAGAGGCAGTCATGGGCCAAGGATCCAAGAATCTTTGGCGATGGAAGTAAGAAAGAGAGTTCTTCAGTGTTAATTCTGACATAAGGAAGGAAATCAAAGACAATTAGTAAACAAGCAGGAAAATTCCCAGAGGCCACAAAGATGTGGTTTTACAGAAGAATATAAAGAACAGATAAAAAGAGTAACAAGGATGTCTGGAAGGAAGCTAGCGTGCAAAAGACAGCTTAATTATATTAGAATGAAGCAATCCGCATTCACCTTTGAGAAGAGGGAAGCTAAAATACATTGGGACAATAGGAAATAAGAAACAAAAGACACAGGACAACAAACACAGAAGATGCTGGACAGTTTGACTTCATGGAGTGGAAGGAAGTCAACAACAGAATTGCTAAACTGCACTAGGGGTATTGATCCATTTGTGTTGCTAATGTTAGGAACAGATTTTGTTTACACATCAGTAACAAACAGAAGAATGTCCCATGTAGTTCTTGGGGGCTCTCTGAAGAGACAGAGAAAGAATAGACAATCTTTGAAGGACCAAGGACTTGAATGGAACCAGGCCAAGAGTAAGACAGCTGATAGGATAGTATGGTGCTCTCTCTTTCAAACCTGTACACCTCACGGTAGAAGAGGAACGACTGCACCCTCAAGCACGTCACACAAGGCGACTAATATGAGGTTGTGCACGGGGATGGCAACCTCATCAAACAAATTACCATGTAAGAGCCTGTGAATGCTTGGTGCCGGCTTCCTGCAGGGAAACATCAACAGTTGTGGCTGTATGCTCCTAAAGGAGTATGATACAAAACTGATGATGAGAGGCTCTGGAAAAAAAAAACATGATCATCTTTGCCAGATGGCAGTGTACCTTGACAAAGAAGAGCAATATAAAAAAAAAAAAAGCTAATGAACCAGATATTTCCAGGAACTTCTAAACAGACCAATTCCACAAGAACCTCTAGACATCCAGCCAGCAGCAAAAGAGTTTCAAGTTAATTGTGAAAAAAAAAATAAATAAGAAAGAAATGAAGAAAGCCATGAAGCTTCTAAGAGATGGAATGTTCCCCAAGCGTTAGAAACAATGTCGGGACCGAAGACGCAGCAACAGTGAGGAATGCCGTTAGCAACCCATAGCTTGACTGCTTGCGTCAGCAAACCAGAGCTGACCAAGACCCTACCCCCACCTCCAAGTGGTGGTCCTGGAAACAGGCTGCATCACTGCAGTCTTGCTGAGTGAGTATGGATCAAAGAGGGAAGGCTAACCCAGTCCCAAAAATGCCATGCTGAAACCGGATGTGTCGCGCCGAAAGGCGCAAATATTGCAGCTTTGCTGTAAACGGCGACACAATGTAACAAACGTCCTTTTCAGGACGAACGCCGAAGACGAAGAAACAATGTCAACTGATCACAAACGGCCCCTGTCTAGTTCCCGGGGGGGTCTCTGATCAGGACAAGAAAGAATAGGACTACTATACTGAGGCATGTCGTACAAGGCCACTAATGAGGTTGTGCATGAGGCTGGCAACCTCACTGTTATGACTAAATTCATAACACAGTTTCGGTCGCTCTCAAACTTGGTTTGTGAGCTGACTTCCTTATTTACAAAGCGTAACTACGACAACTCAGGAAGTACGTCAGCATCGTCTGCAGATTTTGAGCAGACGTGGTTTGCCAGGCTATGATCGAACATTTGATCTAGTTATCGGCCTCTTTTAGCATTGTGTCTCCGAGTGAGAAGGATGTGTTTTTTAAGCTGCTCCTGGATGTGTACTTTGAGTACTAATATTTCATATATTTAATTCAGCTAGGTCGTCTGCCTGTTAGAGCCTAGTCTGATTATATTTCTAAGGACATGTCAGCGCTGAATGGAGTGTGGAAAGGATGAGTAACTTTGATATTAAATAAATTCAGCATGATGACTCTGACCGTATTCCTTTAATCTACAGACGTTAGACTTACGTATGGACTGGCTAGTGATTGCCATGGTCTTTTACCTTGATGCAAGTTTGAGGAGCCTCGTCATTGTGATTAAATCTATACATTTGTGAAACGTCAAACAGGCCATTCGAGTTTTTACACTGCTAAATACTAGCCTTACGTTTTCACTGAACTATGCTTGTCGGACTGTACCATATTAATGCCTAGACCCACTGGACACCAGGGTCCAGCATCTTCAAATACTCAGAAACCTCTTGCAACCTTATGAGCGCCTGTTCTAAACCCGTAACACTCATCACGTAAAATAAATTGTTACAGAAACCACAGCTGCAAGAGAATGTAAATGATTGGTGCAGGTTTCTTATAAGAGTGCCAGCTGGCGTTTTCAGGGCTTCAACATGCTAGTCCTTGGTCTGGAACCCCCCAGAGTAAGAGAGGTAGAGGATGACCAAAGAACACATGGAGAAGAGAAATGGAGACAGACATGAAAGAGAAGAAGAAGGAGACAATGAAGCCCTTGAGCTGATGGTTTAGGACAGGGTGAGATATGGAACAAGTTTGCTGACGGCCTACGTTCCCTCAGAAACTACAGCGTGACGATGATGATAAATCTCCAGAACCGCCCCTTGTGGTTCCAGTGGGTATCTGATGAGACAAAGAAAGAATAAGCCCACTGCTCCGGAAACCTCACTACACACTAACAATTACTACAGAAAGGAAAACAAAAAAAAAGGATACCGTTACATGCCTATTGAGGCATATAGGGAATACGGTGTTAGGCCCGTATTTTCTTGACCATCGGCACACTAGGGGGTGGATGTGGTCAGCATCACGCAGGCCACCTTAACCTTCCCAGAGTTGTTCTGGTACCCAAAATTCATGAGGCTGGGTCGACCTTGGAGCCGTTTGCGGTTTAAAGAAATCCCACCTCAATTGGGGATCGAACCATGGACCACCGAGCTAGGAAGCCAGTTCACTAACCATTGTTCTACCACAGTTTCTGTAATTACTACAGAAACTGTTCTAAAATGCTGAAAAATACTTACTTACTCAGTTGTTCCTCTTCTACCGTGAGGTGTCCAAGTTTGGAAGAGAGAGCGCCATACTATTCTATCGGCTGTCTTCCTCCTGGCCTGGTTCCATTCAAGACCTCGGTCCTTCAAAGATTGTCTAATGTTGTCCTCCCAGCGGACTCTGGGTCATCCTGGATCCCTGGCTCTGAGTTTCCCATGCTTGTCGTGGTAGCCGGTCTTCTCCCATTCAGCAGACATGGCCAAACCATCTTAGTCGGGACTGTTCTACCTGGGTCTGTAAGGGTTCACTCCTAATTAAGGCATGTGTCACCAGTGCAGCTGACCCTCTTGCAGGAACTTTGACTTTTCCTATCCCCTTAGTTACGAGCTTTCACTCCTTTTTTTCCTCCATGTGTCAGTTAATGAACGGCACATGTTTACACCAGGTGAGAAAGACACCAAAGATTTTCTTTAAACTGTTTTAGATAAGGTTGTGTAAAGGTAGCCCCATTGCATTTACTGCCGTAGGGGAGTGAAGTGTTAGAGACTTCACCACAATAGGTCCAGCATCGAGAGGTGGGGGTGACCAGTTCCCTTCCTCATCGCCTTTTCCTTCCCCAACTCAAAGTCGGGTACCCATTTACAGCTGGGTAGACTGCAGCATGTCGGTACCGTGATTCAAACCCAGCACCTTTGCCATGAGAGACCAGTGCTTTAACCACTCTGTCAATTGTGTACTTTACTCAAATCTCTTCAAGAAAAAAACTTACTGTGCTATTCTGGTCGCTGCCAGTTATCTCCCTGTCTTGAATTTGTTGATTCATGGCCTTGATTTCATCATCTTTGGCTGATATGACTTTCTGTGGCCAGCAAAGAAATGTGCATGGATAAGAAAATGCAACACTTGTAAAACCTCTCAACGAATATAATAAGTCACATGAACAGGTTTCTGCATTTGTATTCACCAAAATACATAATAAGCAACATAAATCTAGGTAGGATTGATGACGTGTTTGTGAATACAGATGTGAAAGCTTCACTACTGGTTCACGCTTTTTAATGGGGGAGATATGTCATAATTTGAATCTGAATACCCAAAATGATCATATTTTCCGTGCTCAAAATCTAGAGTAAAAAGTCCAAAATGTAAGGACCAATCAGAAAGCTCCTTTTGGTGGAGGATTGGTGAAGCTAACAGTCTTTTTTGGGACTGGCCTTTTTCAGGACTTCATCATGCCAGGGCCGTCTTAACAGCATTGTAGGTAGGCCCTGGGCAAAGCCCTACCCACCCACAGGAATAAAAATGATGTCTTATGAACAATATGGCAGCATGGGGCCCCTAGAATCGTGGGGCTTCTGGGCACTGCCCAGTGTGCGCATGCTGTAAGACAGCACTGCATCATGCTAGCAGGTAGAAATGTTGCCCTTTTCAGGGCCTAGTATTTATCAAAGGTGCAAGAGCTAGCAGTCCTTTTCAGGGTTTCATCATGCTAGCAGGTAGATACTATAGTCCGTTCGGAAATTCGTGCCCACAGAAAGCGTCAATTTTCTCCAAAACTGTTTGTTGTATGGACATGAATTTTTGCATGCAGTCTTAGATTTACCATGCAGTTAAGATTTTGCGATCATTACATCCACAGCTGTCGCGAAATTTGCAAAACGGCGATTTTCTTTGATCTTCTTGGAACATTTGCCTAAATCTGCCCGTAACATTAATTCTTGCAGTAAATCACAACATTTGTGCGACAAGACGGTTCAAAGGCATGTCTTAAATGTGTGATTGGTTGTTCATGTGATTTTGATACGAGGAATGATGTTCTGATAATGAACCATGATAGCAGTAAATCATCAGGAAACTATGACAACTTGTAACTGTTTATGTGTTATTATAGATTGGCATATGAAATTAGTTTATCACAAACGAAGGAATGCGATCGACGTGCCTCATTCCGAATCGGACGACTCCAATAAGTTCACAACAGTTATTGGTTGGATAAACTGCAAGCAAGATATTTTCATTCACAAGCCACCTCCTGATTTCATCTTTCGTGCTTGCCGAAGTGGGAGCTTTATCCTCCTGCGCTAGAACATTATGATAGGACGCATTATCCATCACCAGGCAAGACGGCCTATCTAGAGTCGGGAGGAGTGTATTCACTATCCAATCTCGAAAAATTTGCCCATTCATTTCACTGTGGTAGTCCCTACCATCTACAGACTTGGATTGAAAAATAAGCTCTGCATCACGGACAAGCCCATTCTGTCTGCTGCCAGCATGTGCTAATATAATGCGTTGACCTTTGCTGCTGGGAATTTTCCTTCTATGGTCTCCGTCAACAGATTGCCATTCTTTCTCGTTCGTATGATGAGCATTAACCCAAGATTTGTCCAAATACACTATATCATAGCCGTCTTGCCTTCTCTCACGAATCTGCCTAAGGTATTTGCTTCGAGCTGCAACCAGATGTGGTTTTTCACATAAAAAATTCCTTCCGCCAGACGTTTTTCTAAAAGTGAAACTGACACTTCTGACAAGTTGCCAAAGAGTTGTTTTTGAGACATTAATATCGCATTCTGCTTGCAGCCGACTTTTCAGCATGCGGAGAGTAACAAGTTGATTGGCATTAAACATCTTCAAAATCAAACCTCTAATGACATCCTTGTCAAAATCATCAATTTTTTTCTTCCTTCCTTGCTTAACCGCAGCCTCTGTACAATCACCGTCCTGTTGTATCCAACGTCGAAAAGATCTTCTATCCACACCCAGGGCCTTTCGTGTTCTCCTACCTGGTTCTTCGATGTCGTGGTATAAACAACCCATCTTAGCCTCTCTGCGAAAATGCCTGTAAAATATAACAGTTACCTTCTGCAAAGCGATAAATTTGCATTTCAGATTCATTGCGCTTTTCATAATTATGCAGTTTAGTTTTTTATATATTATACGCTGGTGTCGTTTTGTTTCGTTGCAGCCAACTCATTGCAATTAGCATACGCCGCTGAAATAAGTACTCGCGACTGTGTACAATAGGTGCGCACACGTGCGGACATGTAGTCACTACACTAATTCAAACAAAAAAAATATTGAATAGCACATATCATCGCTTGTGCTGATGCTGTAACAAAAATTAAGTGCGCAATTTTTGAACGGATCTTGTAACTTTACTGTAGAACTAATAAAAATTAACCCAGACAACGGTAAGAGTTTTTTATATAACTTAAAGAAGAAAATTCGAACATGACATGAGTTTTGTAAGGGCAAAAAATATATTAATAACTGCATTGATATCAGTAGGGCACGTAGCAAATTTCAATAACATCCGTCAAGGGGTTGCAAAGTTACAACGTTCAATGTGTGGGCACGAATTTCCGAACGGACTATAGCAGCCCTTTTCAGGGCTTAGTACTTATCAACGCTACTGTAGCTAGCAATCTTTTCTGGGCTCCGTCATGCTAGCAGGTAGATACTAGTAGTCCTTTTGTGAACTAGCCCTTCTCAGGGCTCCATCATGCTAGCAGGTAGATACTAGCAGTCCTTTTCAGGGCTTCATCATGCTAGCGTGCAGATACTAGCAGTCCTTCTCAGGACTAGCCCTTTTTAGGGCTTCATCATGCTAGCCTATAAAAGCTTTTCAGGATTTCAATTATATACACTTCTACATTTCAGTGGATAGAGTTTATGTATTTTACATGAAACTAAACAGTACCTGTAATTCATTCAACTTCTTCACAAACTCTCTAACTTCAGTTTCAAGTTGAGTGTTCTTTTCTGCTAACAACGATGCCCGCTCTTCTAACTGGTTCTGAAACAAATATTGGTCAAAGTAGCACTGTGAAATTCAATAACAGTTGCAACCTTTTTTTTTTTTTTTTTTTCCTTAACCAGCGGCACTTGGGCTTTCAGCCCTTCGGCCCAATGACATGTCATTGCGAGGCTGGGGAACCTGAGGACTTTCCTTCCAACCCGGTCAGGAGCTTCGCTCCTTCCCATCCACAGAGGGTTTATCACAGGAGCCGTTCAGGCTATTCAGTCAAATTTCCGGCCGTAAACATTTCTTCAAACGCCAACGCCCGGGTTTGAACCATGAACACCTGGTCGCCAGTACAACGCCGAAGCCATTACACCAGCGCAGCTCCCAGTTGCAACCTTAAAACAAACAACAGAGAAGAACCACACAGAACCATAAACCAAGTGCTTTATCATTCACAAATGGCTTAAAGAAAACAGAATACCTTAAAAAAAAAAAAAAAAAGGCCCATGTACGAGGGGAAGTCAGTAAGTAGGTCACAAACTGATATGGGATAGCTGAAAATTGTAGTTGGGAGTTTCTAAAGGTGTCATCAGGTGGCAGCAACATCCAGCTTAATAATTACTGTAGGTAGTTGCTGGGGGTCTTTGATGAGACAAAGAAAGAATAGGACTACTCCACCCTCAGGCGTGTCGTACAAGGTGACTAATATGAGGTGGTGTATGGGGGGGGCTGGCAACCTCATCACGTAACACTAATTGTTAGAGAAACCAATGCAGCAAGAGCACATTCATGCTTCCATGCAGGCTTCTTGGTGGATTCATTCTCCATGGGAAACAATAAGCACAATGATAATGAATGATAATACAAAATACAGAAATCAAGAAGAGGATAGGAATGGCCAAAGCTACATTCAACAACATGAGACAAATATTGACATCTAAACAGTTAACTCACAAATTCAAACTGAGAATCATCAAATGCTATATATATATATATATATATATATATATATATATATATATATATATATATATATATATATATATATATATATATATATATATATACATATACAAGGGGATTGACATAAGTCTTGGGCCTGACCATGTAGGAGTCACAGGAGGAAGATGAAACTTGGCATATTTAAAGTTCATCATATTTGCACTGAATGTGTGAAGTACGCATTTGTTTCTTCAATGGGTTTTCCTGCTACGGTGCACAGCGCAATGTACCCTATTGACCGGATCTGCTGCTCCAAAGATTTGACAAAACAATGGAAAAGAAGGAGGCCAGAGCTGTGATACAACTTCTGATGTTTCAGGGAAAAACACTTACAGAAATACACAGGGAGATGGAACCAGTGTTTCGTGATTCTTGTCCTTCATATACTTCGGTAAAAAAACTGGTGTCAACAGTTTAAGTGCGGCCGCTCAAATTTTGCTGATCTGCCAAGATCTGGTAGACCAGCCTCAGGGTGCAACGATGAAAATGCAACAAGAGTGAAGAAAATCATTGACCAGGATCGAAAAATGACAATTGTGGAGATAGCTAGTAGAGTAAAACTAAATGAAAGAACTGTTTATAGAATTTTACACAACAGACTGAACATGAGAAAAGTGTGTGCACGCTGGGTTCCGCGACTGTTGACACGTGAACAGAAGCATACGAGGGTAAATTGCTGTCAACAGTTGCTCAAAAAGTGTCAGTCAAAAAATTTTTTGGAAACCATGATGACAGTAGATGAGACTTGGGTACACCATTATGACCCCGAATCAAAATTGCCAACATGCAATGGAAAACCCCGGGCTCCCCAACACCTGTCAAGCCGAGAGCGCAGAAATCTGCAGGAAAGGTGATGCTGACTGTTTTTTGGGACGGCAAAGGTGTCCTTTTGAAAGATTATCTGCCTCGTGGCAACACAGTTAATGGACAGTACTATGCAGATCGTCTCACCAAACTAAGAAAGGTTGTGACCAGGAAACGAGGGATAACGTGCACTCAAAATCTTCCTTTGCTTCAAGACAACGCGCCCTCTCACAAAGCACGGCTTGTGCAGCTAGCATCCAATGATTTGAATATTGAAATTCTTCCACACCCACCATATTCTCCAGACTTGGCTCCATGGGACTTTTTTCTATTCCCAAATCTTAAAAAACAGCTAAAAGGTAATCATTTTGACAGCGATGAAGAGGTTATACTGGCATGTGATGACTGGTTTAGTTTGAAAAATAGGGTGTTCTACTCCCAAGGTCTTTTCAAGGTCAAGCAGAGATGGCAGAAGTGTGTCAATTCAGACGGTGGCTATATTGAAAAGGAATAAACACTATACAAAATTTCAGCTCTCTTTGACATGTCCTTCATGGTCAGGCCCAAGACTTATGTCAATCCCCTTGTGTATATATATATATATATATATATATATATATATATATATATATATATATATATATATATATATATATATGTATGTATGTATGTATGTATGTATGTATGTATGTATGTATGTATGTATGTATGTATGTATGTATGTATGTATGTATGTATGTATGTATGTATGTATGTATGTATGTATGTATGTATGTATGTATGTATGTATGTATGTATGTATGTATGTATGTATGTATGTATGTATGTATGTATGTATGTATGTATGTATGTGTATGTATGTATGTATGTATGTATGTATATATATATATATATATATATATATATATATATATACATATATACATATATATATATATATATATATATACATACATATATATGCTCATCAATCATGTGAAAAATCGAACTTGTTCTCCATATTATATAGCCAAAGACAAGTTATATATATATATATATATATATATATATTCCTTATTGCGATATATATACGTTTAGTATATATATATATATATATATATATATATACTTCATTACTGTATGGTGTAGAAACATGAACAATGAACATGCAATTGGAAGAAAGAATTGAGGCCCTTGAGAAGTGCACAGTAGAGAAATGGGGCAGGTCTCATTGAAAGAGAAGAGAACAAATACAGGATTCCTAGAAAACCTAGGCATGAAAATAAAATTAATGATGGAGATCAAAAGTAGACAGCTAAATTATTTTGGCAATGTAAAAAGACATACCACCTTGCCAAAGAAAATAACAGAAGGCAGAGTTGAAAGCAGACGTGCAAGAGGAAGATAGTGCTATAAATGGGAAGATAACATCAAGAGAAGGACAGAAAAGAGTCTATCAGAGTGCACCATTAAGACAAGAGACAGAAAACGCTGGAGATCCACTGCACCAGACCTTCGTTGTGAAGATAACAGCTGATGATATCAATTTCTAAAAATTTAAGACCTGAAGGTCTTTTATATTTGGACATGCACCCTAATATAACCGACAAGGTTGAACGGGAGACGCCTCGCCAAAATTTTATTTAAAAAAAAAAAAAATGATGAGTATAAAAAAAGGTCAAGGATCCTGTTACACGCCCATTGAGGCATATTGGGAATATGGTGTTAGGCCCGTATTTTCTTGACCATCGGCACACTAGGGGTGATGTGGTCAGCGTCACGCCGGCAACCTTAACCTTCCCAAAAGTTGCTCCAGTACCCAATTCATGAGGCTGGGTTTGCGGTCTAAAAAATCCCACCTCAACCAGGGAATCAAACCATGGACCACCGAGCTAGGAAGACGGTGCACTACCCACTGAGTTACCGTGGCTCCCCTGAGTATGAGGTTGTATTATAAGATCGGCAATCTCATCATGTAGAACAAACTACTACCAAAACCACCACGGCAAGAGCACATAACTGCTTCAGTGCTGGCTCCCTCCTGCTAGGGGACATGCTGCAGTGGTGGTTCCATGCTTCAAAAGGGGTGACAAAGGAAAATGAGGATGATAATGACATTATTGTTTATGACCTTTCACCTCTCTAAGAAGCACAAGCCTTCAACAAACTTTTGTCAAGTCTTACATGGACTGAGCTTATAGTGTTCTGAAGCATGTTTGTAGGAAAGACAAGTAAGATGAGGCTGGACAATGTGAAGAAGTCATGACTGAGGTTATAGCGTTATGAAACAACAGTTTGTAGGGAAGACAAAGATGAGGCTGGATAACGTGAAGAAGTCAGAAGTACAGGCTGACTAAAAATTCTCTCCCCTATTTTAAACATTGTTATGCCCTCCCCTTGTATGTACTGGATATAATCATCATTTATCTTTACCGCTCCCTGTGGAGCATAGAGCCACCACGGATGGCGGCATCAAGCAGTCACATGCTATTGTAGCAGTAGTTTATGTGGCAATATGTTTTACATGATGACCCTGCCTGGCCGGGGGACAACCTCATATAAGTCACCCTGTATGACAAGCCTGAGGGTGCAGCAGGCTTATTCTTTCCTTTTCTCTCCAGAGACGACACCAAGATATAGTAGTGAGAGAAAAAAAAAAATGGGGGACTCTGAGAAAAGTTAAGGTGCTGGGAGACTATGCAAGTAAGATAACTATTGTAACCAGCTTACTATTCTTGACTTTGCCAGGTCCTCTTCAAGTTTCCTTTTCAATTCTAGTTCCTCCACTTGTACTTCCAGAAATGAGATTCTGGCTCTCAGTTGGCTCTCATTATCGGCTGCACTCTGCTTGTATTGGCTGAACTCCTGCTGAATTTCTTCAATCTGATGAAAAAAAGGAATTACTCTATGAACCTGCTACAACAACTAATACCCTAAAGCTTTCATACATTCATGTTGAAACACATTAGCAAGTGAAAATCACAGATTTATTATCATCGGAAACTCCACAATGAGCATTACAACTGGAGGCAATCTGATCAACAGAAATGAATGAATAAATAAATGAAGTGTCAAAACCATTGCACATTTTTCGTGTTCATATGTATTCCAACGTGGTCTAGTTCCAGCTCCAGAACAGTCAATGTGTCAGACTCTCAAGTCCACGCTTCTCAAGGTTCAAAATGGTTGGCTAAGGCATGAATGGAGAACATCCACAGAAGCTTCGAATCATCCGGAACTGATCATGCAGGGGTACGTGGTAATGAGAGAGATTACAGACTAGCCTTAAGACTGGGGACATTGCATATGGATAAGGGAAAGATACTGAGGACAATTAATGATCGTCTGTTAGAGAACGACACTGCAATAGGTGAATCAACAAGGCTATGACTGCCTGAATTTGGCATCAAACGTAAGTCTAGCAGGGATGGACGTAGGAGAGGATGCAACCGTCGTGTATACAACCAGCGTGCAACAGGAACAGTCAGCATCTGTGATGCTACACTGTAATTCTGACTTTTAACAGGCCCGATTCTGTGGTTCTATTTTGAATTTTCACCAGTTTTATTTTCTTCTGATCACGCGATTTTCCGTTGTTTACGGAAATCGCTATTTTCGGGCACGCTTTTTCACCATTTTATTTTTTCTCATTTGAATATATATCGTGTTTGGTATTTTTTTTTGAGTAGATAAATTAAATGGGTTCGTTTGTGATGGTGGGTTTATTTTATTCTAGCATCAGTTTTACTTTCTTCTGATTTTTCGCGATTCCCGTAGATTTCGTTGTTTGCGAAAGTCGCCATTTCGGGCACTCCTGTATGACGCGTCGGAAACACGCGGCCATCACGTAATGTGACGCAATTTCCGGACACGCGCAGCTTGGGATATGCGTGGGAGAGGAATTCGCGTGGGTGTTTTCTCTTGTATATAATGAGGGAGGAAGCTGCGGGCAATTGTCTCTGAAGAAATAATTGCCTGGCCGTAGGACGTCGTAATTATCGTTGTAAGTGAATTTTACTGCTGAGTCGCGATAAAAAAATGTTGAGGAAACATGTGTAAATGTTAAAAAAGGGAGACGTGGGAAGTAGCCAAATGTGTGTGGGTAGCGGGCAAGTGGCCCGTCAGACAGGTTTTGTTTAATTCGCTGGCGGATTTTAGTTGAGAGAGAGAGAGAGGAGGAGGGAGATTTAAGTGCCACGTGGAATAGAAATATTTTATGTATCGTTTTCAGAACGAGAGAAGGGGAGAGAGGAGGAGAGAGATTTAAGTGCCACGTGGGTAATATTAATTTTTGTATTGTTGTACATGACGAGTGAGCCACGTGGGCAATATTATTTTATGTATGGTTGTAAAAGAAGAGTGAAGGGGAGTTAGGTTAGAGATGCGTTAGGTTGGAATGGTTATAAAATAGACGCATCTTCTTTTAATTTCAGCGAGTCGCGGCAAGAATAGTGGGGGAGCGTAAATTTGCCCATGTGCAAAATTACCCACGGCAACAGGACCTAGCTTAAGGGTCAGACCTATGGTCTCGGGCAGTGAAGTCCCTATGCTTCAGCTGGACCGTGGTTTATTTATCATACAGCCGAGAGCATCGCTATTATAGTCTCTAGCAACGGCAGGTGGCCGTGAGACTGGTTTCAATTGCGTACAGCCGGAAATCAAGGCTGTGGTTTTTTTCCTCTAACTCCGGAGCAGGTTAAAGAGGGAAGCTATTCAGCAGCAGAGAAGTTTTGTTGACAGTTCATCAAGTACCTCATGCTTGACGCCAGAACTTCATCATCATCATCACAGAATTCAGGAACAGGTGACAGGGTTACCATACCTAGGTCCTGAAGTAACGAGAGAAGAGCGTAACGGAGACGCAGCATCATCAGTCGGCGAGTGTTGGAGAGACACTGAGACCAAGAGCAATAGAGAGAGAGATAGAGAGAGAAGGAGGGAGAAAATAGACAGGACCAGTAGGGTCTGTTCAGTATCCAGTTGAAGGATAGACACTGAGCCATTGTGTTACTCCAAGTCTATTATTTTAGCATTTCCAGTGGTGTTAGATAGCGGCGCATATCGCCTAACCAGTGGAAAGCTGTGTAGACGGTCGTTGAGGAAGAGTCAGCAGGACTAAGACAGTAAAATCTTAGTTGTGTTAGAGAGTGGAGGCTAAAGTTGACAGCCCCACAATATCAGAGTAGATTAAATCACTAATCATTTTATTGTTCCTCAGCAGGGTGACAGAAAGAGTGAATGTGATTTGGGGTTTGGGTTTTTTTCAGTGTCTATCTAACTGAATGTGTACTTTGGTTTTCTTTTTCCAGGCCGTGCAACAGCGCACGCTATTTATGTGATTGCTTGATGATGACATTTTAATGCTTTATTGTTGTAAATAAATATATATATTTACTGGATCAGATTCTACTCTTTACTATACTTACTGTACGTCATCTGTATAGTGGTGTCTGTGGTCGTATTTATACACCTTATCTCCTTGTATTTATAGGAAGTCAGAGGAGGGTGAGGTTATAGCCAGTTTGACGTCACGAAGCGGCAAGGGGAGATTCAAATCCTGGGTCTATCTCTTGAGCCAATAGTCTCACCTGTCCACAGGCATGTCATTTTCCATCTAAATTCTATCTTCTCAGACTTTCTCATACTAGGGTCTTGTTTTCATTCAGGCAAACTCTATAAACTTAAAACCACTTCGTGACAAGTGGGTGGCAATCGTCCGGTGGATCATTCTGTGGAGATCAATTCTGTGATCTAGATTCATAGAGTGTCTCTAGAAAGTTTTATGAGAATAGAATTTCTTTAAATATCCCCTAGACTTGAGCTATTAGAACTGATCCAGTTATAGGTTTTTCCACAGGTTGCAGTCTAGTAGATTTTGTGGTATTTTTGATTTATATGACTAAGAGGTAATTGATGGCATACCGACATATTTTTCTTTAACAGGAAGGTAATTTCGGGTTTTCGGTAGATTCTTAACTAAATTTTTTTCAGGTTATTATTCAGACTTGGTGCTAGTCTGAGGTCGGGTTTTTGGAACATCGGTTAAAGAGGGAGTATTTTATATTACGTAACAGGTTGTTCCTTCTCTTTTCCTTTTCTGTCATTTCTCAGTATTTGTGAACTTACAGCAGTTTACAGGTAAGATGGCGGATATGGCCAAGTTACGAGCTGCCTGGCGAGAAGCTGCTCAGGACATGGGAATGGATAAGGAGGAGACTAAGGCCTAACTGATAAGGGAAACTGATAGGCATAATCAGCGAGAGAAAGAGAAAGAGGATAGGGCAGCCGCCGCAGAAGCAGCGAAAGAGGAAAGGGCAGCCGCCGCAGAAGCAGCAAAAGAGGAAAGGATAGCCGCCGCAGAAGCAGCGGAGAGGCAAGCAGACAGGGAAGCAGCGGAGAAGGCAGCAGAGAGACAGCGGATTGGAGGAGTTAGTTCTGTGTGAACAGGTAAAAGCAAACATGTCCCCCGACTTGAGGCGGTATCTGGCAGAGCAGGGGGCCCAGCAACTCGATCAAATTATCATGCTCGCGGAAAGGTTCCAGACAGCACAAGCCGAAGTACTGGGACAAAAACGGAAGAACCCTGACCCGCCCACCCGAGGACATAACACCTCTCCCGACAAGCCAACTAACGGGCCAAACACCCGAGAGCCCCCTCAACCTGCTTTGAACTCCGCGAGGGGCCCCAACCCGCCTAATAAACGAGATGAGCCAAGGAGGGACCCTGCCCGGAACCACGTATCTGGTCGGCCGTGGGGCGGCAGAAATAATTATAACTCACAGTGGAGAGCAGGGGGAAGCCGGGAAAACCCCCCGAAGAGAGTGGCCTGTTTACAAACTTCTATACCAGACTTGGAGAAGGAGCAGGATTCTCAACCTACAAGTGACCAACCTTCCACGAGGGAAAGGGTAACGGTTAACGGGATTGAAACCGAGTGTTTGTATGATACAGGCTTAAGTTTCGAATGTCTTGTGGGCCATCATCTAGTGAAGCCCAAACAGATGACTGGAGAATTTGTGGAGATATGTGGGGTGTTGAAGGGAGATGCTCCAATGCGCCTCCCAGTAGCGCAGATCGAGATAGAGTCCAAATTTGTCAGAGGCACGATCAAGGCGGCCGTAATGGAGGGACCCCTTTTTGAGGTCATATTGGGATGTAGGTATGTGTACCTAGGAGACCCAAAGGAACCGGAAGTAGTAGCTGCAGTGGTTACTAGGGAGCAAGCCAAGAAGGAGCGGGAAAAGGAGGCCCCCACTAATCCATTACCCAAGGAATTGCAGGAGGCACAACAACAGGATCCGACACTGGAGGCCTGTTTTCAGAAATTACCCACGTCGAAGGACCCCAAACAAAAGGGGACTTTCTTCAAGAAGGACGGGCTGATTTATCGCAGAGAAGGGGGAGAAGAGCAGGGGCATAACCAATTGGTAGTGCCAGCCAAGTATAGGCCGCAGATTTTAGAAATGGGGCATGCGCTTCCATTTAGTGGACATATGGGGCAGGGGGCCACCATACACAGAATATCGGCCCATTATTTCTGGCCGGGAATGACGCCGGACATCATAAGATTTGTGAAATCTTGTGCTCAGTGTCAGAGAGTGGACCTAAACACTGGACACCCCCAGTCCCGTTAGGAGAGATGCCCATCGTCGGTACCCCCTTTGAACGAGTGGTGGTTGACATAGTAGGCCCATTAGAAAGAACAAAGTGTCGGAACAGGTTCATCCTGACATTAGTCGACGTGTGCACCATGTGGGCAGAGGCCATCCCCCTGGCGGTCACCGACTCGAAGCATGTTGCAGAAGCCTTGCTGCAAATCTTTACAAGACTGGGGTTTCCTCAGCAAGTGCTGACAGATAATGGGTCCCAATTTCGCAGCTTGCTGATGGAGGAGATCTTCAACATTCTTAGGACCCAACACATACATACCAGTCCGTATAACCCGGCAGGAAATGGTCTCGTGGAGAGGTTCAACGGCAGCTTGTTGACGATGTTGCGCAAATTAGGGCAGGAGCGGCCAGAGGATTGGGACCTTTTTATTCCCGCCGCCCTGTTTGCTTATCGCGAAGTCCCCCAGGCTTCTACGGGCTACCCGCCAGCCACCCTATTGTTTGGGTGACCGATCAAGGGCCCATTGGAGGCTCTGTTCTGGTCTTTGACAGATCGGAAGGCAGATGAGACAACGGTGTCGGCCTCCAAATATGTTGCAGAGCTGAAGGAGCGACTACAGTTAGGTTGGAAAGTGGCCTCAGACAACCTTCGTAAGGCTCGCGCAAAACAGGCGCAGAGATACAACAAGACGGCCAAGGAAAGAGAGCTCCAGGTAGGGGAGAAGGTCTTGTTGTTACTTCCCACCGGGGAAAACAAACTGCGCATTGGATGGCAGGGGCCTTTTGAGGTGTTAGAGAAAATCTCTAACACCAACTATAGGATCGCTATCAGGGGAAAAAGGAAGATATACCACGTAAATCTCCTTAAGAAATTTTTAGAACGAGCCCCACCATCTCAAGACCACCTGTTAGCATTGGCGGTAGCTATTGAGGAAGAGGACGACCAAGAGAATTACGGGGAGTACCCCTTACACCAAACTGAGTCGTACCGAGACGTGAAATTTGGGGACAATCTTTCAGAAGGAGCGGCGCGTGAACTCAGGACTGTATTACAACAATACACCGACGTTTTAACAGATAAACCTGGACTCACCCACCTCTCAGAATTTGAGATGAAAATGAAAGACGACACCCCGGTACGGACTAAGATATATCCGGTCCCGTACGCCAAAGCTGCTGCGCTACGGGAGGAAATTGAACAACTGCTGGCGGCCAACATCATTTCTGAAACCACATCCCCATACAGTTCGAGCGTAGTCCTATTACAAAAACCTAACGGTGAGACCAGACTGTGCATCGATTACCGATTGCTCAACACCGTGACGGAATTTCAACCGGAAGCCCTCCCCAGCCCTGCGGAACTGTTTTCCAAATTAAGCCAGGCGAAAATCTTCTCGAAAATAGACCTCAGCAAAGGCTATTATCAAATTCCGGTGAAAGAGGATGTCAGGCCGATGCTGGCCTTTAGCACTAGTGAAGGGCACTATACGTTTAACGTCATGCCATTTGGGTTACATAATGCCCCGGGTGCCTTCACACGAATGATGAGGAAGCTATTAGGGCCGTTGCAAAACCCCCACATTCATAACTTTATGGATGATATCCTCATCGCAACGGAAACGGAGGAGGAACACATAGCAACTGTCGCATCGCTCCTCGGGAGATTGAAGGAGGCAGGGCTTACCGCCCACCCGAGCAAATGTTTACTCGGGTTTGACACCCTAGACTTCCTAGGCCACACTATCGCCCACGGATGCATGTGGCCGCTGGACAAAAACATGGAAAAAATAAGGAAAGCCGTTCGCCCCATCACCAAAAAGGACACGAGATCCTTTATCTCCCTGTGTGCATATTACCAAAAATTCATTCCGAATTTTAATAGCTTAACAGGGCCGTTGACCGACCTCACTCAGAAAGGTCAACCGGAAAAAATTCGGTGGACAGCAGAATATGAGAGAGCGTACACCACTCTTAAGGAGCTGCTGACCAGTTCGCCAATTCTTCGGCTCCCAGATCTAACAAAACCCTTTGTGTTAAGGGTGGACGCCAGCGCCATCGGAATTGGATCCACTCTTTTACAAGCCGACGAATCACAACAAGGTCTGTTGTTCCCAGTTTCCTATGCCAGTAGGAAACTTAATGCGGCCGAAAGAAACTACTCAACAATAGAACGAGAGTGCCTTGCATTAGTGGCTGGTATTCGCAAACACCACGAATACCTATACGGGGTCACGTTTGTAGTGCAAAGTGACCACGCTCCTTTGGCGTTTTTGGGAGCCAACAAGCACAATAATGCTAAAATCATGAGATGGGCTTTATTGTTGGGCATGTACTCGTTTTCGGTGCAATACATCCCAGGAAAGGATAATGTAGGAGCCGATTTCTTAAGTCGGCACCTGGCCCCGGAAGAGAATAAGGATGAAGAAGGAGTGCTCACAGACATCTCCGTAGACAGGAATAAGGACCAGTATGAAACCCAGAGATTTCAGTGATTTAGCACGGTTCCCGTACTTGAAAGGGGGGACTTATGTGATGCTACACTGTAATTCTGACTTTTAACAGGCCCGATTCTGTGGTTCTATTTTGAATTTTCACCAGTTTTATTTTCTTCTGATCACGCGATTTTCCGTTGTTTACGGAAATCGCTATTTTCGGGCACGCTTTTTCACCATTTTATTTTTTCTCATTTGAATATATATCGTGTTTGGTATTTTTTTTTGAGTAGATAAATTAAATGGGTTCGTTTGTGATGGTGGGTTTATTTTATTCTAGCATCAGTTTTACTTTCTTCTGATTTTTCGCGATTCCCGTAGATTTCGTTGTTTGCGAAAGTCACCATTTCGGGCACTCCTGTATGACGCGTCGGAAACACACGGCCATCACGTAATGTGACGCAATTTCCGGACATGCGCAGCTTGGGATATGCGTGGGAGAGGAATTCGCGTGGGTGTTTTCTCTTGTATATAATGAGGGAGGAAACCGCGGGCAATTGTCTCTGAAGAAATAATTGCAACAGCGCACGCTATTTATGTGATTGCTTCATGATGACATTTTAATGCTTTATTGTTGTAAATAAATATATATATATATATATTTACTGGATCAGATTCTACTCTTTACTATACTTACTGTACGTCGTCTGTATAGTGGTGTCTGTGGTCGTATTTATACATCTTATCTCCTTGTATTTAAAGGAAGTCAGAGGAGGGTGAGGTTATAGCCAGTTTGACGTCACGAAGCGGCAAGGGGAGATTCAAATCCTGGGTCTATCTCTTGAGCCAATAGTCTCACCTGTCCACAGGCATGTCATTTTCCATCTAAATTCTATCTTCTCAGACTTTCTCATACTAGGGTCTTGTTTTCATTCAGGCAAACTCTATAAACTTAAAACCACTTCGTGACAGCATCCATACCCTTCTACATATGCTGAGGGAGACTGAGCACCTATGAGTTTGGCTGGAGTGCAATTATGTTGATTCCGTTCAACAATAACAGTTGGTTCCAGCTTCTTCTCTTACAATGGTCTTTATGATTCTCCAGTGCTGCCACTCTTCTAAGGCAGGGTATCATGCCCATTGAGTTTATGTATCTGAGCTTTATTTAATTCCTTACTTGACTGTTGCTGTAAAATGTATGTTCTGTCTGTATGTCACTATAATCATTACCCTTCTGCTCCACATGGAGCACAGCACTTCAACAAACGTACGTCATGTCCACTGGTCATGTGTCATTAGCTTAAACTCCTTCTCATCATTTTAATTTCTGTAGCCGGTTCTCTACTTCATGTTTTTATTCGGCCAACCTCTGATCTGCTAGTGCCTGTATGTAGTGTTCACATTTGAATTTCACACATCATTAAACCGGCACGCTTATACCCTACAAGTTTCACTTTCTGAAAACTCTCAAATAATCATCATAACTGCCATGATAAACATTATCAACACATAATCAGTAATTCAATTATATTTTTTGCTGATGACAGATGCTGTTCTTTAAATTTCATGGCCAGGATTTTAAAACTCATAGGTGTCACATTCCCGAGTTTAGTTTGGAACTATATTTAACTTTCTTAACACACAAAAACTGTTTTTATCTGCCACATTTCTTAACAAACAACACTTTCATGCCCATCTTCTGCAACTGTTAACAATCTTCTTCTTCTTCGTACACTCTCAGACTTGGAATACATATGAGTTGAATATTTTCAAAGAAAGCAGTGGGCAGCTTCAGGCTTTTTGCATCTCCATAAAGTTTTTCCGAAAATGGTACTGGTGTCGGCCATATGCACTATCTCTGTTCCTCATATGTTGGGCATCTTTGAAGCAGATGTTCAGCAGTCGTTTTATCAGTGCCACATTTACACTCATCAGTAGTTCCTATCTTTAGCTTGTTGAATAGATGATATTCCAATCTGTTGTGGCTCGTGGGGAGTCTGAAGATTACCACTTGTTCTCTTCTGCTGAGCTGGTAATATGCATCATTTTTTTGTGTATCCTGGATGCTCTGCATACCATTTGTTTCTGTATCTGGTTCTGATAACTCTCTGCCTCTTCAAAAGTTAAGCTTGTATCAAGCTGAGGTAGCTTTCCACCTTCCTTTGCCAATCTGTCAGCCTCTTCATTGCCAGGGATACTAAAATGAGATGGGATCCATTGCGTCATAACCATTTTTGACAAATATGTTAACAAAGAAAACTTATAATTTCCGTCTGTTTTTATTTTAACGTGCCATGTCTTAACAATATGGAACTGATGACAAGAACCAGACATGTGCCAGTGGAACAAGAGATGATATTTCCCCCGCTGAGGAAATCTACTGATAGCATCACAAGGCAGCCCTTGTTCTGGAATCCCCAAGGCAAGAGAAGTAGATGCAGAACAAAGAGCACATGGAGAAGAGAACTGGAGACAGACATGAAAATGATGACGAAGATATGAAAAGACCTTGAGCAGATGGCACAGGACAGGAGGACTTGGCATGTGTTTGCTGAAGGCCTTTGCTCCTTAGGGAGGTAAAGGGTACTGATTGATTATCTTCAATCTTCGTCGGCTTCACGCAGGCGTGACAGTGGTGTGCTGCGGAACAACCGCAATAGTTTGTCTTCGCTTTGTTACTTTCACAACTGCCTACGGCTGGCGGAATTGTGGATTTTAAAACTGCAACCAAGGTGGAATGGGTTCATTTTCTACACAAGACAACAGGAGGCTGAGACACTTCTTGGGAGTCATGACCCAGGTGGGCCCGCCCCCCCCCCCCTTAGTGTAAAGGAGAGTAATGGGGCAAAACACTTGATGGATGGGGGAACTACTTCTGATGATCAGATTGCCTCCTGTTGTATCGCTCTGTATAGAGTTTCCTATCATTTGATGTCTTAACAAACAAAAGAATAGTTTTCTTCACATCTATTTTTTTTATGTTAGATCTTTTAACAAACAACTCTTTTTAATTCTCACCTGCTTGTCATAATGTGTGTCCTTAGATGAGGCCAGTTCTAAATTCTCTAGTGCTCTCTGCTCAGCGTCCTCTAGTTTCATTTTTAAATCTTCAATCTGAAAGAGAGAAATGGTGCTTTCAGAATCGGTCTACATCACTGTCTTATAGTTCCATGACAATACTTTTCACTGTTGAATAAACTGGTATGGCTAAACTCTCATGAGAATCTCAGGTCAATCATCAATGCAATATGAATATCTAGGATTCTCATCAACTTTATGTCTGCGACTATCATTAGAATGACAGGAATGTATGAGATTGTGATTGACACATGCCTGGTACCGTGTTTCCCCGAAAATAAGACCTACCCCGAAAATAAGCCCTAGCACGATTTTTCAGCATGCTTTTAATATAAGCCCTACCCCGAAAATAAGCCCTAGTGCCCTACCCCGAAAATAAGCCCTAGTGCATTTCCCCGAAAATAAGCCCTAGTGCATTTCGTCAGCTAGAATGAGAGACTTGTTGCCGAATGGCCAGTCGGAGTACATACGCCACTAGTGCGCACTTGATAATGAACGGATGTGGTTCATAATTCAATACATCACTCGTGTGAAATAAAGAAGCAGAATTTTGGCGCCAGCAATTTCTCGTCGCTTTTGTGTGTGCCATCGTTCTTAAGTCTCATAATTTTTGTTGCCACACCTGTCTCGTAAGTCTTCAATTAACGCTTGATTTAATGGTAGACTTAAGGGAATAATATTTTGACACCCAGACAAGATGAGTGCAAAAAGAAAGCTATTCCGACGATTACAAGAAAGGAATCGTTGAAGACTTGCGGGGCAAGAATCTTACGGCTTTCCGCAAAGAGAAGAAGCTTGATCTCCGAATGGTCCGAAAATGGTGAGCAGAGTACGATAACCTCAGTCAACAGGTGGAAGAAGGAAATGCTAAGAAGCGCAAGTGTGGATCAGGTCAGGAACCATTATTTTCTGAACTGGAAGACATCATCTGTGAATGGATTGCTGACAGGAGAGCAAAGACTTTGGTTGTGCGCAGGGCTAATATTCAAGCATTTGCCCTTGCAATGGCACCACATTTAGAAATATCCCCAGAAGAATTCAAAGCATCACAACACTGGCTGGATGGCTTCCTTCAGCGATATAAACTGTCTCTAAGAAAATCGACAACACTGTTCAAGCTGGAAGATACTGAAGTTATTAAACGTGCACTTGCATTCAAGTACTTTGTTGATGGCATCGACTTTTCTAAATACCAACTCTCCAACATGATTGCCATGGATGAAACTGCAGTGTTTATGGGCCTAGGATCTCAAACGACAATTGATCAGACGGGTGCCTCGTCAATCTACATTTCGTCCACTGGTTACGAAAGTGCACGTGTTACCTGTATTTTGGCAGTTTATATGGATGGAAGGAAAGCCCCACCTCTAATCATCACTAAGGGCAAGAAAGATAACATTGAATGTGTTTCAGGCATTTATGTTCCTGAAACCGAAAAAGCCTGGTGCACACAAGCAGTTATAAGGAAGTGGGTCGATTTAATGCTGCCTCTTGTTTTGCGAGGTGGTCAACGAGGTCTGCTAGTCTGGGATTCAGCCAGCACTCACCGCGCTAAAGACATGAAGAACTTCCTTGCAGAGAGAAGAATAGATCAAATAATGATTCCCGCAGGAATGACTTCTTATCTCCAGACTCTTGATATTGCAATAAACAAGCCATTCAAGGACCATTTGCGCATAGAAATCAACGACTACATTGAAAATAGAATGGAGAGAAATCAGCGTGGAAACTTTGTGAAGCCTAGTTTGCAGGAGGTCGTGACTTGGGTGAAGAATTCATGGGATAAAATCACTGACAGCTGTGTTACCAATGCACTACGAACAGGCTACATGGACAAGAAATGCTCATTTAAGGAAAGCTATATTGCTGGACATGAGAGAATGGGGCCAATGGTTCTACAGGAAATGGAGTCGCAAGAAATTCAGGCCAGAATTCGGGATTTGGAGAGTTATGACGATGTTCCAGAAGAAGATGACATGACTGTATTTGAATAAATGTATTCTGTACATGAATAAATGTAGATTTTTGTATCTTTTAATATAAGCCCTACCCCGAAAATAAGCCCTAGTGCATTTTTTTAAGCAAAAATTAATATAAGACCCGGTCTTATTTTCGGGGATTCACGGTACCATCATCAATACAACAAGAATATCTGAGATTATCAGCAACAAATGTTTCAGTCTATCAAAAATGGTCCTTAAAAACCACACCAAACCAAAAATAAAATGGGGTATGTATGAAACTATCATCAATAGAATGAGGAATGGGGGATATCTGGGACTTTTGATCAATAAAATAATAAATGTTTGGGACTAGCATTAATAAAGTAAGGAACATTTGGGACTATAATGAATATAATGAGGAATATTTGGGACTATTATCACTACAACTAACAATAACCCGTCAAAATTGACAGGTTTTTAATTATAGTGTGTTCTTTCTGTCACATGTATTACAGACGATACTATTACTACTGTGGTCATTTCATTGCAGGTGACCGTCATTAGATATTTGTAGTGAAAATTATATGGATGTATTAAATATGAAGACATGGAGTAACCTTCCTAAATGACGTGTGGAGCAGTGATAATGATCTAATGGACCGGAAATTGACTAAATAACTAACATTTCTTTTATGACAACATGTCTCGTAATTGTTCGTGCATCTTTTAAAATCTTGACTTTCCATAATCAAACTGTTCATGCACACCGTGATTTGCACACTTTTTTATTTTCGGGAGAGTGCATATAAGAGAAATAATACAATTATTGTCTAACTTTCAACCACAGTTGCAACCCTTAGCTGTGGTTGAAAGTTAATGTACTCTCTCAAAAATAGAAAAGTGCGCCGCAAATGACGGTGTGAATGATGTGACCGACCGACTGACCGACGTACTTACAGCGGGAATTATGGTATTGGATGAGGAATAGTTGGGACTATAATGAATACAATGAGGAATATTTGGGACTATAATGAATACAATGAGGAATATTTGGGACTATATTGAATACAATGAGGTATATTTGGGACTATAATGAATACAATGAGGTATATTTGGGACTATAATGAATACAATGAGGTATATTTGGGACTATAATGAATACAATGAGGTATATTTGGGACTATAATGAATACAATGAGGTATATTTGGGACTATAATGAATACAATGAGGTATATTTGGGACTATAATGAATACAATGAGGAATATTTGGGACTATAATGAATACAATGAGGAATATTTGGGACTATCATCATCACTTTAACAGCGATTATTTTGGACTATCATCACTTCAGAAGGGAAAGTTTGGGACTATAATGAATACAATGAGAAATATTTAGGACTATCTTCACTTCAATGGGGAATATTTGGGACTATAATGAATACAATGAGGAATATTTGGGACTAGCATCAATACAGTAAGGAATATTTGGGACTATCATCAATATAATGGGGGTTGTTTGGGACTAAAATCAATATACTGGTAATATTTAGGATTATTATCAATAAATCCCCAGCTTTTATGATCCATCCTTCCCCTTTTTGTACAATACCATTTCCACCTATGGATTTTAGTTAAAAGTCTTTTCTTATATCTTTCTTTTATATTCCAGAGCAAACATCAGTCCAACTGTATGGTATTCTAACTTTCTTTCGGCAAGGAAACCAAAATCATCTGACTGATATACCCAAATGACTTAAAGGGAAACAACAAAACAACGGGACTTCTACAGCAGTTATTTTGTTAGAGCTTTCTTTGCTACAGAAACAATTTATGTCCATTTTTCTCTGGCATAATTATCTCATCTCATAATCGTACCCTCTTCTACCCTGTGAAACGAAGTGTAGAGGGGACCCAAGTGCACAAGGCCCATGGGCAGGACATGTAATCGAAGTGACTTGGCAAACAGGGGATTAGCCCATTGTGCTTCTCTGGCATAATTATAATTTATTTCCAACTTTCTCTCACCAAATCATTTCTATTTATTTCTGTACTATTTATTCTTTTCACATGGCAACAAAGAGTACTGACACATACAGCATTTATACTACACATTGCAATTAATGTCAAACCATCTATACTACAAGTACAGGATTGGTACAACAGATATCTGCACATGTGGCATCAGCTCCATGACAGCCAAACATCTGCTGCAGTCCTGCCCAACATACAGCAATGAACAGCGTGGAATATAGCAAAAACCCACTTCCCTCCACAAAAAAAACTGTTTGGAGATGTTAGGAACCTTTAGATGACTACTGCCTGTATCAGAGTCATTAATGTGGAAATCTGAGGATGAACGAGGAAGAAGATGAAACATGTCTCTGGTCTGGAGTTCCCAGGGTAAGAAAGACCCAGTCAACTAGCAAGAATGTACAGATCAAATGTGTGTGACAAGGCCTTACTGAAGTACAATACGACAACACAAGCACTCACAAAAATATTTTAAAAAGTAGTTTTATTGATACTCTCATGGTAGGGAGGAGATCTGAGAACTAATGGAGTTGTTCATGTACAATGAAGGTTGTTCTATAAACCAAACTGAACCAAACCAATAGTTTCATTGTACGTGTTAAAAAAGTTTTCTTTACGATAAATCACCATTCCGAACGTGCATGCAAAATAAGGTAAACAATGCTTCTTCTTCTTTGTACACTCTCAGACGTCTACATGAATATGTTCAAAGAAAGCAATAGTCAGCTTCAAGCTATTTGTATCTCCATAGGGTTTTTCCCAGGAATGGTACTGGTGACAGCCATATGAGCTTTATCTGTTGCTCATATGTTGGGCTCACCCATGTGTTACCGGGGCCCGAAAGGGGAGCAAAGAATAGTAACACTGTACCCTACCAGGCATGTCGTAAAAAGTGACTAAGGAGGGTTGGGCATGGGGCTGGTTACCCCATCCCATAAAAAACTTGTTACCACAAAAACTTCAACAAATATGGACATGTCAAATAAAGAATATAAATCAACTCAGCCGCCCAAGACAGAAGAAGGTCCTCTGGAAAGGAGGCGCATGAAGCAACCTAGAGAAAGCCAAAAGGAGTCTGGGTTGCCGACTAACCTTTTTTCGTCTTGGAAAATCTCCAGGATTGGCACCTGGAATGTTTGCACTCTGTGTGAACAAGGGAAAACTGCACAGGTAGCAGCAGAAATGTCAAATTACAGGATTGATATCCTGGGTCTCTGCGAAACACAGTGGAAAGGCATAAAAAAGAGGAGATTGATCACAGGAGAAATGGTGTTGTCCTCAGGACATGAAGAGGAAAGAGCCCACCACAGTGAAGGGGTGGCTCTAATGCTGTTCAAGGAAGCACAGAAGGCACTTATAGAATGGGAAGCAATGGGACCCCGAATTATAACAGCAAGGTTTAAATCTGCCAAAAAGAAAGTAAATATAAACATCATCCAATGTTATGCACCAACAAATGATAAAGAAGAATCTGTGAAAGAAGACTTTTAGACCAGATTACAAAATGTCTTGGATAAAAAGAAAAGAAAGGACCACAATTTTGATGGGGGACCTAAACGCCTAAATAGGTACAGACAACACTGGCTTTGAAGAAATCATGGGAAAGCAAGGATTAGGTATGATGAACGAGAATGGGGAACTATTAGCAAACTTCTGTGCTTCAAATTAACTAGCTATAGGAAGAAGCATATTTCCACATAAAAGAATACATAAAGCAACATGGATATCACTAGACCACAGAACTGAGAATCAGATTGATCACATATGCATCAGCAAGAAGTTTAGGTCATCATTGCATGATGTGAAAGTATGTAGAGGAGCAGATGTTGTATCAGACCACCATCTTCTGTTGGCTAAAACAAAATTAAAACTCAAGAAATTTACAACAGCATATAGCTATAGACAACAGTATAATGTGGGATATCTAAGAAATCAGGAAATAAGAGAAAAATTTTCAATCACAGTATCCAACAAATACCAAGTACTCCAACAGCTGGAAGATGAAGCAGAAACGGAAGACCACTGACAACAAGTAAAAAATATATGGAACGAGACATGTGAAGAAGTACTGAGAAAAAGAGAACATCAGCACAAAGCATGGATAACAACAAAAATCATTAGTAAGATAGAAGAGAGGAAAAACAAGAAAGCAGATTTAAACAGAAGCAAAACCAGAAGTTCCAAAGCCAAGGCTCATGAAGTGTACATAGAAGCAAACAAAGAAGTAAGAAGAAACATCAAAAGAGACAAGATGAAATATATTGATGATTTGGCAAGGGAAGCAGAGGAAGCTGCAGCCAAAGGAAATATGAGGGACCTGTACAACAACACAAAGAAGCTAACAGGGAAAAATAAGCAAGCAAATGGCCTAATAAAAGATAATGGAAAATTGCTTAGTAATATACAAGAACAAATGAAGAGATGGATAGAACATTTTGAGGAACTTCTCAATAGACCATCTCCAACTAATCCCCCAGACATAAGAGGAGCTACAAATAAGCTGTGAAAGACCAAGTAGAGGAGAAATAAAGAAAGCCATAAAGCTTCTGAAAGATGGAAAAGCAGCTGGTCCAGATTGCATTCCAGCAGAGGCCATCAAAACAGATATTGATACCTCTACAGAAATATTATACAAACTGCTTGGCAAAGTCTGGGAGAGAGAGGAAATACCAGCCCAATGGAAGGAAGGTTATCTGGTCAAGTTGCTTAAGAAGGGAAACTTACAAGAGTGCACAAATTATAGAGGAATAATGTTACTATCAGTGCCAGGGAAAGTATTAAACAGAATCATCCTGGAGAGATTAAAAGAGTCCATAGACAAGCAACTGAGAGATGAACAAGCAGGTTTTCGACAAAATAGATCCTGTACAGACCAGATAGCCACATTGAGAATAATAGTTGAACAAAGTCTAAGTCTGGAATGGAATTCACTGCTATATATTGGATTCGTGGACTATGAAAAGACATTTGACAGTGTAGACAGAGAATCGCTTTGGAAATTGATGAGGCATTATGGAGTTCCCATGAAGATCATTCACTTAATAAAGAAGACCTATGAAGACATGACATGTAGAGTTCTTCATGAAGGACAACTTACAGAACCGTTTAGGATTAGAACAGGAGTGAGACAGGGATGCCTCTTTGTGATAGAGTTACTGTGATTTATATTTCAACAGGCCCCATTTCATTCTTCTATTTGAGTTTGCCCCAGTATTCTTCTCTTTGTAACTATGTGAGTTGCACAAAGTTCTTCTCTCTGTAAATATATCGAGTTTAGTCTTGTTCTGTAGGTAAATAATTGCGTTTATAATAGGGATTACCGGGGAGGTTATATTAGATTTGCACCAGTTCTTTTTGCTAAATTAATCGCGATCACGTAGTCTCATTTTCTTTGTGTAAATAATTGCGGTCAGTTTATTGTATTAGGCACTTGTATTAATTGGGGTGGGTGATAAACCTCTACCCATGTACAGAAGAATGGGCGCTTGAACGAATCAAAAGTTAAATTTGCTCACACGGTCAACATAACATGATTTAACATGACGAAATTGGAATGCACGCGATCGGGATAAACAGAACTCGTGAGTATGCTTTAAAATCTATTGGCGGAGGTCATCGTTGTTAATGTTTCCAGTAATTCCACTGGTTTAAGAAGGACGCTAAACTATGACGTAGGGGCATAGGTCAGCGTGGGGTTTTTAATTATATATACTCGCGCATTTTCATTAGTGGGTCTCTTTGTTTGAAAAACTTCATGCCGTGAAAGTCTACGCCTGTATTCTATATACATAGTTCGTCTGCTCTACGGAGAAATTCGACTAGGGTAAGCCATAACTTACAGTTGGTTTTAAATAGATCTTAGCCGGGTAACGTAAAGTTTCCTCAGGAAGTTTTAATTTAATTTCTTAAACAAACATGCCATCAATTACTATCTTAGAGATAAACTGGAAATGTAAGGGTGCATAGATTCTTTCTATGATAATCACCGTATCTAGGAGAGGGTAAAGATTTTGAGATATTAAGTGGGTGCTCTGTAATATTTAACAGAAGGTCTGTAGAAAATCCTGCATCTTTGATTTATGATAATTTACAGATATACGGAAGCGGATTTGTGTAATTTTAAGCACGTGTATACTGTTAATAAATTGAGTATTAATTCGGGACGATATTCAGTTGGATGAGGAGGAGTGAAGTTAACATTATTGAGAATACAGGAACGCGTGTATTTAACTACGGGGGTTAAATTGATAACCTTGATTGTTTATAATTTTTGGCAGTATGAATATGCTAGCGTAAATTTTATACGTTATTTATTGTGCATTTTTATTACTGTGTAGTCAGATTACAAAGAGTTAAAATTTATATTTCTGATAAGGGAATAATTTTATTCCATAGAGATGTAATTAATATTACGGAGATGACTTTAAGTAGTCCTAGATTTAATTTTGTATTGATCAATGAACACCAAGGGTCAGTGATAAAGTAGCCCTAAGTATTACAGACAGGAGGGGTTCCCCAAAAGTTTGAATTGTTGTGACACGTGGCTAGTCATGCAGAACAAAAGATCTAGGTCAGCCGGCTGGGAGTTATTAACAGACCAATGTTTACTTTGTAAAACGGGATAGATAGATCAGATGGGAGATTGCATGGGAGGCTGACCCTTTTGGGGCATAAATAATTACGTACCGCTGGTGCGGGAATAGAGAGGGGAGAGGTATTTATTTTAGGGGAGTTAAGTGTTTGAGATGTGTAACTTCTGATGTGTTATATAGCTGTTGTTGTTGTTTGTTCCACAGTGAGTTTTCACGGCGAATTGGGAGGGGGTAACCGGCCTTCCAATTTACAACTGAAAGTTGTCTCAGGAGCCTAGTGCTCGAGCTATCGGCAGAGGTGAAGAGCACTGGTGACGAGGTGGTTATTGGTGCCAAGTACGGCTGTCACTGAAAAAAAGAAGCAGTTCCATTTTCAGTGAAGCATCATTCAGCGAACAGATTTCTTAAAATCCTGAGCTCTAAGCTCATATACACACACCGAAACAAAGGCACGTGGCCTGGTGTCGTCGTTTAAGAAAGTCGGTCATAATAAAACCGACGACCCTAAACCCAATGAGGGGTAACTGGGCAGGTGAAATTACGTTTTCGTCAGCAGTGAATCCTCTACATACTAAGTCAAGTACCTAGACATTATTGTCAGAAGCCATCAGCAGCAGTGGTCCGGGCAGGAGAGAGGGTCAAAATTCCTTTCACGACCAAAACCGAGAATAGTGGCTTAACGGAGACGCCACCTCAGCAGAATACGGCAGTGTCAGTAGTCACTGAAGCAGAAACAGAGGGGAGAGTGAGGTGTTAGATGCAGATAGAAAGTGTGTTAGGACAGCCTCTGGGTTAGCAAATGAAAAAGGTCATTTAGTGGATCAGTGCTTGTGAAGCAGTGGTTAACATTGTAGGACACCAGTTAATGAAATTATACAGTGTAGACCCTTAGTACGTCTGCAGCCAGACTGTGGTGTTATAGTTAATAGTTATACGAGGGAAGGTCAAAAAGTAATGCCTCGTAATTTTTAATTTCATTCAATAGGCAAGAAAACATAAAATTCACATTGAAATATAGCCCTAAGTCTGAACTTCAAAAAATTATTTCTCAATGTAGTCTCCGTTATTTGTTACAGTTTTTGTCCATCTTCTCACAAGGGCATGTATCACCGTATGATAAAAATGTGTCCTTTTTCCTAAACCACTGGCGTACGACGTGTTTAAGGGTCTCGGTGTCCTCAAAGTGATGTCCGCAAAGATCTTCTTTCAGTGGTCCAAACAGATGGAAGTCAGAAGGTGCAAGATCAGGACTGTAAGGGGAATGTGGTAATAATGTTCAGCCAAATTCTGCAATCGCATCAATGGTGCGTTTAGCGGTGTCTGGCGTGGCATTATCGTGCAACAGTAGTGCAGTTCTCTGATCTTTTAATGGGTAAAGTCGCCGAAGACGACCTCTAAGCATCTTCAAAGTTTCAATGTAACGGTCTGCATTCACCGTGTTTCCCTGTTCCAAGAAGTCGAGAAGAATCACACCCTTCTCATCCCAAAACACGGAGGCCCTAACTTTCCCTACAGATGGTGAACTTTTGAACTTCTTTCTTGTCGGTGATGTTGTGTAATGCCATTCCATTGACTGCCTCTTGGATTCTGGTTCAAAAAAATGAACCCACAATATTCGATAAAAGCTCTTCTCCTTCAGTTTCATAACGGTGCAGGAGGTTGATGGCTATGGTTTTCCTTGTTTCTTTATGTCTGTCTGTCAACATTCTGGGTACCCACCGTGCACACACTTTTGAATAACCCAGGTCTTTAATGATGTTATGGACACTGCCTTTACTAATGGACAACATGGAAGAAAGTTCATCCAGTGTTACCCGACGGTCACCATGAATGATGCCATCAACTCGATGAATGTTGTGTGGAGTCACTGCGGTAGATGGACAGCCAGTCCGCTTTGCGTCAGCCATTGAGGATTGACCTACTTCAGCTTCATCACAACGATGTACCCAACGTCAGACAGTGCTAACATCCACTGTTGAATCTCCATAAACATTCTTCAAACGTTCGTGGATGCGAATTGGGGTCTCGCCTTCAGCATTGAGGAATTCTATGACATAACGTTGTTTTAACCGAACGTCTTTGGCAGCCATTTTTAAACTGTTACAGTGGTGCCACCTGTTACTGAAACAGGTTGGTAATGCTATACAGTGCAGGAGAGTGTTTGAGGAATCCTGCTAAATTTACAAATTGCACACCGATGCAGTATTTACATACATAAAAAATAGGAGGCATTACTTTTTGACCTTCTCTCGTATATTATTGTAGTAGAGAGTGGTGGCTAAAGTGAAGCCCCCACACATTTGTTGTAGTTAAACCATTAATCATTTTATTGTTCCCCGCAGGGTGAAAGAAGGAGTGACAGTGGTCGTATATTTTGTATGTGTTTATCAATTTAATTGGTTTTCTTGTTTTCAGGTCTGTGCAACAGTGCACATATTTATTTTTCCTGTGTGATTTGAGTTTTTTTTAGTTGTTTTTAATAAAACTATATAAATGTTCACTGGATCAGTCTTTCTATTATATAGCTAACTATACCGTGCATATATAATTGTCTGTATAGTGTGTCTGTGGTCTTAGTACACCCTTATCTCCTTTTGTAAAGGTAGCCAGAGGGGGGTGAGTCTATATCAATTCTTGAAGTCATGAGTGGCGAGAGAGAGAGTCAATCTCGGTTCTCATCCCTCGAAGCCAATAGGCCCATCTGTCCACATTCACTATCATTTTTCATCTAAATCTATCTTCTCAGTCTCTCTCATACTAGGGTCTTGTCTATACACTGGACACACTCTAAACTTAAATCCACTTCGTGACACTCTTGTCTCCATTTCTGTTCTTACTAGCAATAGATTGGGTTATGAAAACATCAACATCACACAACAGAAATGGAATCCAGTGGAATCTGACTAAACAGTTTGATGATCTGGATTTTGCTGATAACTTGGCTCTTCTGTCCCATAACCATAATCAGATGCAAGAGAAAATGAAAATTCTCGATGAGATGTCACAACAAGTGGGCCTGAAAATACACAGGGAAAAGACAAAGATTATGAGAATAAATGCAAGAAATGATAACAAGGTTGAACTTGAAGAAACACCACTAAAAGATGTAGAATCTTACACATATCTTGGAAGTAATATAGACAAAGTTGGAGGGACAGACAGTGATATCAAAATAAGAATACAAAAAGCAAGAGGAGCTTTCATTGCATTGGGAAACATATGGAGAACAAGAGAAATCAAGTCCAACACGAAAATAAGAATCTTCAACTCAAATGTGAAGTCAGTCCTATTGTATGGCTCTGAGACATGGAGAACAACAAAAACAACAACCAAAAAGCTACAGACTTTTATAAACGGGTGCTTGCGTAGAATAGAAGGACTGAAATGGTATGACAAAGTCACAAATGTGAAATTGATGACAAGAACCAGACAAGTGCCAGTGGAACAAGAGTTGAGAAGAAGACGCTGGCGATGGATAGGACACACATTGAGGAAACCTGTTGATAGCATTACAAGGCAGTCCTTGTTCTGGAATCCACAGGGAAAGAGAGGCAGAGGTAGATCAAAAAACACATGGAGAAGAGAACCGGAAACAGAGGTGAAAATGATGAGGAAAACATGGAAGGAACTTGAGCAGATGGCACAGGACAGGAAGACTTGGCATGTGTTTGTTGAAGGCCTATGCTCCCTGGGGAGCTAAAGGGTATTGACTGATATGTTGGGCTAAACAATTCAACAGGTAAACAGTTCAATAACTGAGAAAATTAGCATAGATAACTTTGTAACAGGTAGTTTTATTGCGCATCTTAAATCTAAAAAAAAAATATAGCTTAACTGCAGCATCCATACATCTATATATACAAAATTAGAATTTAAAAATTAGAAACCTATCCACCACAAAATAATTTATAGAATGTGTGATTCCTATATACACACATTTGGGATTCTCGCCGGTGCTACGTGCACTGTGCTGAGATCCTCCTTGTATGATCTAAGGGAGGAGATCAGAGCACTGATGGAGTAGTCCATGTGCAATGATGATAGTCCTTAAAACCAAACTATACATCTATATAAAGTACATATATATAAAGTACATCTATAAAAAGTACATCTATAAAAAGTACATCTATATAAAGTACATCTATATAAAGTACATCTATATAAAGTACATCTATATAAAGTAAAGTACAGCCTTAATGTAGTATCCATAACTACTAAAAATAAAGCATTCCTGCTGCATCTCATCATCATCATCAGCTGTCATCTCTGCAACGAAGGTCAACAGCAATAGATCACCAATGTTTTCCGTCTCTTGTCTTGATGGTGCACTCTGATAGACTCTTTCCTGTCCATCTCTTGATGTTATCTTCCCACTGTCTTCCTCTTGCACGTCTGCCTTCAACTCTTCCTTCTGTTATGTTCTTCTGCAAGGTGTTATGTCTTTTTATATGGCCAAAATATTTTAATTGCCTAATTTTTATCTCCTTCATCAATTCTCTTTTCATACCTAGATTTTCTAGGACCTCCTTATTTGTTTTCATCTCTTTCCATGATATACGCCCCATTCTTCTATATATCCACATCTCGAGAGCCTCAATTCTTTCTTCCAATTGCTTCTTCATTGTCCATGTCTCTACACCATACAATAATGAACAATATATATAACACTTTATGATTCTCAGTTTTAACCTTTAGCACGCTGCTGTCGATCACAGTAGACGAAGGTCACCTATGCTCTCCCAGCTGGAGGCGACTACAGTCGACTGCAGATATCATCATTTCTAGCACTATGAATTGTGTACATGTGATTTCAGCCCCCGGATGTTAAGTTGTAATGTTATTTGCAAAAGAGTTAGCTTCCGTTTCCAATCTTAGAAAAGTGATGGGTGTATTCGCGTTTATTTTTTGTAAATTTTTTAAATCGAAGTCAATCGGCGTCGAGCACGCGGCCATTTTCGCTCTAATTTTATTGGATTCTGACGCCATGCGGCGGGGATGAGATTTTTGTCTTTATAAGCGCTGATATCGGTTCTCAGAATATGTTTGATGGCCGAGATAGAAACGAAAGTAGAATGGCATTGCTAGTATGTATAATTTTAGGGCTTAGGATTAGGTTTATCGGAAAGGTTTATGGTTACGGTTGAATGTCACTGCTGACGAGGGCGTTTGTTGCTTTGCTACTGATGACGGGTGTAACGAAAAGATCGTCATTTGATTTGTATTGGTCAAATGACTTTCACTGAGATGCAAGGGATATGGACTCTTCGTTTGTTGGTTATTTTTTTTTAATTTTAAAATTTAAAAAAAAATTTTTTTTTTATTATTTTAAATTTTTTTTTCTCGTTTTTTTTCATCTTTCCTTTCCTGTCTTCCTATCACATCTAACATGTACACAAACACATTTTATATCATCAGATTCATCATTCATTTATTTATATAAATTCCAAAAATGATAGCAATTGACTAAGAAAAACAAAAACTATAGACATTACAAGTCGCCCACTATAAAAACGGGGGGTTGTGAAAAAGAATGCAGCTGCAGGGCAAGTTTTCGGGAAAAGAATGCAGCGCGCTAAAGGTTAATTTACAGGTTAATTGTTTAGATGTGAGTATCTGTCTCAATTTGTTGAATGTAGCTTTGGCCATTCCTATTCTCTTCTTGGTTTCTGTTTTCTTCTTCTTCATACACTCTCAGATATCTACTTGAATGTTTTCAAAGAAAGCAGTAGTCAGCTTGAGGCTATCCGCCATCTCAGCAGAGCTTATCCACAAATGGCACTGGTGTCGGCCATATGCGCTTTCTCTGTTCCACATATGTTGGGCATCATTGAAGGAGATGTTCAGCAGTAACTTTATCAGTGGATTTCTGTTTCACGCCTGCCATCTTCTGTTATTATTATATGACCTAGATAAGAGAAACTCTTGACTTGTTCCAGGATTTTCCCATTTACGCTTATCTTTAATGTTGCATTATCTTCTGTTTTGCTAATTACACTAGTCAACAAATTTTCAAAAGTTATTTGTACCAGAAATTAAATATACCATTTCTTATTGATTTTGACATGCTGATTTCAAATATCATAATGAAATTCACCAATTGGCTCTGGTTTTTTTTTTAAATGATGAATTTACATTTTGGCAGATATCAGTGCTCAGCAGTCTCAGCTTCTACTCCGCTTACGTAGTCTCACCTCCAGCTACTTTCCTGCCTTCCCCATTATCCGCATTATTATCCATACCCTCAACCGGCAATTGTATGATTTTTTATCCGCCCAGAAAAAGGACAAACTTTCCCGCCTCTGTCCTACCCCTGAGACTGTCCCTGCCTCCTCTACTCCATCTCGTTCCGAGGTTGTTTGTATTCCCTCCGATCTTGCCCTCTCTGAGGGAGAGCTTTCAGTCCTCAGCAAGGGCTTGCACTTTGTCCCTCTCCAACCATCCTCTGATCAGTACAATCTCCTCCAAGATGTCCATCGGTTTCATCGCCGTCTGCGACTTCAGCTCCATTTCCGCAACAGTGATGGTCCTCAAAGATCGCAGGCTGAATCAGATGATGCCTTTGCACGCTTTGCTCCTCCCAAGAATAAACATTTTACACCCTCTCCTGGGGCTTCCCACGCTCTGGATTTATATATTCAGAATACCCTCCACGACATTCAGCAGCTCCAACCTCAACGCCTGCGTTATTCAAACCTTTCTTCTGATGAGTCTCATGCCCTTACTAAGCTCCGCCGCAGAGATGACATTGTTATCAAACCGGCTGACAAAGGAGGTGCCATTGTGGTATGGCGCAAGGACCTGTACCTCCAAGAAGGTAATAAGCAGCTCACCAACAGCTCCTTCTACCAGCGCCGTGACAATGATGCGACAGTCCTCAACAATCGTCTGGTCCATGACACCATCAAAAGTCTTATCGCCAACAAGTCCTTACCTTCTAGCGCTTCTCATCTCCGTATTGACAATAGTGGTCTGGGTAAGCCTGTGTTTTATATGCTTCCCAAAATTCATAAACCCTCCAACCCTGGGAGACCCATTGTCTCTGCGTGTGCCTGCCCTACCGAACGTATATCAGACTTCCTCGACGGCATCTTCCAGCCTATTGTAGAGCAGCTTCCTTCCTTCTTAAAGGACACAAACCATGCTCTTACTACTTTTTCCTCTATTCAGCTTTCTCCAGACCGTACCTACCGTTTATTTCTGTTAGATGTTTGCTCACTTTACACTTCCATTCCTCACTCTGATGGTCTCCGAGCTCTCCAGTTTTTCCTGGACCAGCGTACGCACCCCTCTATCGCTACAGAGACTCTCCTGCGCCTCGCAGAACTGGTCCTTCGACTCAATTCCTTTGAGTTCAATGGACAGTTCTTTGACCAAATAAGTGGAGTTGCCATGGGCACCAAGATGGGTCCCAGTTATGCCTGCCTCTTCATGGGCTACCTGGAGTATCAGGTGTGGCAGCAGTATCCTGGACCTTTTCCATTGATGTATCATAGATACATCGATGATGGCATAGGTCTCACCGATATGCCAGAGGTTGACCTATCTAGGTTCATTAATTTCATTAACAACTTTCACCCTGCGATCCAATTCACCTCTCACATCTCCACTGTCTCTGTTAATTTCCTTGACATTGTTGTCACTATCACTCCACCCCACCTCACCACTTCGGTGTACTACAAACCCACCGATGCACACAGTTACCTCCTTTATACTTCCTCTCATCCTCCAGCTTGTCGGGACTCCTTGCCTTTCTCACAACTTCTCCGCCTCCGTCGGTTATGCCAAGATGATGACAACTTTCTATGCCGAGCACAAGAAATGTTGGACTTCTTCCGTAACAGACAGTATCCAGAAGATGTTCTTACCTCTGCCTTAGAACGTGTTCTCCCTATCTCACGTCTAGAGGCCCTCAAACCCAGCCAAAAAACCTCCTCTGATAGAGTCAAGTTAATAATGACCTATCATCCTCACAGCACTGCTGTCAAAAGGATCCTGTTTCGCCACCTACCTCTCCTCCAAGCTGACCCAGTGGCGCGGGAAGCATTTAGTGAGCCACCCTTGCTGGCATATTGACGGGACAAAAATTTGAGGGACCTCCTAGTCCACAGCCGTCTGAAAACCGTCAACGATGGCCACTTTGGAACCAAGCCATGTAACCGTACACGATGTAAGACATGTCAGTATGTAATCGAAACACGTTCAGTCTCGTTCCCTAACGCCAAGTTCACCATCACTCATGGCTTCACATGTGAGTCACGCAACGTCATTTATGCTATTATATGCAAACGTTGCACCATTACGTACATCGGCCAAACGGGCACACGACTGGGCGACCGATTCTGCAGACACCTCTATGACATCTCTCAGTTTAATTCCACACCTGTGGCCATCCACTTCAATGGCCCTGACCACCACGGTGCCACTGACATCCAGGTGACAGCCATCAGATACTGTTCCTCGGACGCCAACAGTCGGTTTCGCCAGGAACAACGCCTCATCCATCTTATGGGTTGCCTCAAACCACACGGTTTGAATACCCAACATTCTTTTGTCTGAGACGCCTTTCTCTATCGAGTCCCTGTTGTATGACTTTCTACTTTGATGCGATCACCCCTTTTTTTTTTTTAAATTACCATTTTTTTAATTTAATAATTTTATTTATTTATTTATTTTTTGTTTGTTTATTTATTTTGTTTTATTTAAATTATTATTATTATTATTTTTTTTTTATTTTTTATTTTTTTTTAAATTATTTTTTTCCTTTATTATTTTTTATTTTATTTTTTTCTTTATTTAGTTTTTATTTTTATCTTTTTATTTATTTGTTTTAAATTTATTTATTATTATTATTTATTTATTTATATTTTATTTATTTATTTTTATTTTATTTATTATTTATTGATTACTTTTTTCTCACTCTTTTCCAGTCCTTGTTTTCATTATTTCTTATTTTTATATACTATCAACTTCCTCTTTCCAGTTTAGTGGCAGCCATCTTGCTTTGCTTCACATGTGACTGGACTTAATATTAAGGGAGTTTATTTTCTCTTATTTTTATAGTTTCATGTTCTCTACTTAATTCTCATTTTCTTTCCCTCCTGTCTCTTGTTTGTCTGTCCCTGATGAAGGCCTTGTGGCCGTAACGTAGGTTTTTCTTGTCCTTCTCCTTGTAAGACGTATTACTATTTGTGTGTGTGTGTGTTTTTTGTTTTTTTTTCAACTGAATTTACATTACAGTAATACAAATAATGTATGCTTGTTTAATTCTCTGGGGTGAACAGCTAGTCTTTCTACTTTAGCATTATAAAAATTGTGGTTACATACTCAATTAATTGATATTTCAACATAAAATGATAGAAAAAATAAAAACATTATTTAAAGTTCCCATATCACGTTTTAAAAAGGCACATTTGAACTCATTCCGTCATTATTCAGTCACTGTTCGAGCTCTCTTTGCTTGCTTCTTGTAGTCAATCGATGAGGTGTCTCTTGTCACAGTCCAACAGTAATCAGCAAGCATTGAAGGGCTCCAATTGCCTTGATACCTTGTCTCCATAGCAGCAATGTCCTGGTGAAATCGTTCATCATGCTCATCACTGACCGCTCCACAGTTTGGCTTAAAGAAATTCAGATGAGAATCCAGAAAATGAATTTTCAAAGACATGTTGCAGCCAAGACTCTTATACTTCAGAAGGAGATTTTCTACAATTTCATTGTAATTATCAGATCTGTTGTTTCCAAGAAAATTGTCCACCACTGACTTAAATGCTAGCCATGCTGCTTTTTCTTTGCCATGCAACATGCAAAGAAACTTGTCATCATGAAGAAGTTTTCGAATTTGCGGACCAACAAATACTCCCTCTCTTATTTTAGCTTCACTCAGTCTTGGAAATTTTCTGATGAGGTATTTGAAAGCCTCATCTGTTTTCTCCATTGCCTTGACAAAGTTTTTCATGAGACCCAGCTTAATGTGCAAGGGTGGCAACAAAATCTTGCTGGTGTCGACAAGTGCTGGGTTCTCAACGTTCTTACTGCCAGACTGCAATGACTGCCTGATTGGCCAATGTCTTCTGATGTAATGGTCACTTCGTGCACGGCTATCCCACTCACAGAGAAAGCAACAGTACTTGGTGTATCCACCCTGTAGTCCAAGCAAAAGAGCGACCACTTTTAAGTCACCGTAAAGTGACCAATGATGATGATCGTAGTTTATACACTTCAAAAGCTGCTTAATGTTTTCATAAGTTTCTTTCATATGAACTGCGTGACCAACTGGAATTGACGGTAACACATTACCATTATTCAACAAAACAGCTTTAAGACTCGTCTTGGATGAACCAATGAAACACTGGTAAAATGACTGCCGAACACCTGCTTCAAAGGTGCCCAACATATGAGGAACAGAGAAGACGCATATGGCCATCACCAGTACCATTCCTGGAGAAGATCTACGGAGATATCAACAGCCTCAGGCTGACCACTGCTTTCTTTGAACTTATTCAAGTTGACATCTGAGGGTGAACGAAGAAGAAGAAGAAGAACCAATGAAAAGCCTCCACTCTTCCGGTATGTAATTGATTTTGAGAGCTGCCATTAAACCAGAAATGTTGTGGCACGCAGAAAGGTCACCCTCTTTGAAAAAGAATGTAATAAGCGGCTTCTGGCAGTTCCTATACACAGAAATTGTAACATCTTCTGCCAGGAGATTCCACTGTTGCAATCTGGAACCCAAAAGCTCCGCCTTGTTCTTCGGTAAATTCAGATCTCTTACAAGATCATTCAGTTCACCTTGGGTTATTAAGTGTGGTTTAGTGGATGTAGTTTGCTCAAAATCTGGGTCGCTTGAGGTTGATGGTTCAGGACCACCAATGTCCTCTTCTTCATCAGTGGAAGCAGCTGAAAATGATTCTGGCACTTTGGGAACTGGTAGGTCATCACCATGTGGTACCGGACATATTGCAGAGGGGATGTTTGGATATTCCAGAGTCCATTTTTTCTTCTTTGATATGCCTTTCCCAATTGGAGGGACCATGCAAAAGTAACGGTTGTTGAGATGATCAGTGGGCTCTCTCCAAATCATTGGGACTGCAAAAGGCATAGCTTGCCTTTTGCCAGTCAACCACAGTTTAAGATGTGCTGCACATGTATTGCAACATATGTGTGGCGCCCAGCTCTTATCTTGATCTCCTATTCTGCAGCCAAAATACAAACTGTACGCCTTCTTAATCACTTTAGTTATATTTCGTTTTTGTGATAGAAATGTCACCTCACCACATATATAACAGAAATTATTAGCACTGTTCACACATGTCCTAGGCATTTCTAACTACGATACTTTTGATAAGGACAAATGCACTAACTAATGGCAAAATTTTATCAGAGATAAGATATTTATACACAAAGGTGATGTAATCATAGGTAGGATTGCATCATCAACTTCTAGTTACATTTTTATTGGTCATTAGAAAAAATTATGTAATTGCCCACAACAGTTGCGTCATATATATAAATTAATAATAATAATAATAATAATAAATTCTTTAAGCGCCAAACACGGCGCATAAGGCAGAAACCAGTGCTCTCCAGGTTGTTCGTTGTGACGCCACTCCTCTTAGCTCTTGCACATTATTTAGGCCCAACGTTCTTCCTTCTCTTATTATTCTTCTGAGTGTTTCTTTTGGTCTTCCTTTTTTCCGCTTACCCTCAGGAACCCAAGTGAGCGCCTGTAGTGGTATTCTGTTGTTTTGCATTCGTAGGACATGACCGATATATGACCATCGTCTTTTCCTTATATAGTCGGAGACATATTTCTGCCTAGAGTCTTCTCTTATTTGTCGATTAGTCTTGAATTCTTTCCAACTGATGTTCATGAGTTTTCTAAGACATTTGTTCTCGAATGTATTCAGCTTGTTCTCCAATGATTTTGTTATTTTCCAACTCTCACAGCCGTATGTTAACACTGAGATAACATTTGAATTAAACAGACGAAGCTTGGTATGTATATTCAATGATCGTAATTTCCAAATGTTAGATAATCTATTGAAGGCGCTAGCTGCCAAAGCAATTCTAGTATGGATTTCTCTTGTTGTGTCACCATCCTGAGTCATTTTACTGCCTAAATAATTGAAACTTTCAACTTTCTGTAGTTTTTTTTCCCCGTTCAAGATGATATCAAAGGTCTCGTTAGAAAAGTTCATAGCTTTAGTTTTAGAGGCATTTATTTGGAGACCAATTTTAACCGAGAGATGACACAAATTATTTATTGCTTCTTGGGATTGTCTTGGTGTTGAACTTAAGAATGCTACATCATCTGCGAAATCCAGGTCCCCCAGGAATTTTCCATTTGTCCATTTTATACCCAATTGTTCATTGTGGGTATAGTTTCTCATAACCCAATCAATAGCTATTCCAAAAAGTAGTGGTGACATAATACAGCCTTGTTTCACCCCTGTTTCTACTGTAAACCATTCTGTATTCCCTTTATTTGTTCTAACACAACATCTTGCATTGTCATATAGCGCTTTGATTATATTCACATATTTTGTTGGAAAACCATAGATTGTAAGTATCTTCCACAATGATGGGCGGTGTAGACTATCAAAGGCTTTTTGAAAATCGACGAAGGTGATAATAAGTGGCGATTGCCTTTCCACTGATTCTTCTATATATATCTTGAAAACTAGAGCCAATCAACATTTTTTAATGTCATTTTCGTTTTCAGCACACCAAAATTAGTTAAGATCAGCTATTTTCATTTCTGGTACATTTTGGTTGTTGACTAGTGTTATCATAGTTTTGGTTTCCTGCAGCATCTACCACATTTTAAAAACTCCTTTTACTGACTACAACTTTATATGTAAAAAAAAAAAACCATAGGTTTACTGCAGCCTGTTTAACTTTATAAAACAAAAGTATTCTGAGCATGCTTTCCTTCCCCTCATAGCAACATCTCAGATGTGGGGTACCTGCAAAAACTGACCTGCTTGTGAAAACTGTCCCTCATCTGAATGGCCATTTTCTGACTGGCTGCAAATTCTTCACTGTCTTCCACTATTTTGGTACTTAAATGTGAGATCTGAAAATAAACAAAAGGCACTGGAAATTATAAATGTACAAGGCTCACTTGTAATTATTAGCACTAAATTTTTCAACAATTCAATGTGTGTCTAGGGAATAATAATCATAATCATTACTTTAGCATTACAGTTAGCATTCACACTCTTCGATCATACTGATGGAGACTGAGCACCTATGGGTTTGCCCGGAGTGCAATGATGTCAATTCTGTATTACAATAACAAAGGATCATTACTTTTTAAAGCATGAATCTGGAAGATACGTTAGCAGCTGTTACAGCATGTTTTTACTGCTGTTTTTAACTCATATGCTTAAGGAGCCAAGCTGTTTTTCCTGAGCCATGAACGAAACTCGATATGCTTGAGTTATGGCTTAAACAACCAGTCATGTGATGTCACATGACGGGGTTGAATTTTGGCAGAAAAAGGAAGCCATTAGACATTTGAGTCATTGTAGCCGTCGAGTATAGACGTGCTGTGGGAAGCCGGTATGCTGATATTGTATTTTGTGGCCAAATTGTGGGACAGTGATTATTTGCCACTATTTTGATAGTCCTGGCGTATATGTTGTGGTGTAGAACTATTTTATTCTCTTATTTTGACAGCAGTGCTCGCTGTAGTTTATGATTCTCACATTGTGAGTATTTTAGTACCTCCATGAGACTGTTGTACTGTAGCTTGCCTCTTCACACACTATGCTGAGTGGTGGTCAGACTTGACCGTGAGGTTTATTTGATAGGTTATATCTACGAGGGGCGTTCAGAAAGTAATGCACCACATCGTTTTTCTCAGCTAATAATGAAGATAGAAGCATGAAATTTTGCACACTTCAAATATGGCATGTGCCAATTGTGTGCACCAAATTGCACCACAACCGGCCAAATAATACGGCTGCCCTAAACCGTTGAAATGGAGCGTGTTAGCAACTTGCGTTATAAACAGCGAATTGTGATAGAATTTCTCGTTGCAGAGAAGGAAACTGTTGTGAATATTCACAAGCGTCTATGTGATGTGTATGGAAGTTTTGCAGTCGACAGGAGTACAGTCAGTCGCTGGGTTCAGAGAATCAAAGAATCAGGAAGTGGAGATACGGAGCTGCTTCATCGGCCGCGCTGTGGACGTCCTGCCACAGCCACCAATGCAGAAATGTTGAAATGCGCTGAGGGCATTATTCTTACTGATAGGCGAATCACTACTCAACAATTGGCCTTACAGTTGTCAGTCAGCATTGGTAGTGCAAATGCAGTTATAAAAACTCTCGGATTTTCTAAGGTTTGCGCAAGATGGGTTCCTCGAAGTCTCACAAATGACCACTCATTTGCAAAGGAAAGCAATTTCTTCTGAATTGTTGGAGCGTTTCAATGCTGATGGAGAGAACTTTTTGGCTAAGATCGTTACAGGTGACGAAACCTGGGCACATCATTTTGAACCTGAGACAAAAAGACAGTCAATGGAGTGGCATCATCCGCAATCACCAAGAAGAAAGAAATTCAAGACAATTCCTTCAGCTGGAAAGGTCATGATCACTGTCTTTTAGGACATTGAAGGTGTAATTCTTGTGAACGTTATGCCAAGAGGAGAGACAATCAATTCGCAAGCTTACATTAAGACATTGAAAAAACTCAATCAACGTTTTTGCAGAGTTCGGCCACACAAGAATCCAGCAGATCTGCTTCTCCTTCAAGACAATGCGCGCCCTCACACAAGTCTGGCAACACGGGAAGCAATCACCAAATTGGGTTGGACTGTACTACCCCATCCACCCTATAGTCCCGATTTGGCACCCTCTGATTTTCATCTATTTGGTCCACTTAAAGATGCACTCCATGGGACAAGGTTTGAAGATGATGAAGGAGTGATTCATGCAGCGAAGAAATGGCTACATGATCAAGACAAAATCTGGTACGGGCTAGGAATACATGCACTTGTTTCGCGCTGGCATAAAGCCATACAAGTTGATGGGGATTATGTTGAATAATGCCGATGTTTACATGACATATCCATGTATATTGTGTATAAATTTCATGCTTTTTGAATAAACAGCTCCTGAGAAAAATGATGTGGTGCATTACTTTCTGAAAGCCCTTCGTATCTTATGATTCGTATTGGTAGCATGCGAGTATTTTGTATTTCACTAAGGCAATACATGGCCATGTTATTATCATGTTAATAAAAGGGATAGTTGGTAGTTAAGTCTTCCTTTTTCCAAGTGCTGCCACTGCTCTTATGGTCCTCTAGTTGTTTACGAGCCCACTGTTCCTGTCCCGTGTAAGTCTAGTGCCTGCAGTGGAAGTATTGCGTATTTGTATTATTGTTGTTATACCTTTACCAGAACACTGACAGCAACAAAACAAAGCAAAAAAAAGAAAGAAAAAAAAGGAATATGACAATTAGAAGTCATGACCCAAGTAGGCCCACCCTTTACTGTGAGCTGGAGTTGGGTTGGCCACGTCCTCAGAAGAGACCCTGATGCCATCACAAGAACAGCTATGCTATGGATCCCTGAAAGAAAGAGAAAGAGAGGCCGACCAAAAACAACTTGGCGGAGAACTGTGGAGGCCGAGATGCAACGAATGAACCAGAGCTGGGGCACTGCATGAAGGATGGCCATCGACCAAACAAAGTGTAAGCAGTTTGTTGCTGCCCTACAAGACACTACCAGGCGTGATGGCCACGGACTGCTTTTACAGCCGACGGCTAAGGATCAAAGAAGAAGATAAGTTTATAAACTAATAAAACGGTATTGAATCAGTTTTACAAATAACGTATCATACGTCACTTCCTTCGAGATTTCTTGGAGAGAGTACTGCAATCTTGTGTATTCCTAGAATTTACAGTTCTAGCTAAGTGACTTGTTCCGAAGTTTTGTTCATTCTCTTTTTTTCGTTTCGTTTATTATTTACTTTCTTGCTTCGGTATTTCTGTTAGGTTTTTCGATTTTCTTGTATTATCATTGTAATTTTTCCATCTGCTTGTATCGCTCATTTTGTATTGTTTCTTATCATCGTATGTTTTTGTAGTACCTATTACTATATGTAATTCTTGTCTTTGTGACCTGTTTGTGGCTGACGAAGGGTAAAACCCGAAACGTCCCTTGTCTCATGTGAACTGTTATTTGTAAAACTGATTCTTCTTCTTCTTCGTTCGCAATGAAAAGGACGGTGGTTGCGTTGTGTCTGTTTACGCCTAAGCTGTGGTATCTGTACCTTTCGGTCGACACATCCGACTTCAGCACGGCATTTTTTAGGGACCGGGTTAGCCATCCCATTGCGATCCACACACGCTCAGCCAGACTGCACTGCTGCAGACTGTTTCCAGGACCACCACGTGGAGGTGGAGTGCGGTCTTGACCAGCTCTGATTCGCTGGTCCTGACGCAGGCAGTCAAGCAATGAGTCGCTGACTGCGTTCTCTATTGCTGCGTCTTTGGGTCCCGTAAAACTGATTCAATACCGTTTTATTAGTTTATAAACTTATATTCCTTACCAGTTTTACAGCAGCCCCTTAATTTATTTACTTATACTAAAGAAGAAGACAATCAGAGCATGAGCCCAAACAAAATTAGTTGCTTTATCTAGTGATACACATATTTTCTTTCCACTGTTTCAAAACTATGAGTTTTTAATCTCAAGGCAAATACTCAATTGTAAATTCAGGTCACTCTTTCACTGACTACCCTAAGCAGTTCCCGAGGGAGAGTCCCTAAGGAGACAAAGAAAGAGCAGGATTAGTGCTCCCTCAGACATGTCATTATGATGATGTGCATGGGACTGGCAACATCTTCATGTAGAAAACATTGCTACACAAACAACCACTACAACAGTTACACAACTGCTTGATGCAGACTTCTTGCCAGGAGACCAGCTCAAGTGGTTGGTCAATGCTGTATAACAAACAGGAAAAAATGATGATAATTTGTTGATTGACCATTTCATAAAATAGTCACCCAAAATGTTTTCTTCTCTTTAATTAATGAAGAAAAATACCGCAATCAACCTATAATGGGTTATAATTAGGATGTATAATATCGCCAATTCAAGATATTAATTTTGATTGCCAATACTTTATGGTATAATCTGTCCTTTCCAATCATTGTTAACAAAGATAATTAAGTGTCAAATTGTATGTGCATGTGTCAGCTAAGATAAAATTCTGTCAATCTTCAGCAAATATACCTGGCCCTCCAGTTGTGTTATCTTGTCACTCCAGGTGGACTTGACCTCAGTCAGCTGCAGTCTTGCCTCCGATAGCTTCTGCTCCAATGCATCCCTCTCCTGGTGTAGGGCACCCAGTCGGTCGTCTCCCGACAGCGAGGAATCTGAGACTCTCTGCTCCAGAGTTTTTATTGCCTCCTGCAAGTTATCTATTTGGTCATCTTTTTCTTGCAGCAATTTACTTGTCTGTTGATTGAAAGCATAAAAAAGCAAACTTGGACTATTAAAGGATAAATTTAGCCATGCCTAAGAACGGTATTCTTACTGCATTCAAAACATAACGGACACTGCACACTCGATATAACGTCGAATCAATTAAAGCACAGTCAGAGGCTGGTCCCCAATTTTGCCAATGACCCCCTTCTCCAGTGCATAAATTGTTGTCATTTGGCAATAAAAAAAACACACACATATTTGAGTGGGATCTTTATTTTCAGCATCCAAAACCAAAGATGTGTATGTTTAATATAAACGGTAAAGGATCCCGTTATATGACCAGTGAGGCATATTGTGAATATGGTGTTAGGCCCATATTTTCTTGACCATCGGCACACTGGGGTGATGTGGTCAGCATCACGCCAGCCGCCTTAACCTTCCCAGGGTTGCTCTGGTACCCAATTCACGAGGCTGGGTCGACCCCTGGAGCCGTTTGCGGTCTAAGAAAATCCCACCTCAACTGGGGATCGAACTATGGACCACCGAGCAAGGAAGTCATTGCACTAACCACTGTGCCGCCACAGCTCCATGTTTTAATATATCTTTCACGTATCATGACAGTTTGTATTTATGCTAGACGTCCTTCAGGTTGCTGATTTCTATCATACATTGATAAATTTACATCAAAATAAGGAAAATCGATATTTTGTTGTTGTTTGTTTTGTTTTAAAAAGGTGATGGGTGGAGAGAGGGCACTTAACAGTGGACCATTATTGCCTATGCTCGTCCATCATCTTGGTCTACCCTGTTCAACCTAAGATTTGGTTATAATTAGGTTATTTTAGTGTCATTTTATTTTCAGTTTTGTATTATATTTAGATAACTATTGTCTTTTGCAGTTGTTGGTTTTAATTTATATTAGCATTTGTTCTTTTTAAGTTGGTGTTTTTTTCCTTCGCTGTCTTTCCTTGTCCTATGAGTAGTCCATAATTTTGCTTATTTTTATTATTATTTTTTTAATGATTTGTTAGTTTTTGTTGATTAATGTCTATTTGGTTGAATTTCTTATCTGAAGTATTATTATTGTTATTATTATTACTAATATTGTCACTGTTATTAACCGTATATGTTTTCCTTTGTGTTGTGTATATATCTTTTAAGTATTGTTTGGGCTTGCCCTGGGGCATCTATACTTAAAACCTTATCACCTGTCATGTCTATATTGTGATTTCTAAAGTATGTTTTTAATTCAAGCCTCTGTTGCTCGTACTTTTTAAAGTGGATCTGGTCGTGGTCTATGTCATTTTCTTCCTGACAAATCGATACAATGCAGACTCACTTATTATACGGTGCCAAAGTTTGGACCCATCCGTCCATATTACATCAGATCTATAGCATGGAGCCACCACTGTGGCTGGTCTCCTTGCAGGAAACCTGCACCAAGCACTCACATGCTCCTGCAGTTGTGGTTTCTGTGGCAACTTCTTTTACATGATGAGAACGCCAGGCCCCCCCCCCCCCCCCCCCCCCCCCCCCCCCCCCCCGTACAACTTCATATTTGTCGCCTTGTACAACATGACTGAGAGTGTAAATAGTCCAATTCTTCCTTTGTCTCATCAGAGATCCATGAGAATTACAGTGGACAATGTTTTCATTTGCAAAGATTAATGTACTCTTCCCACATGAAAGCAATTGGCTTAGTATCTCTTTTACACATGCCCAATTACTTTTTTTTTTCACTTCCAAAACATAAAGTAATCTTTTTCAATCATACAAGGTGATCAAAAGTCTCTCTCTCTCTTTTTTTTTTTAAAATTTGTATATTCTCACTTTTATCTATTGAGTATACATGAAACCCAGATACCATCATCAGAATTGTTATGCTATGGACCCCAGAAGAACGGCGAAAGAGAGGCAGACCAAAGACAACCTGGCGGAGAACAGTGGAGGCCGAGATGCAAAGCATGAACCAGAGCTGGGGGCACGGCATGAAGGATGGCCACTAACCGAGCAAAATGGGGACAGTTTGTTGCCGCCATACAAGACCCCACTAGGCAACATGGCAGCTGACTGCTCTGTCAGTCAGGGGCTAAGGATGCAAGAAGAAGACAAGTTGAGCCATTTGTCAAATAAGTTATATTTTTTTACTTTCAAAAACAAAATAAAATTATTTTTAAAAAACATCTTAAACAGCCAATAAACTGACATTACAGCAGACGGCAACAATTGCTGGCAGCTACAAAGTCTTGTTGAACATGTCAGATCTCAAGCTGTGCTGTAACCTTAATGTGAAATAGCAGTTTATGTTTTGTCTCGGAGCCACAGGGATTCGAGTTATTCACTCTTTTACCCTTGCAGCAATTTTGGTAGTGTCGTTTTGGGCTTTCTTGCAACCCCAAAGAACTTCTCCAACTCAGTGGGCGTAGATGGTGGAAGTCACCTACTAACTGGCTTGTGTGCAATGCCACGAGAAAAATGAAAAAACAGTGAATTCTCTTTATTTTACCCAGGGTTGTGGTGTCTGGGAAAAACATTTTCTGACTTTGACTCCTGAAATTTTAGAAGTCTGACTCCAACTACATTTTTTTTACTAGCCATATGGCATAACATTCAGAGTCGGAGTCTGGATATTTTTTACAGACTCCGATTCCATTAAAAAGTGACTGACTCCACAGCCCTGATTTTGCCATTTGTTTCATGAACGTTTTTTGGGATGAAAGTGAAGAAGTATAAATATTTTAAAATAAGAAGTCACTTTTCAATCCTACAGGGAATGACAAAAATATATATATACTCAGAAAGTAAACTCATAATTATCTTACAACACTAACAGTAGTTACAAAGCTATGTCGTCAGAAAGGAATAACACAACCCAGTAGAAAAATCCAATATCATAATTGCCGCCATAAGTACGTCGGTCGGTCGGTCACATCATGCACACCGTCATTTGCGCACTTTTCTATTTTCGAGAGAGTACATTAACTTTCAACCACAGCTAAGGGCTGCAACTGTGGTTGAAAGTTAGACAATAATTGTATTGTTTCTCTTATATGTACTCTCCCGAAAATAGAAAAGTGCGCAAATGACGGTGTGCATGAACAGTTTGATTATGGAAAGTCAAGATTTTAAAAGATGCACGAACATTTACGAGACATGTTGACATAAAAGAAATGTTAGTTATTTAGTCAATTTCCGGTCCATTAGATCATTATCACTGCTCCACATGTCATTTAGGAAGGTTACTCCATGTCTTCATATTTAATACATCCCTGTAATTTCACTACAAATATCTAATGACGGTTGCCTGCAATGAAATGACCACAGTAGTAATACTACCGTCTGTAATACGTGTAACAGAAACAACACACTATAATTAAAAACCTGTCAATTTTGACGGGTTATTGCTAGTTACATAAATAAACCCCAAACCAATATTAGATTCATGCCGGTATAGACACAAATATGCCTCTGAACAACATAACAAACTGAACTATTAACGAAAAAGTAAAAACCCCAGCTTGAGGAATAATACAGTACAGAACGTATAATACACAATGAAGAAAATATACAAGTATACAAGTATTTTATTTTATTTTATTTTATTTATTTATTTCTTTATTTAGTTTTTATTTTTATCTATTTATTTATTTGTTTTAAATTTATTTATTATTATTATTTATTTATTTATATTTTATTTATTTATTTTTATTTTATTTATTATTTATTGATTACTTTTTTCTCACTCTTTTCCAGTCCTTGTTTTCATTATTTCTTATTTTTATATACTATCAACTTCCTCTTTCCAGTTTAGTGGCAGCCATCTTGCTTTGCTTCACATGTGACTGGACTTAATATTAAGGGAGTTTCTTTTCTCTTATTTTTATAGTTTCATGTTCGCTACTTAATTCTCATTTTCTTTCCCTCTTGTCTCTTGTTTGTCTGTCCCTGACGAAGGCCTTGTGGCCGTAACGTAGGTTTTTCTTGTCCTTCTCCTTGTAAGACGTATTAATATTTGTGTGTGTGTGTTTTTTTTTTTTTTTTCCAAATGAAGAAAATAGAACATTAAATGAAAAAAAAAATGTCCTGATATAACCAACCGTTCCATGTATTTGGTACTTACTTACTTACTTAGTCGTTCCTCTTCTACCGTGAGGTGTAGAGGTTTGGAAGAGAGAGCGCCAGACTATCCTATTGGCTGTCTTCTTCCTGGCCCATGTATTTGGTAAATGGTTGAAAGGTGCTTGCTATACAAAGGAAAGTAGCAAACATCTTATGTTAAAAAAAAAAAAAAAAAAAAAAAAAAAAGACCCTGTAGTTTGAAATTAGGTTTTTTTTTTTCCCAATGACTTAGAAATCCTTCCACGTGTTAAGTCTGCATCATTAAAACCCACCTTGTTTCTGTGGAGGTCAGAATTCCTTATCAGTGTCTTATGCTCTCCATCCAGGTCTGCTAGTTGTGACTGGAGTTGGTAGATGTAGGTCTGTTTCTGTGAAAGATATTAGCTCTTAGTTTCTGCTTATTTGTTTCTTTTTTCTACTTTTTGTTTTTAAATTTGAAATACTTCATTCTTCCCCATAAATAATACCACTAAACTCAACTCCTACCAGATGCTTACTTACTTACTTACTTAGTCGTTCCCCTTCTACCGTGAGGTGTAGAGGTTTGGAAGAGAGAGCGCCACACTATCCTATCGGCTGTCTTCCTCCTGGCCTGGTTCCATTCTAGTCCTCGGTCCTTCAAAGATTGTCTAATGTTGTCCTCCCAGCGGACTCTAGGTCGTCCTGGGGGTCTGGATCCCTGGCTCTTTGTTTCCCATGCTTGTCGTGGTAGCCGATCTTCTCCCATTCTGCAGACATGGCCAAACCATCTTAGTTGGGACTGTTCTACTTGGGTCTGCAGGGGGTGGGATTTTAGGCCTTGACGTATTGTCTGGTTGCGGACCATGTCTCTTCTTGTTACTTCAACCGCCTTCCTCAGATACCTCATTTCTGAGGTTTGGATCTGGCTTTTGTGGGTTGTAGTCATTGCCCATGACTCGCATCCATATGTCAAGACTGGGACATTGGTGGAGCGGTATAAAGCCATCTTTGTTTTCTTACCAACCTCTTTCTCGCTGAGGAATCCTCGATTTATGGCCTGAAAAGGTCTCCCAGCTGCTGCGTTTCGAGTGACCAACTCTTCTTTGATGCCTCCCTTTCGGTCTATAATAGCTCCGAGGTATTTAAAGTGGTCGACCTGCTCCAGGACCTGTTCTCCCAGCTTAATCTGATGTCTTCTTTCTTCTCGTGATATCACCACGGATTTTGTTTTAGACCTGCTTATGACCATCCCTCTCTTCTCCAGCTCTTCCTTCCAGACTTGCAGGTTGGATTGGGGATGTGCCTCTGATTTAGCAATCAGGGCAACATCATCAGCAAATGCCAGCTCTGAAATACAGACCTGTCTCATCTTCCAGTACCCCACTGAATACTTTCTTGTTCTCTCCTTACATGCCTTGATGACATCGTCCATAAGGAGTATGAAAAGATAAGGTGACAGGATATCACCTTGTCTTACACCAGTGGTGGTTCTGAACTCTTCTGACTTATGGTTTGCTGTCCTCACATAATTTCTGCAAGACTTGTAGAAGCTCTGTATAGCATGAATCAGAGGTGCTGGAATGTTCTTCCTTGCCAAACAGTCCCAAAGTTTGCTCCAGGGGACCCTGTCAAATGCCTTTTCCAGATCTATGAAACAAAGATGGATCTCACTCTTATACTCAAGAGCCTTTTCACTCAGCTGTCTGAGTGTGAAGATTAGGTCTTGAGTGCTTTGGTTTGCTCGGAATCCGCACTGGACCTCATCCAATTGTTGCTCAGCTAGGCGTCGGAGTCTCTGCTCTAGGATTCTAGAGTAAATTTTACCTGGGACACTGAGAAGGGATATGCCTCTATGGTTTCCACATTGTCGATTGTCACCCTTTTTGAAAACTGGTGTTATGATGGCAATCTCCCAATCCTTTGGTATGGTCTTGTTGCACCACGCTGCCTGTAGGACCCTTAAGAGTAATAGGTCGCCTGATTCTCCCATGTACTTAACCATTTCTGATGTTATACCATCATGCCCTGCTGCTTTGCCCATCTTGATTTTCTCCAGTGCTGCCTCCAGTTCTTCCATCTTTATGTCATCTTCATCGCCATTGGTTTCCTCTTCTGTGCTAGGTTATCATTTCTGATGCTTCACCATGCTCAACATCCAGGAGTTCTGAGAAATATTCAAATATTCTTTCCATCTTTCCATTACTTCCTTTGGGGCAGTAAGCAATTTGCCTTGATTGTCCTTTATAAATTTGTGAGGGCATTGTTTTTCCTTCCTCATATTCTTTAGGGTCTTATAGAACAATTTCTGGTTTTCTTGCGCATCTTTTTCTAGCTTTTCTCCAAATTCTTCCCATGACTTCTGTTTTGCTGCTAGCACCTTGTTCTTTGCTTCTGTTCTGAGTGTCACATATTCTCTATATTTCTCCATTTGTCCTGTTGTGTTTTTAGCTCCTAAGTATTGTTTCCATGCCATTTTCTTCTCTCTTATTTTCTCTTTGACTTCCTCTGTCCACCAAGGTGTCCTCTTTCTCTTGTTCCCAAGTCGGACTTCACCGCATGCTTCTGCAGCAGCTGTCTTTATGATATCCTTGAATTTAATCCAAAGGGTTTCCAAGTCATCAGGTTGTTCTTCTGTGTTGCTCACCGCTGCAGCAATAAGCCCCTGATATCTGGTCTTAATTTCTGGCTCTCTCAGCTTGTAGGTCTTAATGCTCATTTCTCCCGTTCATTTACTTAGTTTCTTGCGTGATGTTGGGCAGTTCCTAGGCTGAGCAACTCTTTCTGTTGTTCTTTTGATTGTAAGCAGGTAGTGATCACTTCCAATCTCTGGCCCCCTCCAGACTCTAGCATCCCGGACATATTTGAATGAGCTTCTCCTAACAATGGCATAGTCGATCACTGACTTCTCATTCTTTGTTGGTTCACATCTAGTGTATGCATGTATGCGCTTATGGGGGAACTTTGTGTTTATAATGATCAAATTCTGCTCACTGCAGAACCTAAGGAGTCGCTATCCATTGTCATTGAGAGTATCTTCTCCATATCTTCCGATAACTCCACCCCATCTAGCATGGTCATTTCCAACTCTGGCATTGAAATCTCCGAGCATGATAATTTCATCTAGGCAGTCATCCACTGTCCTTTGAAGCAGCTCGAAGAATTCCTCCTTGATCTCTGCTCTCTCATCCTCATTTGGCCCATACACTATGACCAGGTTGACTATGGTTTCTCCTTCTTTTAGTTTTACAACCATAATGCGCTCCGAGACAAATTCCATCCCTTGGATACTATCTTTTTGGTTTTTGGCCACAATGCAACCCCCGCCCCCTTTAGCTCTTTCAGATGTGGGTACACCACTGTAGAGCAGCGTGTTGCCATCGAGATCCATGACTCCTTGTCCTTTTTTCTTTGTTTCCGTTATAGCCAGGATTTCTAGTTTTGCTTTCCTCATCTCTTCCACCAGCTCCTCTTCTTTCCTATTTATACTTCTTGTGTTCCAAATTCCATAAGTCGTAGTCCGTAGCCCGTTCCAGTTCATCGCCTTTAGAATCAGTCCGGTTTCCTCTCTTGTAGTTCTCTTAATCAAAAGTTTAAAGCAAACAGGTGATTGGCCTGTTGTGCCTTTGCATGGTGGAGGGGCTGCCTCCTTACGGCCTCCATGCAGGCCGCCCTCCTCCTTTTTCAATCAGGCTTGGGACCGACCTAGGCTCCTACCAGATGCAATCATCATTATCATAGTCCTCATCATTATCATCATCATCACAGTCCTCATCATTATCATCATCATCACAGTCCTCATCATTATCATCATTAGCACCATTACCATCATCATTAGCATCATCATCATCACCATTAGCATCATTATATTTGTCATCATCATCATTATCATCTGTAGCACCATTGTCATCATCATCATCATCATTATTAGCACCATTATCATTACATTCATCATCATCATCATCCTCATTAGCACCATTATAATTATAATTATCATCATCATCATTAGCACCATTATAATTATAAGCATCATCATTAGCACCATTATAATTATCATCATCATCATTAGCACCATTACCATCATTATCATTACATTCACCATCATTAATATCATCATCATCATTATCATCACCTTTCAGCTCCCCAATGAGCATTGGCCTTATCTTATATCAAATCTTCCTGGCCTGTGCCATCCATGTCTTCCTCATGCCTTTCATGTCTGTCTCCAGTTCTCTTCCCCTTTGGTCTCCCTCTGCCTCTCTTACCCTGGGGATTGTGGAACAAGAACTGCCTTGTAATACTATCAACAGGTTTTTCTCAGTGTGTGTCCTAGCCGCTGGCACCAGTCTCGGGAATAAACGCAGAACATGACAGCCAGATTGTACTGGAACACGCACCCTCCTACAAGATGTAGAATCATAGACTTATCCTGGCTGCAATATAAACTGATTTGGAGGGACAGACAGTGATATCAAAATAAGAATACAAAAGGTTTTCATTACACTGGGAAATATATCGAAATCAAAAAGAATCAGGTCAAACATGAAAATAAGAATCTTCAACTCAAATTTCAAGTCAGTCCTATTGTGTGGCTCTGAAACATGGAGAGCATGAAAACGAACAACCAAAAAGCTACAGACTTTCACTAATGGATGCTAGCGTAGAAAAGAAGGACTGAAGTGGTATGACAAGATCATCAATGTAGAACTCATGACAAGATCATCAATGTAGAACTCATGACAAGATCATCAATGTAGAACTCATGACAAGATCATCAACGTAGAACTCATGACAAGATCATCAACGTAGAACTCATGACAAGATCATCAATGTAGAACTCATGACAAGATCATCAATGTAGAACTCATGACAAGATCATCAATGTAGAACTCATGACAAGATCATCAATGTAGAACTCATGACAAGATCATCAACGTAGAACTCATGACAAGCTCATCAATGTAGAACTCACGACAAGATCATCAATGTAGAACTCATGACAAGATCATCAATGTAGAACTCATGACAAGATCAACAACGTAGAACTCATGACAAGATCATCAATGTAGAACTCATGACAAGATCATCAATGTAGAACTCATGACAAGAACCAGACAAGTGCCAGTGGAAGAAGAGATGAGAAGAAGATGATGGAGATGGATAGGACACACATTAAGAACACCTGTTGACGGTATTACCAGATAGTCTTTGTACATGCAGAAGTGAACAGGTGGTAGAAATGAAAAGGGATTAAAAAGACATGGAAAGACCTTGAGTGGAGGACACAGGAAAGAAGGACATGGCATGAATTTGTTGGAAGTCTTTGCTCCTGGTGTAGCTGATGAGTTATGATGATGATGAGTTATGATGATGATGAGTTATGATGATGAGTTATGATGATGATGAGTTATGATGATGATGAGTTATGATGATGATGATGATATGTTATGATGATGATGAGCTATGATGATGATGAGTTACAATGATGATGAGTTATGATGATGATGAGTTACAATGATGATGATGAGTTATGATGATGATGAGTTACAATGATGATGAGTTATGATGATGATGAGTTATGATGATGATGAGGAGTTACGATGATGAGTTATGACGATGATGAGTTACGACGATGATGAGTTATGATGATGATGAGTTATGATGATGATGATTTATGATGATGATGAGTTATGATGATGAGTTATGATGATGATGAGTTATGATGATTGTCGTAATTTTTATCTGAGAGGGTTCTGATGGATATTGGTCCCTTTAGAGTGTAGAGTGATATTGAAGGCTCTGTGAGAATAAGGATTTAGGAGAATGAGGTAGTAGATTCACAAGCACTGGGAAGAGCAAGGACAGTCTCTTATTACGACAATATCTGTTTCTCACAGACTATTCCTATCTCTCTTCTGAACAAACAATTGTTTGTCAGTTCCAGTCGCTCAGGCGCACTCACTGATTTGGTGATTCTGTCGCACAACGTACATGAATACAGCCTACACAGATGGAAAATGTTTGGAGTTTTGGGCCAGCCGACAACCAATACAAATAAAGTTTAATACCTTTATTATCATAAATCAGTCACAAATAATTATACATTTTACAGTAAAAAATCAAAATATGCTAAGGGAAGAGGGGGGTTTGAGGAGAAATATCCCATCCACTGTTTCCCGTTTGTATTTACTAACAGACAAGATCCGGTCCAAAAGACAAGGAGGGGGGGGGGGGGGGATCAGAGATAGGCAATTTAACCAACCGGTAAATTTATTACTCTGGGCAAGGGGTTACAGTAAGGGGGGGGGGGGGGGGGGGTAGAGGAAAAGCTAGGGTCTCAAATGTCTCCCTTTTATCAACAAATTTTACGGGAGGGGGGAATGAACACAGTTACACAATCCCGCTAGGAGAAGTCCCGTAAAATGAATATAATGCACCTTAATACTAGGTCGAACTAATTAAAAGGGTAAAGAAAAGATCCTTTCATTCAAAAAAACACACTAGGGCTGGCCATCCCACAGACATACACGCAGACTTACCAAAATGGTGAATTCTGGCACTCTAGGAATCATTTACCACAGCAGCTAATACCGTGGAATAATGTACTGGTCTTCTTATTTCTTCTGTGTCAGGCCCCAGATTTAACGAGGTAACAAATAGTCTCAAAAAATCGCCAGACGGTGAAGCGTAAAGGCTACTGTTGGTTAAGATAAAGTTCCTAATGAATGGCACAGGCACTTGGCTAGGCGTGAGGTATGGTGTGGTTCCTAAAATTGGCACAGCTGGTGGAGATAACTTTCTTTTTCCGTACTGTCACAAGTTAAAAACACTGAGGTAAGTTCTTCTTCGGGGGTGGGTAAAATCCACTGAATATACTAGACAGACAGTGTTCAGGTAGATCTATGTTCTTCTTCACAAATAGGGCAGTGAATAAAATATGTTCTGCTTCCAGTTTACTTTAAGGACTAGCCTATATGAACTAGTATTTTAAAAGTGTTTCTTGGGTGGCTTTATTCTCAGTTAAATTCAGAGGAGCGGGGCCCATTACAGGTCGCCACAAGTTTAGCTTTAAAAAAGTTCATATGTTACTGGAGTTATTGAATTGAGTTGGCAGAACTCTGTATATAATTTATAATTGCTGGGATGCAGGTTGAATGATCGTTCTGACTGAAAGATAATCAAAACAAGAAATGCATTACAAATCATATTATAATCTGACACGCGATAAATTACAGTTAGCCTATTTACTTTATTAGCGTCGTCAATTTAACAAATCAGGAAAACTCCCCGTGAGTTAAAAATAATCAAAAGCACATCTATCTATACAGAACTAAACTGTATTTACTAGTTATAATTCTCTTTAACGTCTGCAAAATTAATTTACGCGTTAATTGTATTAGGGAATACTTTTAGATGTAACATTTAGTTTGCACTAGAACTTTGAAAATGGGTTTATTTAATAAGGTTAAATTTACACCACAATCCAGTGAAATAACTAGACCACTGATCACTCGAACTAATGTATAAATTACCGTCTGCGCAGAAAGAATACACTCCAATAGTCAACGAAGGTAGATGAAATCTAGCAGGAATCCGACTAGGCTATATGCTAGTGCAACTAGGATTCTGTCAGAACGAATGATAAAATGCAGTTTTCGGAGTTCTTTATTTATACATCTCGAATGTAACTTAAATGGGACGTGATGAATTTTCACGCCTTTCTTGAAGTATAGCAAATCCGAGGTACAACGCTGTTGTGTTAACCGCTGTGTTTCCTCCGTTTTCCCCGGTCTACCGATTTTCTTCGTCTCAGGCTGCTCGCATAAGGGTGCGAAAATTTCTCGAGAAGCTAACTACGTTAGCTGAGAGTTCCCTGATTCTTTAGATCGTATACCGCTCCACGTTGAATTCTGAAGATCAGCCTTCTTTGATGGTACCGCTGTTCTGAGAAGCTTTGGCAACTCCCACCAGGCGGGGCGACAGCCAGGTAAGAAAATGAACTGCTGTTAATTGCTCTAGAAACAGGAGTGTCTCTGGCCATGTCCTCTTTTGGGCCGGCGTTAAGGAAAAGATTGCTATAAATCGTTCTCAGAGATGGTCGTGGGCGTGAATTAACCTCCCATCAAAGGCCATGCGATCTCAAAAGTTCACAGAAGATAGCAGGCTACATATTAATGATCAAGCGTGTAAAATTCTCGTGGAAATGCTGCATGCAGGTTAAAGTTACAATAGATGATCAGGGGTTCTAAAGTTATGAGAAGCCAATATTCTGTTATAATCCATCGAGTCAGGGAAATTCATTTGTCATACTTAGACGTACGTCACAGTCGTCCCCACTTTTGAGACATGGAAACTCGTTTTCATGTTTCGTTTATGACAATGAAGCTGCCCTGATCGGTAGCTTTGGATGATTGGCATCGTCGATTTTCTCCTCTTCCTCCGTGGTCCAGTTTCTTCTCAAGAAGTCAGCTCCGACATTCTGTTTTCCTGGAATATATTCCACTTTGAAGGAATAAACACTCAATAACAAGGCCCAACGCATTATCCTTGCGTTGAATTCCTTATTGGCACCCAGGAAAGCTAATGGAGCATGGTCTGTTTGCACCGTGAAACAAGTACCATACAGAAACTCATGATGGTGTCTGATGCCATGAATCAGAGCGAGACATTCTCTTTCAAAGACACTGTAGTTGCGTTCCGCTTTGTTCAGTTTCCGACTGCCGTAAGCTACTGGGAATAGCATGTTCGGGTCACTGTCCTCAGCTTGCAGCAATGTTGACCCGATGCCATGACCTGATGCGTCAACTCTCAGTACGAAAGGTTTCTTAAGGTCAGGTAACCTTAGGATGGGGTATGCCGACAACTGTCCTTTCAAAGTACTGTATGCCTGTTCGCACTTTTGATCCCACATGACCTTATCAGGACAACCTTTCTTGGTGAGGTCAGTCAGAGGTGCTGTCAGTCCGTTGAAGTTCTGGATGTATTTTTGATAGTAGGCACATAGTGATAAGAATGACCTGATGTCTTTCTTTGTTCGGGGTCTTTTTGCTGCCACTATTTTCTCCACGTTCTTCTTAATAGGCCAACTACAGCCGTGAGAAATAGTGTGCCCCAGGAAGTCCAGCTTTTCAAATGCGATGAGACATTTGCTAGGTCTGGCTGTGAGACCAGTTTCCTGTAGTCTCCTAAGGAGCATAGCGATGGTAGCAATATGTTCTTCGTAGGATTCCGATGCAATTAAGATGTCGTCCATGAAATTATGGATTTGGGGACTTTGCAAGGGTTCTAAAAGCTTTCTCATCATCCTGGTAAACACTCCTGGTGCGTTATGCAATCCGAACGGCATCACATTAAATGTGTAATGTCCTTCACTAGTGCTGAAAGCTAGCAAAGGTTTAACTTCCTCCTTGACTGGTATTTGATAATAACCTTTACTGAGGTCAATCTTGGAGAAAATCGTTGCCTTGCTGAGCTTGGTGAACAACTCAGAAACAGTTTGGAGCGGTTCAGGCTGGAATTCCGTTACGGCGTTTAGCAACCGGTAATCAATACACAGCCGAACTTCCTTATTGGGCTTCTGTAACAGCACTACACTCGAACTGTAAGGAGATGTAGACTCTCTGATAATTCCTGCCTGACGCAGCTTGTCTATTTCTCCGTGAAGTGCATCAGCTTTGGCGTACGGAATGGGGTATACTCTGGTTCAAACAGGGGTCTCGTTTGTTAATTTCATGTCAAATTCGATGAGATTTGTTCGACCAGGTACATCCGTTAAGACTGCACTGTACTGCTTCAGTAGCGCCCTGGTTTCTGTTTGTTGTTCTACTGAGAGATTATCGCCGAACTTGACATCTTTAAAGGATTCTGTGGGTTGCAATGGATACTCCATGAAACCATCATCATCATCCTCATCTTCCGTTGCTATGGCGACAGCCAAGAGATGCTCGGAGGATGGCACCGGTCTTTCCAAATATTTCTTAAGCAGATTTATGTGGAAGACCTTCTCCTTTCCTTTGATGGAGATCTTGTAATTGGTACATGAGATCTTTTTAAGGACGGTAAACGGCCCTTGCCATCCGATGCGAAGTTTATTGCTTCCGGTTGGAAGTAGCAACAAAACTTTCTCCCCTGGTTGTAGTTCTCTCTCTTTTGCAGCTTTGTTGTATCTTTTAGTATGTTTAGCGCGGGCTTTCTTAAGGTTGGTGTTGGCTAGATCCCATCCTAGCTTTAACCTTTCCTTGAGCTCAGATACATATTTGCTTGCAGAGACGACTGTCTCGTCAGCCTTTTGGTCTGTCAGGGACCGAAGTAAGGCTTCTAGTGGCCCCTTTATAGGTCTGCCAAATAAAAGTGTAGCAGGCGGGAATCCCGTAGACGCTTGGGGAACCTCTCGGTAGGCGAATAAGGCAGCCGATATATATATAGGTCCCAGTCTTCCGGTTTCTCCTGACCCAGCTTACGTAACATGGTGGTGAGGCTACCATTAAAACGTTCCACGAGCCCATTTCCGGCCGGATGGTAGGGACTTGTGTGGATATGTTTGGCCCTCAAGATCTTAAAGATCTCCTCCATTAACAGGCTACGGAATTGGGATCCATTGTCCGTCAAAACTTGTTGAGGGAATCCCAACCGTGTAAAGATTTGCACGAGGGCTTCTGCGACATGCTTGGAATCTATGCATGTTAGCGGTACAGCTTCGGCCCACATTGTGCAAGTGTCGACTAAAGTCAGGATGAACCTGTGTTTTCTTTTGGTCCTTTCCAGGGGTCCAATGATGTCGACAGCAACCCGTTCAAATGGAGTACCCACTATTGGCATTTGCCTCATGGGTACTGGGGGTGTCAAGTGCTTGGGTGCTACCCGTTGGCACTGGGCGCAGGATTTCACGTACCTGATAATGTCAGAGTTCATTCATGGCCACCAATAGTGGTTTTTTATTCGCTGAATAGTGGCATTTTGTCCCATATGTCCGCTAAAGGGAAGAGAGTGCCCCATTTCTAAGATCTGGCTTCTGTACTGCGTCGGTACTAGGAGCTGGTTATTCCCCGTGTCCGGGTTGCCCGTTCTATGATACAATACGCCATCTTTAGAAAAGATGTCTCCGTTGTGTCTGGAGTCCTTAGCCATGGGCAGTTTTCTAAAGCAGGGCTCCAGAGTAGGGTCCTTTTGTTGCGCCTCCTTCAGTTCATTCGGCAACAAATTTGGCGCAGGCTCCTTCTCCTTCTTGGCTTGCCCTCTTGTGGTTACCGCTGCCACAATCGGCTCCTTTGGTCTCCCAATAAACACATATCTACATCCCAGGATAACTGGGTAGATCGGATCATCCATTATGGCCGCTTTAATAACACCTCTGACAAAGTCAGAGTGTATTTCTACCAGTGCGATAGGCAGCGTCCTGGGCGCATCACTCTTAAAAACTCCACTAAGTTTGACGGTTTCCTCTGTCTCCTGACCTGGTTTGACTAGGTGTCTAGCAACAATACAACTAAAACTTAATCCAGTGTCAAAGAGACAAGTGGTTGAGGTACCATTCAAAATTACAGTTCCTCGAGTTGAGGGTCGGTCCCCCTCAGGTTGAGAATCACTGACATTGACTCTACCTTTCGAGGCTGTATGCAAACATCCAACGCGGTTTGGACCGGTTTGTTTGCCCTGATCAGACGTTCCTGGTGTAGGGGTCTTTCCTTTTCCTTGACCTTGGTGGCCGCGCTGCCACGTAGGCCTGGTGGGTTGATCAGAATTGTTGTGGGGGGGGGGGGGGGGGGGGGGGGGTGGGGGGGGGGGGGGGGGGGGGGGGGGGGGGGGGGGGGGGGGGGGGTTTCGGGTTTTGTAGAATTTCGATTTTTCCTGGGGAGGTCTCTGGGTATTATTTTCTCGTTGGTTATAATTCTGAGAAGAATTAGAAGAATAGGATGACTGCTCTAGATTTTGTTTTCGAGATGGCTCATCTGTGGGTTTACGTTTAGTGCTGGGAAGTTCGGCCATTGCATTGGTATAGCGTTCGGCCTTATTGAGGATGTCCTCAAGTCTGACTGCGCCCTGTTCCGCCAAAAATCTACGGGTTTTGTTTGACAAAGTAGACTTTATCTGCTCCACAAGAATAAGTTCAAGGAGTCCCTCATATGTAAGAGGTAGGTCCGATAATTCGATGCATTTTGTCAAATAGCCCGTGAGACGTGAAGAGAACTGTGAGAATGTTTCCGTGTTCTCTTTTCGGCTGTTCCTGAACATTTGCAGGAATTTTCGGGCGGTCATCTCAAACCGTTCCTACAAGGCCTTTTTCAGCATGTCGTAATCATGTTGGTTCGATCCCAGCTTTGTGTATACGTCATAAGCATTAGCTTTTAGTGACGTTGAGAGCTTAAGTGCCCAGCGGGAACTCTCTAACCCATACAGATTCGCGAGCCTTTCGAATTTTTCTAGGTAGCTGTCAATTTTTTCATTAGGGCTAGGAAAAGATTCTAAAGCAAAAGACATCGCTGTTAATTGGGCAGTCTGAGTGCTGGAGAGATCCATTGACTGGGGCGAAGACGGCTCTCCGTTATTCGAAGTAGAGGCGCCCCGACTCTCTAAAGCCTTAAGCGCCAGTTCATGCTGTCTTTCCCTGTCTCTCTCCTCACGTTGTCTCTCCTTCTCTCTTTCCCTGCGAGCTTCCATCTCTGCCTCAATTTTCTTCTGCTCCAATTGACGATCGTCCGCTTCTTTCTTCCTAGCTTCTGCCCTCTCTTCTCTCTCTTTTTCTTCCTTCCTCTCAGCTTCTGCCCTTTGTTTCTCTTCCTTCCTCTCTGCTTCTGCTCTTTGTTGCTCTGCGTCATATATTTGCAGTTCCTGGGTGATAAACAGATTCATGGCTTCTGTGTCTAATCCTGAGTCTTTCGCTTCCTGTCTGAGAATGGATCTTATCCTAATTCTCTCTGCCATGATTGAAGAACTGAATGCTTCTACTATTAGAGAGTATTAAGAAAGAACAAGAAGGGAAAAAAAACAAAGCCGCTACGAGAAAAAACCGAAAGTAAAAAAAAATTTACTTAATGACCTCGTGTGTTAACTTATCGCCGCTATTATTGTCACTTAAGACTTTTAACGCAAGCAACTATGCCAATTAATTGGTAAGTTACACTAGAAAAAAATCTACTATTACTATCAGTAGAGAAAGATTTAAATTAAACCAATTTAAAAGGGAAAAAAATTTTAAAAATTTTTTCCCGAAATTTTAATTCTTTAACAACAAACTCCGTCCCTGAAGTCAATTTTATGAGAAGAGACGTGTTAACAAGACTTAAAAAGTCAGAACAAGGCGTCTTTAGCTAAGCTCAACTCTAGTAACTTCAAAAAACCTTTAGTGACTGTAAAACAATCACGCAGTCCCAGCAATTATATAACCAAAAAAAATTCAATTCCCTCTGCCAGAGAATACAAAGGTGACAAATCTTTTATTATCACTAACTGCCTGCTCCTGTGGAAAAACAAACCTGTTATAATTATTGTGTGGTCGGCCCAAATACTGAACGGCTTGGTCTAGGGGAAGTAATTACTTTTAAAGATTATACCCTACTTCACAAAGACAATCAACCACACTCTATTTTAACTAGGTTCAGAATCTCGAACGAGCTAACCATATATTGTCGTAATTTTTATCTGAGAGGGTTCTGATGGATATTGGTCCCTTTAGAGTGTAGAGTGATATTGAAGGCTCTGTGAGAATAAGGATTTAGGAGAATGAGGTAGTAGATTCACAAGCACTGGGAAGAGCAAGGACAGTCTCTTATTACGACAATATCTGTTTCTCACAGACTATTCCTATCTCTCTTCTGAACAAACAATTGTTTGTCAGTTCCAGTCGCTCAGGCGCACTCACCGATTTGGTGATTCTGTCGCACAACGTACATGAATACAGCCTACACAGATGGGAAATGTTTGGAGTTTTGGGCCAGCCGACAACCAATACAAATAAAGTTTAATACCTCTATTATCATAAATCAGTCACAAATAATTATACATTTTACAGTCAAAAATCAAAGGTTACAGAATACAAATATGCTAAGGGAAGAGGGGGGTTTGAGGAGAAATATCCCATCCACCGTTTCCCGTTTGTATTTACTAACAGACAAGACCCGGTTCAAAAGACAAGAAAGGGGGGGGGGGGGGGGGGGAATCAGAGATAGGCAATTTAACCAACCGGTAAATTTGTTACTCTGGGCAAGGGGTTACAGTAAGGGGGGGGGGGGGGGGGGGGGGAGAGGAAAAGCTAGGGTCTCAATTGTCTCCCTTTTATCAACAAATTTTACGGGAGGGGGGAATGAACACAGTTACACAATCCCGCTAGGAGAAGTCCCATATGAATATAATGCACCTTAATACTAGGTCGAACTAATTAAAAGGGTAAAGAAAAGATTAAATCTCCTTTCATTAAAAAAAACACGCTAGGGCTGGCCATCCCACAGACACACACGCAGACTTACCAAAATGGTGAATTCTGGCACTCTAGGAATCATTTACCACAGCAGCTAATACCGTGGAATAATGTACTGGTCTTCTTATTTCTTCTGTGTCAGGCCCCAGATTTAACGAGGTAACAAATAGTCTCAAAAAATCGCCAGACGGTGAAGCGTAAAGGCTACTGTTGGTTAAGATAAAGTTCCTAATGAATGGCACAGGCACTTGGCTAGGCGTGAGGTATGGTGTGGTTCCTAAAATTGGCACAGCTGGTGGAGATAACTTTCTTTTTCCGTACTGTCACAAGTTAAAAACACTGAGGTAAGTTCTTCTTCGGGGGTGGGTAAAATCCACTGAATATACTAGACAGACAGTGTTCAGGTAGATCTATGTTCTTCTTCACAAATAGGGCAGTGAATAAAATATGTTCTGCTTCCAGTTTACTTTAAGGACTAGCCTATATGAACTAGTATTTTAAAAGTGTTTCTTGGGTGGCTTTATTCTCAGTTAAATTCAGAGGAGCGGGGCCCATTACAGGTCGCCACAAGTTTAGCTTTAAAAAAGTTCATATGTTACTGGAGTTATCGAATTGAGTTGGCAGAACTCTGTATATAATTTATAATTGCTGGGATGCAGGTTGAATGATCGTTCTGACTGAAAGATAATCAAAACAAGAAATGCATTACAAATCATATTATAATCTGACATGCGATAAATTACAGTTAGCCTATTTACTTTATTAGCGTCGTCAATTTAACAAATCAGGAAAACTCCCCGTGAGTTAAAAATAATCAAAAGCACATCTATCTATACAGAACTAAACTGTATTTACTAGTTATAATTCTCTTTAATGTCTGCAAAATTAATTTACGCGTTAATTGTATTAGGGAATACTTTTAGATGTAACATTTAGTTTGCACTAGAACTTTGAAAATGGGTTTATTTAATAAGGTTAAATTTACACCACAATCCAGTGAAATAACTAGACCACTGATCACTCGAACTAATGTATAAATTACCGTCTGCGCAGAAAGAATACACTCCAATAGTCAACGAAGGTAGATGAAATCTAGCAGGAATCCGACTAGGCTATATGCTAGTGCAACTAGGATTCTGTCAGAACGAACGATAAAATGCAGTTTTCGGAGTTCTTTATTTACACATCTCGAATGTAACTTAAATGGGACGTGATGAATTTTCACGCCTTTCTTGAAGTATAGCAAATCCGAGGTACAACGCTGTTGTGTTAACCGCTGTGTTTCCTCCGTTTTTCCCCGGTCTACCGATTTTCTTCGTCTCAGGCTGCTCGCATAAGGGTGCGAAAATTTCTCGAGAAGCTAACTACGTTAGCTGAGAGTTCCCTGATTCTTTAGATCGTATACCGCTCCACGTTGAATTCTGAAGATCAGCCTTCTTTGATGGTACCGCTGTTCTGAGAAGCTTTGGCAACTCCCACCAGGCGGGGCGACAGCCAGGTAAGAAAATGAACTGCTGTTAATTGCTCTAGAAACAGGAGTGTCTCTGGCCACGTCCTCTTTTGGGCCGGCGTTAAGGAAAAGATTGCTATAAATCGTTCTCAGAGATGGTCGTGGGCGTGAATTAACCTCCCATCAAAGGCCATGCGATCTCAAAAGTTCACAGAAGATAGCAGGCTACATATTAATGATCCAGCGTGTAAAATTCTCGTGGAAATGCTGCATGCAGGTTAAAGTTACAATAGATGATCAGGGGTTCTAAAGTTATGAGAAGCCAATATTCTGTTATAATCCATCGAGTCAGGGAAATTCATTTGTCATACTTAGACGTACGTCACAATGATGATGAGTTATGATTATGATGAGTTACAATGATGAGTTATGATGATGATGAGTTATGATGATGATGAGTTATGATGATGATGAGTTACGATGATGATGAGTTATGATGATGATGAGTTATTATGATGAGTTACGATGATGATGAGTTACGATGATGATGAGTTACGATGATGATGAGTTATGATGATGATGATGACAACTCACAAAACCCTCATCCAACTTCCAATAAAAAATTTCTAGACTCACTTCTGTCATTTCTGTATTCATCTCATCCAGTCTCTTGTCAAAAGCAGCATTATCTCTACTTAATGAGGTCACTAGCTCAGCTCTTTCCCCGTTCTCTTCCTTCAGCTTCAAACTGCAGAGAAACAATATCCTGACATAATTAATTGCCTTCATCCACACACAAAATAAGAATCTTCAACTCAAATGTTAGGGATCCTGTTACACGCCCACTGAGGCATATTGGGAATATGGTGTTAGGCCCATGTTTTCTTGATCATCAAACCACTAAGGGTGATGTGGTGAAGCATCACGCCAGCTGCCTTAACCTTCCCAGAGTTGCTGTGGTACCCAATTCATGAGGCCGGGTCAACCTGGAGCCGTTTGTGATCTAAAAAATCCCACCTACACTGGAGATCGAACCATGGACTACCGAGCTAGGAAGCCAGTGCACTAACCCCTGTACTACTGCGGCTTCAACTCAAATGTTAAGTCAGTATTATTTAACGACTCTGAAACACGGTGAACAACAGACATTCATAAACGGGTGCTTGTGTAAGAACAGAAGAACTGAAATGGTATGACAAAGTCACAAATGTGGAACTGATAACAAGAACCAGACAAGTGCCAGTTGAACAAGAGATGAGAAGAAGACGCTGGAGATGGATAGGACACACATTGAGGAAACCATTTGATAGCATTACAAGGCAGTCCTTGTTCTGGAATCCTCAGGGTAAAAGAGGCACAGGTAGACCAAAAAAAACACATGGAGAAGAGAACTGGAGACAGAAGTGAAAATAGTGAGGAAGACATGGAAAGAACCTGAGATAATGGCACGGGACAGGAAGACTTGGCATGTCTTTGTTGAAGGCCTATGCTCCTTGGGGAGCTAAAGAATATTGATTGACTGACACACAAAAAAGTGATAAACCATTCAAATAATCATAGATATTCTAGCATAGGACTCCTAAATCTTTTTAATTCCATGGACTCTTTGATTGTTCAATGAAGGCTGTGAACCCTTTCTAAAAAAAAAAAAGATGTGCATAAACGCATAATTAAAATTTTACATTTTAAATTTTGGGTTACGTACATGAACCCCCATAGAATCCATTCACTGACCCCCAGGGTTAAGAACTCCTGCTCTAGAATTATGAATAGTCTAAACAAAAAATAAGAATATTCTGGAAGTGTGAAAATACTCATATTTAAAAAAAAAAAAAAAATCAAATATCCATAGCTCGAAACAAATAATAATGATAAAAATCATAATATGTAAATAACCAGTAATGCCATGGCATTATTTTGTGTGTAGTTGGAAATTTATAATCCAACATGGCATGGAGATTTTGGCCTGTCATTTATAGTTTTAATGTCTCTAACTCAGTGAAAACTGGAAACATTCTACAACCTTTCTTTCACCAAAATGACCAAAACCTTAGACAGTGGTGGCATCCAGTCTAATTATGTCCATAAAACTATTTCTCCCAAAAAAATCGCAATGAGTTTACACATCTGCGTATAACTTCTGCTTCTTTCCCCTTGTCGCTCCTTACAGAGGAGGGAGCTAGCACTGCAGCATGTCCTTAGGACATCTGCACCAAGCATTCACATGTGCTTGCAGCAGTGGTTTCCATGACAATTAGTTTTTACATGATGGTCTTGGCAGCCCTATCAACAGGGTATCACTCAGTCAATACCCTTTAGCTCCCCGCGGAGCATAGGCCTTCAACAAACACATGCCAAGTTTTCCTGTCCTGTGCCATCATCTTCTGGGCCCTGGTAACACACGGGTGGTACAGGATATCACTAATACAAACTAATAAATACAATTATGCTCTTTGTCAGATACAATTCCACCAGAGAAAGTCTGAAAGAAAAAAATGACCTAAACAAGAATTTATTACAACTTTCCTACACTACCTACAACAACTTCCTTGAAAAGACACCCATCAATAAGTTGTTGCATTATGACATCCCTTAGATGTGTGCACATCTAAACTAATACAGATTTGAAATCTTTTATCAGAACACCCGAAAACTGAAATATTCTGAAAATCAAACGTTTTTTGGGGCGACTTTGGACTACTTTTCTAACACAAATGGGCAACTCTGGGTAATTTTTAAATACATTTTGGGCAACTTTGGGCTATTTTAGGCTACTTTTTGAACGCGCATAGATGCCACCCCCAGGAAATGAAAAATCTGTACAAAAACTAAAAAAAAACCTAACAAAATCAAAAAACCTGTACATAAACCAGGAAAACTCGTAACCTACAAAAAAATACCCCCATCTGATTCGGCTGCATGAAATATAAGTCACCTGTCAGCTCTCAAAGCAGAGATTCCACCATCTGGAAAGCCATGGCTTAAAAAAAAGGAAATAACCGCGAAAAATCATATGATTGATTAGGAAAAAATTTTTTAAAAACCGAAGCTTCACTCGTACCGGAAATAATCAGGTCTCACTAAACAATGTTCCCACTGTCAATTTTACGGGTAACCTGTACTACTTGTCAGTTAGGAACGCGGCATCTAGAAAAAAAATTATGGTTTCCAAAACGAAGCTGTCCTCAAGGATTTCAGATAAAAGAATACAGACACGTATCATCAACTCGTCTGGAAAAAAAAAACTTCCATCAATCAACTACTGCCCTTGAGCTCCCTCATACGTGCGTACATCTTTGAATGCATAAGCCACAGATAACTTCCCTCTCAGCCTGTCCCTCCACAGATTTAATTCCGTCATCATTCCATGTGAACTTAACTTCTGCTTAGGTCTTTCTCAGTGCACTTTAGTACATTCCACATCTCAATAACTCTTGGTGTTTTCAAGGTGTTCTTCTTTGCTGTGTCAGTAAATGTCACAATATATACAGTCTCATGATGGTAATGACCCATCTCCATATCCTTGACATGATACAAGACTCCCCAGCTTTTAAGAAATAATTATTACTTTCTAAACTACTTCACTAACTGAATCAATACTACCCAGAAGGTTAAGAAATATGCCACAAAATTTTGAATTTTTATGGAACAGAAATCTACATGCAATAGATATCTGGCCACATAGACATCACAATGAATGGAGCAGCTGATTAACTAGCAAAGAAGGGAGCCCAAATGCCACAAATTGACCAACCTTTGAGTAAGCTAACAATAAAACAAATAATAAAAAACAACTGTAAACAACATTTGCTGAACATGTAGGCACAAGCTACAACAGGAAGAAGACTCTTCAGACACCTAACAACCCCAAATAAAGAAGATGCTATCAACCATTTTGAATGGAAATATCAAACCAAAATCTTCAGATTGAGAATAGGTCACTCTACACTAAACGGCCATAGAAACAAAATGTGTTCACAAAATATATGAAAATGTAGACACTGCCCAAACCCGTCTGAGATAGCAGAAAACCATCTGTTACTGTGCCCTGCACTCCAAGGAATGAGACAACTTCTCCTACCACACAACTCATCCATAGTCAATACACTTTATAACAGCCCCTTCAGTCATAGCTGACTATGGGAATACGACCCTGAGGTGACAGCCCTCAGCTGCTTATTTCCTGGTGTTCTTTTCGACAGTTTCCCCTCTCTTCTGCTTACCTTGAGAGCTTCTTTTCGCTCAATCTGAGGTGGCATCGTTCAGAGCATCGCCTCTTGGTGCGATCGGCAGCTTTATCCTCCCAGGTTTCTGGATTTATGTCTAGTGCCCTCATGTTTCTCTTCCACACATCTTTGAGCCTCAGCTGCCGTCGTCCAACTGTTCTTTTGCAATCTCATTGTTGTCCATAGAAGATATCTTTCGGGGCGCGACCATCTTTCATGCAGCAGACATGCCCAAGCCAGCATAGTCTGTGGTGTCTAGGCAGTGTATACATGTTTTGAAGGCCAGCACATGACAACACCTCGACATTTGTCACATCTGATTAACTCTTACTTACTTACTTAGTCATTCCCCTTCTACCATGAGGTGTAGAGGTTTGGAAGAGAGAGCACCAAACTATCCTATTGGCTGTCTTCCTCCTGGCCTGGTTCCATTCTAGTTATCGGACCTTCAAAGATCGTCTAATGTTGTCCTCCCAGCGGACTCTGGGTCGTCCTGGAGGTCTGGATCCCTGGCTCTTAGTTTCCCATGCTTGTCATGGTAGCCGATCTTCTCCCATTCTGCAGACATGGCCAAACCCTCTTAGTTGGGACTGTTCTACTTGAGTCTGCAGGGGCTGGGTTTTGAGCCCATGACGTATCGTCTGGTTGCGGACCATGTCTCTTCTTGTTACTTAACCACCTTCCTCAGATACCTCACTTCTGAGGTTTGGATCTTGCTTTTGTGGGTTGTGGTCATTGCCCATGACTCGTATCCATATGTCAAGACTGGGACATAGGTGGAGCGGTGTACAGCCATCTTTGTCTTCTTACCAACTTCTCTATTGCTGAGGAATCCTTGATTTATGGCCTGATGAACTCTATAATATAAAACATGAAGTTAAGGTAGTGAAAGAGCACTTACAAAAAAAAAAAGAGAGCAAGCTTTAAATAAAATCACACCAACATTACTTCACATGCCTTAATGACATACATTTCAGATTCCAGAGCAGTCAGTTTCTGCTTAAGAGGCCCCAGTTCATCTGTCAGCTTCTCCACTTGTGTCTGGGCAGCATGGCACTGTCTAGATTTTGTTTCCAGCTCAGATCTGCAAACTGTGAGAGCCTCTTCTGTATTCAGAAGCTGGNGGGGGGGGGGGCGGGGGCGGGGGGGGGGCTTGAAAAAACAAAGTCCTCAAGTTATATTTAACTTTCACTCCACTGCTGCTCAAATACTGACACTAAACAAGCAAGTGGGAGCATGAACTTTGAAATGTGATAAGGAATGACCTGGATGTATTTCATGAAGTAAAAACAAAAAAGTGAGGGGGTGCTAGGAAAACTATGAATAATAAAAGAAACAATTAATTTACTCATTGTTATTGTTGAACAGAATCAACATCACTGTACTCCGGGCAAACCCACAAGTGCTCAGTCTCCCTCAGTATATGTTGAAGAGTGTGAATGCTAACTGTTCCTATAGCTCGTTGGTTGTATACACGACGGATGCATCCTTTCAATTAAAACTTTAAAAATGCTGCACTTTATTTACATACAAGGAAAAGATGTGGACAACAGCAAATACAAATGGAAATTAAGGGAAGAAAGTGGGGATGGATAGGACATACACTCAGAAGAGAACAATCAAGCATAGCCAGTTGTGCCCTTGACTGGAACCCACAGGGAAAAGAAGAGTAGGGAGGCCAAGGAGAACTTGGAGAAGAACAGTGGAAGAGGAGGCTAGGGAAATTGGAATGACTTGGGCACAGCTGAAAAAGACAGCCCAGATTAGAAATCGATGGAGAGCAACTGTTTCAGCCCTATGTTTCACAGGGAACGAAAAGGAATGATGATGATGTTGATATTTACATACAATGAAGACATATCATCAACATCATTTCATAATGTTCCTTAGCGCTCCCTGCGGAACATGGAACCACCACTGTAACTGATCCCCTTTGCAGGAAGCCTACACCAAGCATCCACATGCTCTTGCAGAGGTAGTTTCTGAGGCAATTTGTTTTACATAATAAGTTTGCCAGCCCTATGCCCTACCTCATATAGGAATTGACCAGACCCGTTACACAGACTTTGAGTTCTGAACAACGGCGGAAATTTCCATGTGCCTGTGATAGGAAATTCTCTACTCAAAAAGGAATGAAAATCTACAGAACCAAAAAGGGGTGTTGGAGCTCATCAGGGAGAGATCAACAGCGCTCTGTTGATCAAAAATGCTCTGTTTCGATGGGTAAGACGTTAGAAGAACTCAGCCAGGAGTCAATCCACAGTGATGAGAATATTCAAGTTGATCTGCCTGATGATGATCTCACACACTTCTTGGACGGGAAAAGAGATGCAATCAAGTTTACACCTGCAAGTGCAAAAGGGCTTTGGGAACAGCTAGACGAAGCCTTGTCAAAAGAGTTGGATAACAACCTGAAGCAGATAACTTTGGAGAAGAAGCTGGAAATCTTCGGCGACATAATATATCTTCACTGTCGCAAAGTGTTTGGAGTCAGAGAGGCAAGGGAAAGTAACCCACCACAAAAACATAGGGGTTACTTTCACAATTGCCTCCGGCTGGCGGAACTGTGGATTTTAAAGCTGCAACCAAGGTGGAATGGGTTCATTTTCTGCACAAGACAACAGGAGGCTGAGACACTTGGGAGTCATGACCCAGGTGCCCCCCCCCCCCCCCCTGCCCCCCCCCCCCCCCCCCCCCCCCTTGAGTGTAAAGGAGAGTAATGGGCCAAAACACTTGATGGATGGGGGAAACTACTTCTGATGATCAGATTGCCTCCTGTTATATCGCTCTGTATGGAGTTTTTCTATCTATTAGTCGTTTGTATCACCCGTGTGTTACCGGGGCCCGAAAGGGGAGCAAAGAATAGTAACACTGCACCCTACCACGCATGTCGTAAAAAGCGACTAAGGAGGGTATGGGCATGGGGCTGTTTACCCCATCCCGTAAAAACTTCGCACAGTGGGCTGATCACCTGCTTGCCAATCAATCTGATTACGGAAACAACGATAGATTGTTTGGTCTGTTTTTGTTCCACAAAGACGCCACTAGGCGTGGTGGAAACAGCGATAGATCTATCAATTTGTTGTTGCCCTAAGACGCCACTAGGCGTACTGGCCACATACTGCTTTGCCGGTTGATGGCTAAGGATGGAAGAAGAAGAAGAAGAAGTCGTTTGTACAACATGATAGAGCGGACAGTGGCCCTTATCTTTATTTGTCTCTTCAGAGACCACTGGGAACTATAAAGAAGACATAACACGTCACTAAAAGCCACAATGGGGGGACAGGTTGAAGACAAACAGGAAGAACAATGATGGTCAGAAAGAAATGCTGGACATAAAGTAGTCTGCTGGAGTGTGACCTCAAGACAGACATCAGACAGACAGCACTGGGCACCCATTACAGCAACTTTCAATGTTGCCCAAGTATCATCGGGGCCTTGAAAGGGAAGCAGAGAATAGCAACACTATGTCCTTCCAAGTAATGTCACAGGGAAAAAACGGCCAAGGAGGGTTGGGCATGTGGCTGGCTACTCCATCGCGCAACAGGAACAGTTAGCAATCACGCCATTTGACATCTGCTGAGGGAGACTGAGCACCTATGGGTTTGCCCGGAGTGCAATGATGATGTCAATTGTGATTAACAACAACAAACAAAGTATTCCAATAACAGTTAAAATGAATAGCCCATTCTGACTGTTTAAACATGATTTCATTAAGGTCTTCGTCTGGTAGCATCTTAACCACATAATGAAAAAATTAATCGATGTTCTACTTGTATGTCATACACATTTATAATAAACCCATATTCTGTAGAAGTGTATCAGCAATATACTGTATGTGCAGTTTAAGGGTTTTACAAAGGTTATTCTGACTACGTACAATTTTGGCTTTACGTCTTCTTCAGGGGGCAACCTTGCACAACAGGCTACAAAACTGTATATGTGTACATATGTTTGTGTATTATATATGTGTGTGTGTATAATATATATATATATATATATATATATATATATATATATATATATATATATATATATATATATATATATATATATATATATATATATATATATATATATATATATATATATATATACGGCGCAGCATGTTTGACATGCCTGCTACAGACCATCAGCAGGTGTGTCAAAATAGTATACAAAGAGGTGGTACATGCAGTGGTAGTGATGGCAATGCTGTGGTATAATAAAGTTTGTGCTGATTATAATATAACATAACCCAAATAAAAGGGGAGCAATCACATTCATATGCAGAAATTTATGGTTATGAATCATATGATCAAAAAAAAAAAAAAAAAGAGATGCATTATGATGGTGGTCTAAGGTTTCAAACAGACAAAATAAACTAAAAATAAAAGGCCATGCACACTGCCCAATACGGCTCTCAATCTTCCCACACTGCCAGTGGGCATAAGTGCAAATACAAAAATAAAGTAAGAAATATACACAGCAAATTATTCACTTCTGTGAAATACTTTGACCTGCATTATCTTATGCGTGCCAAAAAACTAACATTGCATGGCAATCAAATAGACAACAAGACAGCATTCTGAAATACAGAGACCTTTGTGTCATAGGAATGGCCTTTCTCTTTCGAAACACACATGCCGTTCATCATCATTTACTATCTGCCGCCAAGGGGCATGGAGCAACCACTGCAGCTGGTCACCTGGCAGACAGCCTGTACAAAAGCCTTTGTGTGGTCTTGCACTGACGGTTCATTCATTTTCTTTTGTGCTCCTTACGGAACGTTAAACCACCACAGCAGCTGGTCGCCTGGCAGGCAGTCTGTAAAAGCATTTATGTGCTTTTGAACTGACGGTTCATTCATTTTCTTGTGTGTTCCTTACGGAATGTTAAACCACCACAGCAGCCGGTCTCTTTGGAGGAAGCCTGCATCAAGCATTTACATTCTCTTGCAGCAGTAGTCTCTGCGACAACTAGTTTTACACGATCGGGTCCCAGCCCCACCTCATATTTGTAGTCTTCTATGACATGTCTCATGGTTTAGTGATCCTATTCTTTATGTCTCTTTTCGAATGTGCTTTAAGAAATTAAAGATAATTTTGACACATTCAGCCTATACAATCTGACAGAAAAGAAGCTTGAAGGTTTTTTTTATTTATTTATTCCAAATTGATAACAATCAATACCCTTTAGCTCCCCAAGGAGCATAGGCCTTCAACAAACACATGCCAAGTCTTCCTGTCACGTGCCATCCACTCAAGTTCTTTCCATGTTTTCCTCATCATTTTCACCTCTGTATCCAGTTCTCTTCTCCATGTGTTTTTTGGTCTACCTCTGCCTCTCTTTCCCTGTGGATTCCAGAACAAGGACTGCCTTGTAATGCTATCAACAGGTTTCCTCAATGTGTGTCCTATCCATCGCCAGCGTCTTCTTCTCAACTCTTGTTCCACTGGCACTTGTCTGGTTCTTGTCATCAATTCCACATTTGTGACTTTGTCATACCATTTCAATCCTTCTATTCTACTCAAGGACCCGTTTATGAAAGTCTAAATTTTTTTGGTTGTTGTTTTTGTTGTTCTCTATGTCTCAGAGCCATACAATAGGACTGACTTGACATTTGAGTTGAAGATTCTTATTTTTGTGTTGGGCTTGTGTTGCAAGTGGTCTGTTAGCTCTGAACAATGTTCCATACAATGTCAATAAAGTAGTTATGAATTCTGGCCATTGTTTTATCTTCTTGATATTCTTGAGTGATCGTGTATCGTGCCTTCTATGTAAGATTACGCGAATGCAGGGGTGGAAGATTCTGAACAATAATTGAACCTTGGAATACGATTGATATGACAAGTCGGTTCATAGAGTCCACAAATATTTAATACAGGTTACACGTCCAGACGATTCATACATGTTGATCACAAAGGTACATATTATAACTTGAAAATATATGGCATAGATATGTATTTATCCTGTCAGTCCTTGTCCAATAATCAAATTACTGTATGCAGATTGTCATAGCTGTATGCACGCGCGGTTGGGGTTTCCAACGGCCGACAGTGAGTCTATGAGTCTGGCAAAATCAAATACTATGGACTGTAATTCATCCTTCCTTAATTTTCACTTCGTACTGACCTTTAATCATTTCAAATCTTCATAATAGCAATGGACTGACCCATGTCCGTACTTACATAAAATATATCTATATGGCAATACCATGCCCAACATTGGAAGGAAAATCATACGCGTCTTAACAGCTTGACGGTCAATGTGAAAAGGGTAGCGTTTCTTAGTTACCGTCTGTGTCCTAAACAACTCTATACACGTCATAATCGATCGTGTCTAAAGTGTTCACAATTGAAACCTCTATCGCAATATATTAAATGCCTTAACCTTTTACAATTGCACGTCTGGTAACCTTTAGCAGACGGCGTTAATATCATATACCGTAACAGCTTGATTTCTCTTGTTCTCCATATGTTTCCCAATGCAATGAAAACTCCTCTTGCTTTTTGTATTCTTATTTTTATATCACAGTCTGTCCCTCAGTGTCTATATTACTGCCAAGATATGTGTACGATTCTTCATCTTTTAGTAGTGTTTCTTCAAGCTCAACCTTGTTATTATTTCTTGCATTTATTCTCATAATCTTTAACTTTTCCCTGTGTATTTTCAGACCCACTTGTTGTGACCTCTCATTGAGTATTTTTATTTTGTCTTGCTTCTGATTATGGTTATAGGACAGAAGAGCCAAGTCATCTACAAAATCTAGATCATCAAGCTGTTTAGTCAGATTCCACTGGATTCCATTTCTGTTGTGTGATGTTAATGTTTTCATAACCCAATCTATTGCTAGTAAGAAAATAAATGTAGACAAGAGGCATCCCTGTCTCACTCCGTTCTAATCCTAAATGGTTCTGTAAGTTGTCCTTCATGAAGAACTCTGCATGTCATGTCTTCAAAGGCCTTCTTTATTAAATTGACATACTTAGTCAAATTATAGTTGTTTTCATGTTATTGTTTGCAAATCAGACATTCTGGCATGTTACTCATTTCAATAAATTATACAACTTATTCTGGTGTGTCACAAATTCAGTTTATACTTTATGGGCACAGCTAACAAAGACTGTATTGTTATTGTTGATCAGAATCAATGTCACTGCACTTCGGGCAAACCCATAGGTGCTCAGTCTCCCTCAGCATATACAGATTGTATTAAATTGAGCAAGTAACCCTCCAAACCATGTCGGGGAAAATAATTATGCTGCACCCTTTCTGTTGCAATGATAGGGGATGACAAAGATGGCACAGAAAATCCTACCAGAAAAAAAAAAAAAAAATGACAGTGAAACATAAGGGATTGGATGTCGTTAAAAGACGTGATCATCTATAATGGCACCTAATGATGGTGATGGAATCACCTGTATTTCTGACAAAAGATTATGCATGCAAAAATTATAACTATTGAGATTGAAGCAGTCAATATATTACCCCAACCACAAGCAGAGAGAATCCAGATCACCACACAAAAAATTCAAAGAATAAAAGTTGTGAAAAACAGAAACCCCGCTCTTTATTTTTGTGTATCTATGTATTCATTTATTTTATTTTCTTATATATGCTGTAGCGCATTAAAAATGCACCAATATCAACATGGTCTGATCTCGACCAGCTGGTAAAAAAACTGTGGGAATGGAGTATCCTCAACTTTCCCATGAGGTACAGTAGAGAATGAAGTGCTGCCAGCAAAGCAACTGAATGCTGAAGCCAATTGCAAATCGTGCTGACCATGTGAAAACAATGGACGTGGCACGTGCAGCACAACTGCCAATAATTATGTCCCAGACAACGTGCATGCGTGGCGGCAGTATACCCGGTATAAAAAAGCCGTTGAGTCAGAACACCGAGTACTTGTGCTTGAAATGCCACGACTGACTGAAGCTGACCATCGACAAGCCATTGGTATGGTGGAGTCACAGCAACTTGGCCAACTAAAACCTAAGCTCTCAATACAGATGTCTGGAATCACAGCAACTTGGCCAACTAAAATCTAAGCTCTCAGTACAGATGTCTGGAATCACAGCAACTTGGCCAACTAAAACCTAAGCTCTCAGTGCACTTGTCTGGAATCCCAACAATGTGGCCAACTAAAACCTAAGCTCTCAGTACAGATGTCTGGAATCACAGCAACTTGGCTGACTAAAACCTAAGCTCTCAGTATAGATGTCTGGAATCACAGCAACTTGGCCAACTAAAACCTAAGCTCTCAGTACAGTTGTCTGGAATCACAGCAACCTGGCCAACTAAAACCTAAGCTCTCAGTACACTTGTCTGGAATCACAACAACGTAGCGAACTAAAACCTAAGCTCTCAGTACAGATGTCTGGAATCACAGCAACTTGGCCAACTAAAACCTAAGCTCTCAGTACAGATGTCTGGAATCACATCAACTTGGCCAACTAAAATCTAAGCTCTCAGTACAGATGTCTGGAATCACATCAACTTGGCCATCTAAAACCTAAGCTCTCAGTTCAGATGTCTGGAATCAGAGTAGCTTGGCCAATTAAAACCTAAGCTCTCAGTACACTTGTCTGGTTCCAGTGTAGAAGTAATCACAGCAACTTGGCCAACTGATAACTCAACTCTGAGCATATTCTCCTCACAGTAAAGAGGAAAGAAGGCCCATTAAGCTACTGACACCTCATCTTTTAATACATTCTCCTCACATCATACTGGAAGATGTTGCCATGTTTGGTACACTAATTTCTATTCCTCTTTCACTCTCATCATTTCAATGTGCTGTGTATCATCCTAGTGCCAATAATCTAAATATCTAATCTATTTTTCATTACATTTGTTCATTCACTCTAACCCTCACCTATCACAGCTCTTATTAGAAGCATTCAAAGCAAACTTATGACAATGCCTAAGCAAAAAGGAAGGATAACCCAGCCCAAATTTTAAACTGCAATAAATATCCAGTTATCACCTCAGCATGCCATGCAATAGATACCTGTGTATGTGAAGGTTTCAAGCCCCCTATATGAGGTGTTGTACACAAACATATATCATCATTGCCCTCCAGCTCCCCACGGAGCACAGGCCTTCAACAAACACATATTAACATATACACACAATAATATCTGTAATAAAACAAGCCTAAGTAACAATTATCATTTTTCATATTTGGTTTTCAGAATGGGAGAAACCTGGCTACCACAACAAACATGGAAAACCAAGGATCCAGAATTCCAGGACAACCCAGAGTTTGCTGGGCGGACTTCTTCATACATTCTCATACGTCAACTTGCATATTTTCCCAGAAAGCAGTGGGAAGCTTGAGACTATTTGTATCTCCATATAGTTTTTCCAGGAATGGTACTAGTAATGGCCATACATGCTTTCTCTGTTCCTCGTATGTTGGGCATCTTTGAAGCAGACGTCCAGCAGTCATTTTATCCTTGCCACAGTTACACTCATCGGTAGTTCCTATCTTAAGCCTGTTGAATAGATGGTATCTCAATCTCGGAGGACAACAACAGACACTCTCTAAAGGACTGAGGACTGGACTGGAATCAGGTCAAAATAGAAGACAGCCAATAAGTTAACATGATGGGCTCTCTGCCTAACCTCTACACCCGCGGTAGAAGAGGAATGACTAAGTAAGTCAAAATATAAGTAGATTTGGAATTAAGCAGTCACATGACTAAAAGTGTGAAGACTACAGTAGTCCTATACTCCTTGAGACACTGACAGGTAACGTATGAATGAATCAAATTATGTTAAAAAGGAGGGGCAGGTAACGAATGAATGAATCAAATTACGAGGGGCGTTCAGAAAGTAATGCACCACATCGTTTTTCTCAGCTAATAATGAAGATAGAAGCATGAAATTTTGCACACTTCAAATATGGCATGTGCCAATTGTGTGCACGAAATTGCACCGCAACCAGCCAAATAATACGGCTGCCATAAACCATTGAAATGGAGCGTGTTAGCAACTTGCGTTATAAACAGCGAATTGTGATAGAATTTCTCGTTGCAGAGAAGGAAACTGTTGTGAACATTCACAAGCGTCTATGTGATGTGTATGGAAGTTTTGCAGTCGACAGGAGTACAGTCAGTTGCTGGGTTCAGAGAATCAAAGAATCAGGAAGTGGAGCTACGGAGCTGCTTGATCGGTCGCGCTGTGGACGTCCTGCCACAGCCACCAACGCAGAAATGTTGAAATGCGCTGAGGGCATTATTCTTACTGATAGGCGAATCACTACTCAACAATTGGCCTTACAGCTGTCAGTCAGCATTAGTAGTGCAAATTCAGTTATTAAAAACTCTCGGATTTTCTAAGGTTTGCGCAAGATGGGTTCCTCGAAGTCTCACAAATGACCACCAATTGCAAAGGAAAGCAATTTCTTCTGAATTGTTGGAGCGTTTCAATGCTGATGGAGAGAACTTTTTGGCTAAGATCGTTACAGGTGACGAAACCTGGGCACATCATTTTGAACCTGAGACAAAAAGACAGTCAATGGAGTGGCATCATCAGCAATCACCAAGAAGAAAGAAAATCAAGACAATTCCTTCAGCTGGAAAGGTCATGATCACTGTCTTTTGGGACACTGAAGGTGTGATTCTTGTGAACGTTATGCCAAGAGGAGAGACAATCAATTCGCAAGCTTACATTAAGACATTGAAAAAATTCAATCAACGTTTTTGCAGAGTTCCCGCAGAGTTCGGCCGCACAAGAATCCAGCAGACCTGCTTCTCCTTCACGACAATGCGCGCCCTCACACAAGTCTGGCAACACAGGAAGCAATCACCAAATTGGGTTGGACTGTACTACCCCATCCACCCTATAGTCTTGATTTAGCACCCTCTGATTTTCATCTATTTGTTCCACTTAAAGATGCACTCCGTGGGACAAGGTCTGAAGATGATGAAGGAGTGATTCATGCAGCGAAGAAATGGCTACATGATCAAGACAAAATCTGGTACGGGCTAGGAATACATGCACTTGTTTCGCGCTGGCATAAAGCCGTACGATTTGATGGGGATTATGTTGAATAATACCGATGTTTACATGACATATCCATGTATACTGTGTATAAATTTTATGCTTTTTGAATAAACAGCTCCTGAGAAAAACGATGTGGTGCATTACTTTCTGAACGCCCCTCGTATGTTAAAAAGGAGGGGCAGGTAACGTATGAATGAATCAAATTATGTTAAAAAGGAGGTGCAGGTAACGTATGAATGAATCAAATTATGTTAAAAAGGAGGGGCAGGAGAATAGCAGAGCTGAAACTGCTACAATATTTATCACTGACAATATCACACAGCACTAATAACTGTTGTTAATGAGCGTAGCAGATGTTCTCTTGTGTACTAGATAATAAAACAGGTGTTCTTGTCACAAGATAAATGGTTGTGTGGGTTGTGCTACCAGCAGTATAACAAATTTTATTACTTTATCCAGGTTTTCTATTAAACCCCCACCAGCAGAATTTAATATAGTTCATCACCATCAATATCTTTGAGCTAGCCATGCAGCAGAGGCCTTTAACAGAATTAAGCCTAAAACTCTGAGTGCAAAGTGGAAGGTAGTACACAAAACTGCTGAGCCAGGAGATACTTCAAGTCTTGGTGCATTCTTCTCATAGTACAGCGCAAAAAGTAAAGAGGAAAAGGATCCCGTTACACGCCCATTGAGGCATATTGGGAATATGGTGTTAGGCCCGTATTTTCTTGACCATCAGCACACTAGGGGTGATGTGGTCAGCATCATGCCGGCCACCTTAACCTTCCCAGAGGTTGCTCTGGTACCCAATTCAAGAGGCTGGGTCGACCCTGGAGCCACTTGCGGTCTAAAAAAAACCCACCTCAACTGGGGATCGAACCACAGAGCTAGTAAGCCAGTGCACTAACCACTGTGCTACTGCGGTTCCATCACAGTGGAAGGGAGTGAATAAATCAGCTTTGCCGAGTGACATTTTCAGTGCATCATACACTTTCATCATATCACAGTGGTCAGAAGTGCAGAGAGAAGATTAGCCAAATGGGATATAAGTGCAGAATGCTCAGCCAGGAGACACTTCAAATCTTAGTGCATTCTCTTCACAGCACAGTGGAAGGGAGTGGATAAATCAGCTTTGCCGAAAGACGTTTTCAGTTTCATCATATCACAGTGGAAAGAAGTGCATAAAGAAGCTTAGCCGAATGCACTCATAGCACAATGGAAGGAAGGATATAAGCCACCACCTTGACCGGTTGACACTCCAGTGCTTAGTGCATTCACCTCACGGCAAGGTAGAAGGAAGAGCACAAAGCAGCTCTGTCCAACATTTCTTCTTTATCCATTTAAAAAAAAAACAAGTCTCAAAGTTTTCCTCTCTATATGTTTTGTTGTCTCCCTCTACCTCTCTTACCCTGGATATACCATAACTAGGACTGCCTTGTAATGCTATCCACAAACAGCATAATGACCAGCACATAATAGGGGCTGTTACATATAACCTCCACCAATGTGAACAAAAAAATTGAAACTCAGGAGACTTAGCAAGACAATGTTGGTGACCCATGCCCCTTAGGCAGCTAAAGAACAATGAATTTGATAAATTCCTTCCATTTTATTATGATACAATTTCTCATTATTAATCTGGAAAAATAAACCTCAGATGTTATTATGTAAATTAACAAAAAAAACAAACAACAAAAAACCCGCATATTGACCAACATATAAAGGGCTTGATACATATAACCTCCACCAATCTGAAAAAAAAAAAAAAAATCTGCAACTCTATACCAAGTGTTTGACTTTGGCTAACTCTTGAGTTGTGAGACCTTCAAACTCATCTGTTTCCTCTTCTTTCTTAAAGTAACGGGTCCGGTACTCCTCTGCTGTGGCGAGCTTTGACATAAGCTCATTTTTCTCCTGAAAATTAGGTGCTCTTCATAATATCAATTTCAGTAAATTCTCATTTTTTTTCCCTCCAGTAATAATCATTAATCAAAAGTGAAACAAGCCCAGATGACTACTCCCTTAACCCTCCCCACTTCCCTCCATCCATCTATTTATCTATGTTTCTATCAATATACCAAATATGTCATGCCAGTGAAACAAAGACAATCTATATGAGATAGATGAAAAGTAGAATCGAAACTACAATGCACAAATAATACGTAATTGTATGCATGTATGTATGTACATACACATATGCTTCTGTCATCTTTTTTGCTCACTGTGAAAGAATGATGAACGCAGCATTCATTCCTTTTTATTTTTTTATGGAACAACTACAACTCAACATCCACAATTTTTTAGTTTTTTACGGAACACTGAGGTTCAACTCAACTTCCATAATTTGTATTTCTTTATGGAACACTGAGGTACAACTCAACATCCACCATTTTGTGTGTGTGTGTGTGTGTGTAGAACACTGACAAACAACTCAACATTCATCCTTTTCATGTCCTGTGAAACACATAGTTGCAACCAATCACCCTTCTGTTTTATCTTTGATGTAACACATGGTTGCAACCAATCACCCTTCTCTTTTATCTCTAATGGAACACATGGTTGCAACCAATCACCTTTCTATTTTATCTCTAATGGAACAAGTGGTTGCAACCAGTCACCTTTCCATACCTGTCAACCTGTACGGATTTTTCGTACAATGTACGTATTTTTGATACTTTTAGCAGTGTACGGCCGTACAGACTCGTTGTACGGATTTTTCCTCCCTCCCAAAAAAATAAAAATAATAAAATAAAATTTTTTTTTTTTTTTAAATTCTAAAAATATTTTCCAACCCAAGTTTTTTTAAATTTTAAATCAGAAAATATTTTCTAGCAAGGGTTTTTTTTAAACCAATTTTTTATTCCGGGAATCTCGGCGTCTGTTTTTAAACTGAAGTCTCTCGCAGCAACCAATCAAATTCTTTTATACCCAACAATTCGGCAAAAACTTTGAATTCGGCCTCAAACACTTCGGCTTTCAGCGTGACATGACGTATTTTTAAAGTTTCCTGTTATCAGCCACGCTTGTCAAGACACTTCGATGCCAATTTGTTTAAAAAAAGCTAAGTACCTATAACTTGGTTAAATATTGCTGTTGTTTTGCTTTGTTGCAATTTAATCGCTGTCTTAATCTTTCCAGTTATATCTTGCCCTTCAGTATATTTCCGATAAATTAATGTCATAATATTCTGTGTAGGCCCTGCATAACTAAAAAAAAGTTTGTTTGCGTTGAGTAGGTCTACTTTATTCCGGCAATCGAGATTCACTGCTTTATTTTTCATAAAGCGGCGATCTATTATCACTGGTCTAGGCTATCAATTTTTAAATAATTTTGTAAATTTTTGGTAGTACATTTTTTCTTCCTAGATTAATATTCTGTTCACAATTTAGTTAATTGTTTGCTGTTGCTTTGCTTTGCTTCGTTGTATTTTATTTTTGTCGTTCTCTTAATCTTTCCAGTTATATTTTGACCATTTCAATATTTCCAATAAATTAATATCATAAAATTTTGTGTAGGCCCTACAAAAGTAGAAAAATAAAGTTTATTTGCATTGAGTAGGCCTACCTACTTTATTTCAGCGGTTGAGATTCGCTGCTTTATTTTTTAATAAAGTGGCAATCTATTATCACTGGTCTAGGCTACCAACTCTTAAATAATTTTGTAAATTTTTGGTGCTACGTTTTTCTTCCTAGATTTGATATTCTGTTCATAATTTGTTAAATTTTTTGTTGTTGTTGCTGTTAGCTGTTTGCTTTGTGGTATGTTTTTTTTTTTTTTTTGTCGTTCTCTTAATCTTTCCAGTTATATTTTGATCATTTAAATATTTCCAATAAATTAATGTCATAATATTCTGTGTCGGCCCTACACAACTAGAAAAAAAGTTTGTTTGCGTAAACTTCGCTGCTTTATTTTTCAATAAAAAAGTCCACTCAGGCTGCAGGAGGTCCATGAATGCACACTCACTTCTTTTTTATAATGTAAGATTAACATTGATACATGCTGTGCAGACTTTAAGCCCACAAATGCAATTCTGCAAAGTGTATGTGTTGATTATAATACAACAAACTGTATTGTGTATAATTATTAATATATTTTTTGCGTAAGGATTTTTTGGTGTTTGTAAGGATTTTTTTGGTCCGGCGTACAGATTTTTGTCTCAGGAGGTTGACAGGTATGCCTTTCTATTTTATCTCTGATGGAGCACATGGTTGCAACCAATCACCCTTCTATTTTATCTCTAATGGAACACATGGCTGCAACCAATCACCTTTCTATTTTATCTCTGATGGAGCACATGGTTGCAACCAATCACCTTTCTATTTTATCTCTGATGGAGCACATGGTTGCAACCAATCACTCTTCTATTTTATCTCTGATGGAACACATAGTTTCAACCAATCACCTTTCTTTTTTTTCTGAAGGCGCACAGAGCTGCAACCAATCACTCTTCTTTTTTTAATCTCTGATGGAGCACAGAGTTGCAACTCAGCACGCTCTCATTTTATTCTTGATGGAACATACAGTTGCAGCTAATCTTCATTCTGTCTTATTCCATCCTTGAAGGAGCACGGCGTTGAAACTAATCACCCTTCAGTTTTATCCCCAACAGAACAAAGGGTTGCAGTTCACCATCTCTCCTGTTCACATTACTGCTGTCATGTGACAAAGCCCTGTATAGTTTCTTTGGATTCTCCGAAGACATCAAGAAAGGTCTTCTCCTTCTGCCATGTCATCTGAGGTGTTTAAAATGAGGTTGTGTATGAGGCTGGCAACCTCATCATGTAAAACAAATTGACACAGAAACCACAGCAGCATGACCACACGTTGATGCTGGCTTCCTGCAAGGATGGGGGGGGGGGGCGCCAACCTGCAGTAGTGGTTTCACACTCTACATTTATGATGACATAACTCAGGTCAGCTATTCAGCATAACATGCGTCGTTCATTAGATGACATATTGGGTGGAATGTGTTAATAATTTATGTTGGTTTTATCCACACTGCCAACTTGAAGCAGCTGTGAAAGCAACAACTTTGTTAATACTAAGTCCGTTCGCGGGAAGCAAAAGTGGTAGGACCTCGATTCCTTCAGGGAAGTATCTAGGTTTAATTTTTATATTTATTTAGGTTCTTATGTGTCCTATCTAGCCTTCACTTTCTTTCCTTTCCCTGATGAAGGCCTTGTGGCCGTAACGTTGGCTATTTTCTTTGTCCATATTTTCTTGACCATCAGCACACTAGGGGTGATGTGGTCAGCATCATGCCGGCCGCCTTAACCTTCCCAGAGATTCCTTCAGGGAAGTATCTAGGTTTAATTTTTATATTTATTTAGGTTCTTATGTGTCCTATCTAGCCTTCACTTTCTTTCCTTTCCCTGACGAAGGCCTTGTGGCCGTAACGTTGGCTACTTTCTTTGCCCATATTTTCTTGACCATCAGCACACTAGGGGTGTTGTGGTCAGCATCATGCCGGCCGCCTTAACCTTCCCAGAGGTTTAATTTTTATATTTATTTAGGTTCTTATGTGTCCTATCTAGCCTTCACTTTCTTTCCTTTCCCTGACGAAGGCCTTGTGGCCGTAACGTTGGCTATTTTCTTTGTCCTTTGTCCTCGTAAGATGAATCACCTTTTTTCTTCACACCCATCCATTATATACTACTGGACAAAAGTTAAGGGCCGCCATTCAGTTTAGACAAGGTTTATATAATTGATTGGCAAACTGTAAAGACAAGTGAAAATGTCATTAAAACTGAGCTCAGAGAAATGTGTATACATTTCTGTGTATAAAAAAAAAAGTAAAGGATCCCGTTACACGCCCATTGAGGCATATTGGGAATATGGTGTTAGGCCCATATTTTCTTGACAGTCGGCACACTAGGGGTGATGTGGTCAGCATCATGCCGGCCGCCTTAACCTTCCCAGAGTTGCTCTGGTACCCATTTGGGGCTGGGTCGACCCAGGAGCCGTTTGAGGCCTAAAAAAATCCCACCTCATTTGGGGATCGAACCATAGACCACTGAGCTAGGAAGCCAGTGCACTAACCACTATGCTACCACGGCTCCACATTTCTGTGTGCACTAGGTTAATTTTTTTTATATGTCCAAAAACTGGGTCACTTTAACCCGCACGTGAAAATTGCCATTGTTGCTGCAAAAACTCATGGTTTTTGCAACACGCCCCACTAGTTCAAAAGGTGAAAAAGTGAGTTGAATTTGAATGCACATGGAAAATGATCATTGGTAAAGAGTGTTCACCGTTGGTATGCAATAAATCAGTATGACAAGTGGTCGAAATGATCACTGCATTAGCCATGCCACCAAGGAGAAGTCTCAGCACTGTAGACCGTGGTCGAGCCAAGGCATGGATTCAGGATGGTCAATCTGTTTGTCATGTTGCAAGACGTTTAGCAGTGTCCCACTCTACCATTCAGAGACTTCTTGAGAGATTTCAAGCTACCGGACATTTGGAAAATCGACCCTGCTCACGAAGAATTATATAAACCTTGTCTAAACTGAATGGCGGCCCTTAACTTTTGTCCAGTAGTATATATAAACTACTGTCCTGAATTTCACAGTATTGGTCTAAAGCAGCGGTAGACAACATAGGAGATGTGGGGATCTACTTTAGAAACACTCAGCTCTCTAAATACAAGTATCTTCCTTGATAAAGGTCATGTCTGCAAAGTTCGGTTTAAAAAAATCAGTTTTAATTTTTGATTGATTCGTTTTAAAATATCTGTCAACATTACCTTTTGTAACAAAAGTGATGGCTCCCTTATACAGTTAGCACATTTCAGTTTAAAAATAATAGTCATGTACTAATTCACAATGAAAGTGGTAGGTATTTATTTTTTGCTTCTTGTTTGAAATCATGTCTGCAAACATTTCATGCAGAAATGTAACTTACAAAATTGAGCACACTGGCACAAGTAGAAAAGACATCACAAAACAAATAACCCTAATCTTGAAATTAACAGAACACAGATGATAGGAAGAATGAAAATGTGCATGAAATACACTTAAGACAAGGGCACTCTCTGGCAGAAACATTCAGAATATATAAAACTTCAAAAAATTCATCTGTTATCTCTGCTGGATTATCTCCTTCCTGCAATTCCATCAACACAGCAGTGCAGATGTCAAACTAAGAAATAGTTTACTGAATAATTAGGCATGGAGGCATATCTGGAGCTGGATAAGACGCCCAGCTTAAGCACAATGCTATAATAATTAATATACAGATGTGGATATGAACCTCTGTCTGTGAGGCTAATTACACCTTCATTGTTTCATTGACTCTTGAAATCATCCATACACTTCCAGGGATTTCCCCCTGTGGTGAAACTTGTCAAGAAATCAGCATTGCACACTAAGCTTGAAGGTGTCACTTGAGCCACTAAATGTAACTCTGGCTTTCACCTGGTTTGCTGCATACAGGAGGATCTCATTTTGGACCCATGATAGAAAAGGGGAGGTGAGAACTGGCTGTGTAGGACCTGACAATTCCTTTGGAGAACCCAGAACCAGTGCACAGTATTTTAGCTCTGCATATTTGGAGAGCCCCCCCTTGGATGGTGGGGAATGCACAGTATGCCACATGCTTTTTCCTCCTATTTTGGGACCAGATGTGATGCTTTAAATTGCAAGCCAAGCTGGAGAAACTAGAGCCCATGACTTCAACTCAACATGTTTCAGAATGGCAGAAAAGCCACAGGAAAAGCCTAATCTACAGTGTAGATAATACGAAGTAGTCTTCAACTGGTATTGGTCAGAAAAGAGCAAGAAGCTCAGCAGCCCTAGTTAAACAACAACAAAAACTCAATAATTACTTCATAGAAAAGATTGCGTTCCTATCATTTGCAGTTTTGGGACCCCAAGATGCAGCAATAGTGAATGCAGTCAGCGACCCATAGCTGTACTGCTTGCATCAGGACCAGCGAACCAGAGCTGGTCAAGACCGCACTCCACCTCCACGTGGTGGTCCTGGAAACAGTCTGCAGCAGTGCAGTCTGGCTGAGCGAGTGCGGATCGCAATGGGAAGGCAAACCCGGTCCCTAAAAAATGCCGTGCTGAAGTCGGATGTGTCGACCGAAAGGTGCAGATATCACAGCTTAGGCGTAAACAGACACAACGCAACCACTGTCCTTTTCAGGGCGAACGAAGAAGAAGAAGAATTTGCAGTTTATAAATAAAATGACTTTTGTAAACTAGCTTGTGGGTTTTCACAGGGAACATGGAAAAAGTGCTTTTAATCGTGGGAATTCAGCACTTTTAAATGCCACCAGAAAAATCAATCAATCATTCAATACCCTTTAGCTCCCCAAGGAGCACAGGCACCTCAACAAACACATGCCAAGTCCTCTTACTGCATGCCATGAGCACACGTTCTTTCCACGTCTTCCTCATCATTTTTACTTTGTCTCCAGCTCTCTTCTTTATGCATTTTTTGGTCTACGTCTGCCTCTTACCCTGGAGGTTCCAGGACTATTACACCAGTAAAATTAAGTCTGATATTTCCCAAGCATACAAATTATATTTGTTCCCCGTCCGTCACCTAGAGATCGACCAAATCATCCCATGTGGTCTACTGGCAGCTTGTGATGAACCTTTTGCCTATCCTTGGTCTAAACCAGTGATTCTCAAATTGTATTCCATGACCCTTGAGGGTTTCCAAGACCTTTTAGGGTATCCATGAGGCCAAAACTATTTTTATAATAATCTAAGATGTTATTTGTCTTTTTTTTTTTAATATTTAATATTTTGACTCGCTTTTGAGGAGGCGTGACCTTTCAACCTAGACCACAAGGTCTGTCAGTTACATTAGGGCACATGTTCAAATATAAAAGACTGTGTGGTCTAGAATTGTACTTAAGTACATTCACTCTCATTCTCACACGGTATAACCCACATAAACAAACACTCCTAGGGCTCCTCAATAATCTTTAAGTGTACAATGGGGTCCTGAGACCAAAAAAGTTGGTCTAAAGTATCAATTCAATTTCAACATTAAAAACTGAAGGATTTCAACTTGTAAAAACTGAAAGATTTCAACTTGTAAAAACTGAAGGATTTCAGCTCTTATAAACTGAAGGATTTCAACTCTTAAAAATGGAAAGATTTCAACTCTTAAATACTGAAAGATTTCAACTCTTAAAAACTGAAGGCTTTCAACTCTTACCTTATCAAGCTGAAGCTTATCATTCTGGTAGCCCTCAATAAGTTTGTCTCTGTACTTCTCAAATTCTTCCTTTTGCTCTTGCAGTTTTTTGTACGCAACTGCCGAAAAGTTGATCAACACGCATCAATAATCATCTCTATCATTATGTCTATTTGTGCTCCCTGTGGAGAATACAGCTACCTGTAGCTGATCCCCCTTGCAAGAAGTCGTCTGCACCAAGCATTTACAAGCTCCAGCAGCGGTGGTTTCTGTGGCAACTTGTTTTACATGATGAAATTGCCAGCTCCCCTGCACAATCTCATATTAGTCACCTTCTACGACATGCCTGAGGGTACAGTAGTCCTATTCTTTTGATCGTTTGAGAGACCCACCCAGAAAATTCACTGGGCAATGCAGCAATAAAAGTTTAATGATAGCTAAGAAGCTACAGGGAAAAGACAAAGATTATGAGAATAAATTCAAGAAAAGATAACAAGGTTGAACTTGAAGAACGAACAAACTTTATTTTCGAAGGGTTAAGAAACACCACTAAAGGATGTAGAATCGTACACATATCTTGGCAGTAATATAGACAGAGTTGGAGGGACAGACAGTGATATCAAAATAAGAATACAAAAAGCAAGACGAGCTTTCATTGCATGGGGAAACATATAGAGGTCAAAATAAATCAAGCCCAACGCGAAAATAAGAATCTTCAACTCAAATGTCAAGTCAGTGCTATTGTATGGCTCTGAGACATGGAAAGCAACAAAAACAACAACCAAAAAGCTACAGACTTTTATAAACAGGTGCTTGCGTAGAACAGAAGGACTGAAATGGTATGACAAAGTCACAAATGTGGAATTGATGACAAGAACCAGACAAGTGTCAGTAGAATAAGAGTTGAGAAGAAGACATTGGAGATGGATAGGTGTAGTGGATTTGATGGTACTGTATGGTTGTGATATTACCTAGTGTGATGCATGAGGTCAGCTGTGAAGGCTCCTGAGATAAATGTAGCTGTGAATTTACAGAAGGCCCTTCTTGCTACCACTTACGACCTCACACATATCTTTTTTACTAATGAATGTGGCTACGTTAAAAATCTAGGGTACTGAAATGTAAGGTGTTGTATTAGTATATACAAACACACACACAGATATTTAATAAGTCTAAAAATATTAATAAAATTTATAACACACTGAACTAACTCAAGCTGTGTAAAATTTTGATATTAAATTTTCTTTAAGTTTATTTGTTCTGAACCAAGGTTTTATTTTGGTCAGAACATATGAAAGGTTTTGAAATTATGAATGAAATGCATGAATATATGGCATAATAAATGAAAGGTGTGTACATATGTATTTTACAAGACTAGTTAATATTACTACTGTTTATATTTGTAATTTATCTGGGAGAACGATTAATGGATGTGCTGTTGGGGTGGCCTCATCACTCCCAGTCTATGACTACCAAACATTGTCCATTTACTGCTGGGAGGAATACAAGTTTATTTCCCAACATGGTATGTTCTAGTTGATGGGAATATAATTGGGTGTTAGTTATTAAATAAGTTGGTGAATGTCCAGCAGGCCAGACGCTCACATATCTTTGACTGAGTAGTTCTGGTGCTGGAATCTGGTGGCCCCACCTCTCCGTGCTTGGGGGCAATAGAAGGCTGCTCTGCCAAAATGCTATACTGCACGGGTCCTCACTTGTATTTTTCAACATAGCATTTGACACCACTTTGGTGCCAAATAAAAAAAACTCACAGTTCAGAATTATGAATAGAGAACACAGTTATATGCTAGCAAAACTCAGCTGAGCTGCTGGCTCTAGTATGGCGTCCCTCTAAATATTGCAATTAGCTTCTGGAAATCACACCACTGAAGAATTACTGTGTCTACTACTGGACAACTTATGATGAATGGCAAAATTGCGCGTCTGAGCGCCAATAATATGTTTATCTGTGGCCAATCACCGCCTTTTTTCCTTTTCAAATTTCAAACCTCCTACCAAAAGTCAATTCAGTCATACCTCAGTCAAGTATGTATTATTGTCTGTTGGTCCGTCTGTCTCTACTTGCGTTTTTTACAAAAACACACTTGTTTATACATGCATTTCCTACACGAATCTGCCTCTAGAGTTATTTTTAGCCACAACTTTCCACTAATTCCCCTTCTCCTTCATTCATCTAGATTTTAGCAATTGAGTCTCAAGGCCGCAATTTTTTGAAAATTAGTGACATGTTTTTGTTTCAATGCAGTCGCTCGCTGATATGAACAACACAGTCTTTTGTCAATATCTTCATTATTATCTATCCGTCTGTATAAATGAAAGCATATTATTTCTCTGCTCAAGATGGGCCATCCGGCCAGCTAGGTTTTATATTCCAAACATTATTATTAAGAAAAAGTTACTTTTCAAGGTTAGTTTTTTTTTTTTTTTGAAATATGTTCGAGCATCTTCTGTAATGCGTTTGCCGCTGAATTCAAATAAAGGACTAAGTTTCGCAAAAGCGTCCAAGAAATGACTGTTGCGTATAATAGCTAAGGTCCCTTTTGTCCATTTCTTTACCTCGTGTCAACTTGGGGACGTGAATTTTTTTCCTTTCCCCACCAATTGCGTCTTTTTAGCCTTGCTAGTTTCAAGCATGTGTTCAGTCATATTTTTCTTTTTGATCTCCGTTCTCATCCCGTCCCAAGGGTAAACGTTTTGCCTTCACGTCTAACAAGTTAATTTCCATGGCGGGTAGTGACCTGCGGCATGGGCGATCATGTCTTCTAGTAGCTTACGCATTATTTTTATCCCTACATTTTATCTTTGGAGATATTTTAACGTTGTATCACGGTTAATTTTATCACACATCTCCCCACTTGAAAACATGCCTACGGCAAGTTCCAAAACCAGTGATACACATAGATAAAATTACTCCTCACGCTTGCCACTACTCTAATTTTGATCACAGGGGTGCCGACTAAGAAAATCTGCACCGACATTCAATTTGCCTGGGATATATTGGATACTAAACTGATAAGGTTGAAGCAATAAAGACCACCTCAGCAATCTTGCGTTTTCATGCTTAGCCTGAGATAAGAATACGAGGGGCTGATGATCCGTCTGGACCACAAAAGTCCTACCATACAGATAGATTTGAAACTTCTTTATTGCCCAGATTAACGCTAAACATTCTTTTTCGCTTGTGGAATATCCTTGTTCCGCCTTATTCAATTTGCGGCTTGCATAAGCGACTGGGTTCAGTTCCCCATCAGGTGAAGATGATCTTTGCAACAAAGCCGCCCCGAGTCCTACATTACTTGCATCTGTTCTTACGAGAAAGTACTGTGTCAAATCAGGCAGTTTGAGAATAGGCTTGCTAGTGAGTTTTTCCTTTAAGTCTTGGAACGCTAATTCACTTTGCGCAGTCCAAATAATTTTATCTGGAAGTCCCTTGCGAGTCAGATCAGTCAGAGGAGCACAAATAGAGTTAAAATCTTTGATGTATTTTTGATAAAATCCGCATAATGACACGAATGATCGCACGTCCTTTTTTGTTTGTGGTCTAGGTGCTCTCTGCAGTTTTTCCAAGTTCTTGGGATCAGGGGTCATGTTACCCTGATATACAGTGTGTCCTAAGAATTCCAACTCTTTGCATCCAATACAACATTTTGTTGGCCTAGCAGTTAAGTTCGCCTCCCTAAGCCTATCAAATAACATTTTTAGGGAGTCAATGTGTTCTTCAAATGTCTCTGTGGCGACGAGAATATCATCCATGAAATTCGTGATACATGGGTTATTCAGGGGATCCAACAATTTGCGCATCATCCTTGAAAATACACTCAGAGCATTTTTCAGTCCGAATGGTAGCATGTTGAATTCATAATGTCCTTCCGATGTGCTAAATGCTAAATAAGGTCTCACTTCAGGCTTCACTGGAATCTGGTAATAGCCTTTACTAAGATCCACCTTTGAAAAGTATTTTGCCTTGTTTAATCTGGCAAATAACTGTTTTGTGTCTGGTAATGGATCCACTTGTCCTTCTGTGACAGCATTCAGTTTCCTGTTATCTATGCACAGTCGGTGTTCCCCAGACGGTTTCCTCAACAAAACGACACTGGAGCTAAAAGATGATTCACTGTGTGAAATAATCCCCTCCTTCAACAAATAATCTATTTCTTCCTTCAATGCCTTCTCCTTCGCGAACGGAATAGAATAGGCTCTCATACAGATTGGGTTTGAGTCTACCAGTTTCATGTCATACTGTAGCAAATTTGTATGGCCTGGTTTATCTGTTAATACATCTGTATGTTCCTCCAGAACCTGTTGAACTCTCTCCCTCTGATTTTTAGTCAGGTGCTTACTGACTTTTACCTGTGCTGCTGTTTCACAAGGATGTAATGGGTATTCATGTGAGGTGAGTGGTTCCTTTTGCATTTGAGTTGCGATAGCCAGGGTCAGTAAGGGGGTGCTTTCCTGGAGTGGTCTGTCCAGATACTTCTTTAACAGGTTTACATGATAAACTTTCTCCTTCCCCTTTTTGTCAATTTTATAGTTTGTTCTAGACACCTTCTCTAGAACCGTATATGGACCTTGCCATCCAATTTGTAATTTATTCTGGCTACCAGGTAGTAGAAGCAGAAGCTTCTCTCCCACAGCTAGTTCTCTGTCCTTTGCCTTCCTATTAAAATATGCTGCATGTTTCTTCCTGGCTTGTTTCAAATTATCATTTGCCAGTTTCCATCCAGCTTTCAGACGAGTGGTCAGTTCGTTCACGTATTGATAAGATGAGGTAACAGTCTCTTCCGCCTTCTCATCTGTCCAGGTCCTTAATAGCGCTTCTAATGGACCTTTTATTGGCCTCCCAAATAGCAGAGTTGCGGGAGCCATCCCGGTTGAACTATGTGGTACCTCCCGATACGCAAACAATGCGGCGGGCAGGAATTGATCTCACAGATCCGGTGTTTCATGTGCCAGCTTTCTCAGGATAGAAATGAGAGTCCCATTGAACCTCTCTACCTGGCCGTTCCCTTGCGGATGGTACAGACTACAATGAAAGTGTCTGGCTTGAAATAGCTTAAAAACTTCTTCCGTTAGTTTCCCCTTGAACTGAGAGCCATTATCAGTCAAGATTTGATGCGGGAATCCTAATCTTGTGAATATTGTAAGTAGTGCCTCTGCTACATGTTTTGAATCAATTGATGGCAGGGCTACCGCCTCTCCCCACATAGAACAAGTGTCCACCAGAGTAAGGATGTAACTGTTCCTCCTCTTGGTCCGAGTGAGAGGTCCCACAATATCCACTGCAACCCTCTCAAAAGGTGTTCCCACTATGGGCATTTCCCCTAGAGTTGCAGGAGCAGTCCAGTGCTTTGGAGCTACCCTTTGACATTCTGGACAGGATTTGACATATCTTTTTATATCCTCCGTTATCCCTGGCCAGAAGTAATGACAAGCTATACGCTGTCCTGTGGCGCTGATCCCCATGTGACCACTGAAGGGAATCGCATGCCCGAGTTCCATCACTTTATCCCTATATGAAGTGGGAAGAACCAGCTGGTTGTGACCATTTGTTCCAGTTCCGGCCTTCCTGTATAATAGTTTGTTCTTCATAAAATATTCCCCCTTGCTCGGAGGTGTGTGGCATTTGGGCAATTTTTTAAAACATGGCTTGAGTGTCCTATCCTCAGCCTGCGCCTTCCTCATCTCCTCTGGATGAGCATTTATAGGTTCACCTTCTTCTGTGACCTGGTCTGCACTGTCGCCATGATCACAGGTCTCTCGGGATTCCCCAAGAAGACGTATCTACACCCCAATATCAGAGGGTAGATTGGTTCATCTATCACTGCTGCTCTGATTTCTCCTTCCACATAGCGAGTTTTCACCGTTATCCTTGCGATGGGAAGTGTCATGAGTGGTATGTCCTTAGTTGCCCCTTGTATTTCCACTGTTTCTGTGGTATACTGACTTGGGTCCACTAGGCTAGACTTCACAACTGAATCATAATCCAAACCTGTATCATAAAGGCACCTTATGGTGACCCCATTACAAATAACATCCTCACAAACTGGGGGGTGATAAGGTTCCTGCTGTCCATTAGGATTAACCTTTAATCTTTGAGTCCCCGACTTCATTGCAGCAATGTTTGAAGGTTTCCTTCTACAAAATTCAGTGTTATGGTTATCTTTCTTACACCATTTACACCATCTTTTTCCTTGGTTAAACGGTTTTCTTTCATTGTATTTTTGGTCATTGAACTGTGATTTTCTGTCTCGATAGTCATTTCTTGGCCGTTCAAAGTTTGTCCTGCCCTTATTACCCTGTTCTCTATTTTCAAATTTATTAAATGGCTGTGGAGCTTTAAAAGTTTCTATGTGCTTCTTTTTAGAGCCACTTACCTCTGCCTGGGCTGCCTGATACCTCTCAGCGACATTTAAAACCTCCCCCAACTTCTCTGCACCTTGTTCCATGAGAAATTTTCTCATGTCTGGAGCCATGGACTCTCTCAATTGCTCAATCATGATCATCTCTTTAAGATCTTGGGTCTTCCCCAGAGCAGTCCATTTCTCCAAATAGGTTTCCAGTCTGGCAGAGAATTGGTGGTATGTCTCCCCAGACAACAGTTTGGCATTTCTAAATTTCTTACGATAAAATTCACCATTTTTTTCGTACCTTAATAACAAAGCCTGCTTTAACATGTCATAATTGTCTTGGTCTTCTCTGTTCATTTTTGCGAAGACTTCATAAGAAGTACCTCTCAGTCCCTGTGATAACTTTAAACTCCACCTCTCTCTCTCTAACCCATATGTAGTAGCTAATAACTCAAAACGTCCGAGGTACCCCTCTATGTCATCGTCTTTTTCAACAAAATGGTCTAAATGAAACCCCATAGCTGATGTTGAGGCTCCCAGACTGGGCATAGCATCTGAGGCAAAAGCGCTGGCACCATTTTCAGGAGCCTGGCCTTGTAACTCCAGCTCCCTTAGTCGTAATTCGTGCTCCCTTTGCAACCTTCTATCTTCTGCCTCCCTTTCGGCCTTTTTATCTTCTGCCTCCCTTTCGGCAGTCAATCTTTTATCTTCTGCTTCCCTTTGCTGTCGTTTTTCTTCTGCCTCAATCTGCAGCCTCTTAGTCTCAGCCTCTAACCTCTTCTCTTCAGCCAACCTTTCAGACTCTAATTTTCTTTCAGCCTCTTTTTCTAATCTTCTTTCTTCCTGTTCAATATACTTATCACATTCAGCCGTTACATATTGAATTAAACCCTGACCATCCATTCCCATATCCCTCGCCGTTAGCACAGCAGCTGATCTGAACTTAGCTAGCTCTGTCATCACACAAAATACAATGATCAAGGTAAAATTTCCAACCACTAAAGTAATTCTACTTACTATAATCTAAAGTAATTCTAATTAGCCAGTTAACTAATTAATTACCACTGGCTGTGAAGATTCACCAACTTTTAATTTCACTTTTAATTTTAAGGGACACTTTTAATTTTTACAATGTGTTCCCCTAATTTAATTATCCCGCCAGGAGATCCTAATATTATTGATAGGCTAATTATCCCTGGACAAGAGACCCCAATATATGTAGTGGATTTGATGGTACTGTATGGTTGTGATATTACCTAGTGTGATGCATGAGGTCAGCTGTGAAGGCTTCTGAGATAAATGTAGCTGTGAATTTACAGAAGGCCCTTCTTGCTACCACTTACGACCTCACACATATCTTTTTTACTAATGAATGTGGCTACGTTAAAAATCTAGGGTACTGAAATGTAAGGTGTTGTAGTAGTATATACAAACACACACACAGATATTTAATAAGTCTAAAAATATTAATAAAATTTATAACACACTGAACTAACTCAAGCTGTGTAAAATTTTGATATTAAATTTTCTTTAAGTTTATTTGTTCTGAACCAAGGTTTTATTTTGGTCAGAACATATGAAAGGTTTTGAAATTATGAATGAAATGCATGAATATATGGCATAATAAATGAAAGGTGTGTACATATGTATTTTACAAGACTAGTTAATATTACTACTGTTTATATTTGTAATTTATCTGGGAGAACGATTAATGGATGTGCTGTTGGGGTGGCCTCATCACTCCCAGTCTATGACTACCAAACATTGTCCATTTACTGCTGGGAGGAATACAAGTTTATTTCCCAACATGGTATGTTCTAGTTGATGGGAATATAATTGGGTGTTAGTTATTAAATAAGTTGGTGAATGTCCAGCAGGCCAGACGCTCACATATCTTTGACTGAGTAGTTCTGGTGCTGGAATCTGGTGGCCCCACCTCTCCGTGCTTGGGGGCAATAGAAGGCTGCTCTGCCAAAATGCTATACTGCACGGGTCCTCACTTGTATTTTTCAACATAGCATTTGACACCACTTTGGTGCCAAATAAAAAAACTCACAGTTCAGAATTATGAATAGAGAACACAGTTATATGCTAGCAAAACTCAGCTGAGCTGCTGGCTCTAGTATGGCGTCCCTCTAAATATTGCAATTAGCTTCTGGGAATCACACCACTGAAGAATTACTGTGTCTACTACTGGACAACTTATGATGAATGGCAAAATTGCGCGTCTGAGCGCCAATAATATGTTTATCTGTGGCCAATCACCACCTTTTTTCCTTTTCAAATTTCAAACCTCCTACCAAAAGTCAATTCAGTCATACCTCAGTCAAGTATGTATTATTGTCTGTTGGTCCGTCTGTCTCTACTTGCGTTTTTTACAAAAACACACTTGTTTATACATGCATTTCCTACACGAATCTGCCTCTAGAGTTATTTTTAGCCACAACTTTCCACTAATTCCCCTTCTCCTTCATTCATCTAGATTTTAGCACTTGAGTCTCAAGGCCGCAATTTTTTGAAAATTAGTGACATGTTTTTGTTTCAATGCAGTCGCTCGCTGATATGAACAACACAGTCTTTTGTCAATATCTTCATTATTATCTATCCGTCTGTATAAATGAAAGCATATTATTTCTCTGCTCAAGATGGGCCATCCGGCCAGCTAGGTTTTATATTCCTAACATTATTATTTAAAAAAAGTTACTTTTCAAGGTTAGTTGTTTTTTTTTTTTTTTGAAATATGTTCGAGCATCTTCTGTAATGCGTTTGCCGCTGAATTCAAATAAAGGACTAAGTATCGCAAAAGCGTCCAAGAAATGACTGTTGCGTATAATAGCTAAGGTCCCTTTTGTCCATTTCTTTACCTCGTGTCAACTTGGGGACGTGAATTTTTTTCCTTTCCCCACCAATTGCATCTTTTTAGCCTTGCTAGTTTCAAGCACGTGTTCAGTCATATTTTTCTTTTTGATCTCCGTTCTCATCCCGTCCCAACAGTAAACGTTTTGCCTTCACGTCTAACAAGTTAATTTCCATGGCGGGTAGTGACCCGCGGCATGGGCGATCATGTCTTCTAGTAGCTTACGCATTATTTTTATCCCTACATTTTATCTTTGGAGATATTTTAACGTTGTATCACGGTTAATTTTATCACAATAGGACACACATTGAGGAAACCTGTTGATAGCATTACAAGGTAGTCTTTGTTCTGGAATCCACAGGGGAAAGAGAGGCAGAGGTAGACCAAAAAACAAATGGAGAAGAGAACTGGATACAGAGGTGAAAATGATGAGGAAAACATGGATAGAACTTGAGCGGATGGCACAGGACAGGAAGACTTGGCATGTGTTTGTTGAAAGCCTATGCTCCTTGTGGAGCTAAAGGGTATTGACTGATTGATAACACGGGGCATAATGGCAATGATGGTCATCAATTATTTTTTACAAGTCTATTGTATACTTCTTTCACCCATATTTTTTACAACTCCCAAAGGAGCATGGGCCTTCAACAAACTTACTTCCTGTCCAGTGCCATCCGCTCAAGGTCTGCCCATGTTGTCTTCATCCCCTTCATGCCTGTCTCCAGTTTTCTTTTCCATGTGCTCTTTGATCTTCCACATTTCTACTGGTACCTGTACCATTTTCCCTTGCTTGTTCAATGTTCGAACATTCCAGGTGCCAAATCTGGAGGTTCTTCTATAAGAAAGAAGGTTAGTCAGCAACGCAGACTCCTTTCAGCTTTCTCAGTGTTGGATCATGTGCCCTCCCTGCCAGAGGACCTTCTCCTGTCTTGGATGGCTGAGTTTTATTTTCCTTATGACCTGTCCTTGTTGTTTGTTGAAGTTATTGTGGTTTAACATTTTTTACAGGATGGGATAACCAGCCCCATGCCCAACCCTCCTTAGTCGCTTTTTATGACATGTATGGGTCATTCCTACCGATGTGGCACTGATAAAATGACTGCTGAACATCTGCTTCAAAGTTGCCCAACATATGCGAAACAGAGAAATCAAATATGGCCAAAACCAGTACCATTCATGGAGAAGTTCTATGGAGATTCAAATAGCCTCAAAATGACTACTGCTTTCTTTCAAAACTTCAAGTTGACGACTGAGAGTGTACGAAGAAGTAGAAGATTCCTACGTCAGTTCATAAGTAAGTGGGTGTTCCTCAGTTTCATGAAACAAGCTTACATTCTTAAATCAGTATTCAATCTTAAAAGCAAGAACAACATATACAATTTAGTAGTTCAGTACGAAGGTTATTGGGCCTTAAGTGATTAATGATGAACCTCTATTTATCTCTATAAATAACAGCACTAATAACCAGGAAACACACATGAAAGAAGAACAGTGGGGATGTCAAAAAGAATTATGAAAAGAGGCTGCAAAAGGCAATGAAACTTGCAATGGTGGAGATAAATAAAATAGTCTAAAACACAAAATTGATGGCGAGAAAATAGCTGCAACCTTATGCTGCATAGAGATCAAAGCTAATTAATGATACGCATGTGATTTCGACCATTTGATTAACTAGGGCAAATGACAAAAATACTGATTTTTTATAAGGGCCCATGACAAACATACTGGTTTTTTATAAGGGCACATGACAAACATACTGATTTGTTATAAGAGAACATGACAAACATACTGATTTTTTATAAGGGCAAATGACAAAAATACTGATTATTTATAAGGGCAAATGACAAACATACTAGTTTTTTTTATAAGGGCACATGACAAACATACTGATTTTTTATAAGGGCACGACAAACATACTGATTTGTTATAAGGGCACCTGATAAACATACTGATTTGTTATAAGGGCACCTGACAAACATACTGATTTTGTTATAAGGGCAGCTGACAAACATACTGATATTTTATAAGAACTCCTGACAAACATACTGATTTGTTATAAGGGCACCTGACAAACATACTGATTTGTTATAAGGGCACCTGACAAACATACTGATTTGTTATAAGGGCACCTGACAAACATACTGATTTGTTATAAGGGCACCTGACAAACATACTGATTTGTTATAAGGGCACCTGACAAACTCAGAATAGGACTACTGCCACCTTAGATATGTTGTAAAAGATAACTAATATGAGGTTGCACAAGGGGCTGGCTACCTCACCTTGTAGAATAAATTGCTATAGAAACTACCACCACAAGAGAACATGAACACGCTGATGTAGGCCTCCTGCACGGGCAACAGATGCAGTGGTGCTTCCATGCTCCATAAGGAGCTCAAAGCAAAAGACAATGATGATGGGACACACAATGAACAAATATCTAGGACATGGTAACAAGATTGCACTAGAAGAAACCCCCACTACAAGGCATTGTTGTTGTTGCTTAACTAGGGCTGCTGAGCTTCTCGCTCTTTAGCAGCCAATACCAAGTTGAAGACTCCTTGGTATTATCTACACTGTAGATCTAGGCTTTTCATGTGGCTTTTCTGCCATTCCGAAACGTGTTGAGTTGAAGTCATGAGCTCCAGTTTCTCCAAACTTGGCTTGCATTTAAAGGATCACCACATCTGGTTTCAAGCTAGGAGTAAGGAGCATTCCCCGCCATCCAAGGGGGCTCTTGAACTATGCAGAGCTAAAATAATGTGCTCTGGTTCTGGGTTCTCCAGAGGAATTTTCACGTCCTGCACAGAGCCACTTTTCAGCTCCCCCTGCCTATCACTAGGTCCACAGAGAGATCCTCCTGCATGCAGTCAACCAAGTCAAAGCCAAAGAATTACGTCTAGGGCTCAAGTGACTTCTCCTAGCTTATTGTGCAATGCTGGGTTCTCAACAAGTTTCACCACAGGGTGAATCCCTGGAAGTGTGTGGAAGATTTTAAGAGTCAATGAGGATGTAATTAGCCTCACAGACAGAGGTTCACTTCCACGTACACATATTGTAGCATTGTGCATAGCTACTGGTCATATAAGGATGACTCCAGATATGCCTCCATGCATACTATAACTTGGAGAATCATACTCATATCTTGGCAGCAATATAGACAATGTTGAAGAGACAGTTAATGATATCAAAATAAGAATACAAAAGGCTAGAGGAGCTGTCTTTGCATTGGAAAATATATGGAGATCAAGAGAAATCAGGTCCAACACTAAAATAAGAATCTTCAACCGAAACGTCAGGTCAATCCTATTGTATGGCTCTGAGACATGGAGAACAAGAAGAACAACAACCAAAAAGCTACAGACTTTCATAAATAGATGCTTGTTTAGAATTGAAGGATGGCACTAGACAACAGAAAAGAAAATATAAGTGATAGGCTTACCGGGAACTGAACCCAGGACCAACCAAACGGCGTCATCGCCTTGCTGTGACAGTAAAACGTGAATGGACGCTCAGCCAATTTTGCACCTACCTGTCTATTCTGTGTTATTCATCTTCCACCACATAGCTACTGGTCATATAAGGATGACTCCAGATATGCCTCCATGCATACTATAACTTGGAGAATCATACTCATATCTTGGCAGCAATATAGACAATGTTGAAGAGACAACCCTGGGAGACCCATTGTCTCTGCGTGTGCCTGCCCTACCGAACGTATATCAGACTTCCTCGACGGCATCTTCCAGCCTATTGTAGAGCAGCTTCCTTCCTTCTTAAAGGACACAAACCATGCTCTTACTACTTTTTCCTCTATTCAGCTTTCTCCAGACCGTACCTACCGTTTATTTCTGTTAGATGTTTGCTCACTTTACACTTCCATTCCTCACTCTGATGGTCTCCGAGCTCTCCGATTTTTCCTGGACCAGCGCACGCATCCCTCTATCGCTACAGAGACTCTCCTGCGCCTTGCAGAACTGGTCCTTCGACTCAATTCCTTTGAGTTCAATGGACAGTTCTTTGACCAAATAAGTGGAGTTGCCATGGGCACCAAGATGGGTCCCAGTTATGCCTGCCTCTTCATGGGCTACCTGGAGTATCAGGTGTGGCAGCAGTATCCTGGACCTTTCCCATTGATGTATCATAGATACATCGATGATGGCATAGGTCTCACCAATATGCCAGAGGTTGACCTATCTAGGTTCATTAATTTCATTAACAACTTCCACCCTGCGATCCAATTCACCTCTCACATCTCCACTGTCTCTGTTAATTTCCTTGACATTGTTGTCACTATCACTCCCCCTCACCTCACCACTTCGGTGTACTACAAACCCACCGATGCACACAGTTACCTCCTTTATACTTCCTCTCATCCTCCGGCTTGTCGGGACTCCTTGCCTTTCTCACAACTTCTCCGCCTCCGTCGGTTATGCCAAGATGATGACAACTTTCTATGCCGAGCACAAGAAATGTTGGACTTCTTCCGTAACAGACAGTATCCAGAAGATGTTCTTACCTCTGCCTTAGAACGTGTTCTCCCTATCTCACGTCTAGAGGCCCTCAAACCCCGCCAAAAAACCTCCTCTGATAGAGTCAAGTTAATAATGACCTATCACCCTCACAGCACTGCTGTCAAAAGGATCCTGTTTCGCCACCTACCTCTCCTCCAAGCTGACCCAGTGGCGCGGGAAGCATTTAGTGAGCCACCCTTGCTGGTATATAGACGGGACAAAAATTTGAGAGACCTCCTAGTCCACAGCCGTTTGAAAACCATCAACGATGGCCACTTTGGAACCAAGCCATGTAACCGTACACGATGTAAGACATGTCAGTATGTAATCGAAACACGTTCAGTCTCGTTCCCTAATGCCAAGTTCACCATCACCCATGGCTTCACATGTGAGTCACGCAACGTCATTTATGCTATTATATGCAAATGTTGCACCATTACGTACATCGGCCAAACGTGCACACGACTGGGCGACCGATTCTGCAGACACCTCTATGACATCTTTCAGTTTAATTCCACACCTGTGGCCATCCACTTCAATGGCCCTGACCACCACGGTGCCACTGACATCCAGGTGACAGCCATCAGATACTGTTCCTCGGACGCCAACAGTCGGTTTCGCCAGGAACAACGCCTCATCCATCTTATGGGTTGCCTCAAACCACACGGTTTGAATACCCAACATTCTTTTGTCTGAGACGCCTTTCTCTATCGAGTCCCAGTTGTATTATGACTTTCTACTTTGATGCGATCATTTTTTTTTTTTTAAACCATTTTTTTAATTTAATAATTTTATTTATTTACTTATTATTATTATTATTATTATTATTATTTTTTTTTTTAAATTTGTTTATTTTATTTTATTTAAATAACATTTTTTTTTTTTTTTTAATTATTTTTTTCCTTTATTATTTTTTATTTTATTTATTTTTTATTTATTTATTTATTTGTTTTAAATTTATTTATTATTATTATTTATTTATTTATATTTTATTTATTTTTTTATTTTATTTATTATTTATTGATTACTTTTTTCTCACTCTTTTCCAGTCCATGTTTTCATTATTTCTTATTTTTAATATACTATCAACTTCCTGTTTCCGGTTTAGTTGCAGCCATCTTGCTTCCCATGTGACTGGACTTAATATTCTTCTTCTTCTTCGATCCTTAACCACCGACCGTCAAAGCAGTCAGTGGCCATCACGCCTAGTGGCGTCTTGTAGGGCAACAACAAATTGATTCCACTTTGCACGGTCGGTGGCCATCCTTCGTACAGTGCCCCAACTCTGGTTCATTCTTTGCATCTCAGCCTCCACAGTCCTCCGCCAAGTTGTTTTTGGTCGGCCTCTCTTTCGCTTTCCTTCAGGGGTCCAAAGCATAGCTGTTCTTGTGATGGCATCGGGGTCTCTTCTGAGGACATGACCAACCCAGCTCCAGCGTCTGCCAGCTATGATGGTATGCATGTCCTCTTGCCTGCTACGAGTAAGCAGATCTAAACTTAATATTAAGGGAGTTTTTTTTCTCTTATTTTTATAGTTTCATGTTCTCTACTTAATTCTCATTTTCTTTCCCTCTTGTCTCTTGTTTGTCTGTCCCTGACGAAGGCCTTGTGGCCGCAACGTAGGTTTTTCTTGTCCTTCTCCTTGTAAGACGTATTACTATTTGTGTGGGTGTGTGTGTGTGTTTTTTTTTTTCTTCAACACATTACTTGATACAAGTATTTCGGCCTTTATTTGGTCTATACTTGCTGATAGGAAAGTTATATTAATGATTGCGTCTTTAAAACTGTCTGGGTCGTCCACTGGTCCTATACCATAGTTGTGTGAGTGTCATAAGAATGACCTCAGCCAATAATGCACTTTTTTTTTGGGGTGCAAATTTGGCTGAGCGTCCATTCACGATGTACTGTCACAGCAAGGCGATGGCGCCGTTTGGTTGATGTCTGGGTTCGATTGCCGGTAAGCTTATCACTTATATTTTCTTTGCTGTCGGCCAAGATCTGCTTACTCAGAGCAAGCAAGAGGACATGCACACCATCATGGCTGGCGGACGCTGGAGCTGGGTTGGCCATGTCCTCAGAAGAGACCCCGATGCCATCACAAGAACAGCTATGCTATGGGCCCCTGAGGGAAAATGAAAGAGGTCGACCAAAAACAACTTGGCGGAGGACTGTGGAGGCTGAGATGCAGGGAATGAACCAGAGTTGGGGCACTGTACGAAGGATGGCCGCCGACCGAGCAAAGTGGAATCAATTTGTTGTTGCCCTACAAGACGCCACTAGGCGTGATGGCCACTGACTGCTTTGACGGTCGGCGGCTAAGGATCAAAGAAGAAGAAGCAGTGCCATCCTTTATGTCCAACGAGTACCTATTACCTTTATTTATTTATTTAGAATAGGATTGAAATGGTATGACAAAGATCACTAATGTGGAACTGCTGACAAGTACTAGAGGAACAAGAGATGAGATGAAGACGCTGGTCAAGGATTGGATACAACACTGAGGAAATCTGTTGATAGCATTACAAGGCAGTTCTTGTTCTGGAACCCCCAGGCTAAGAGACATAGAGGGAGACCAAAGAACTCATGGAGAAGAGAACTGGAGAGAGATACGAAGTGGATGTAGAAGACATCGAAAGACCTTGAGCTGATGGCACAGGACAGGAAGACTTAGTATAAGCTCCTTGGGGAGCTGAAATGTGCTGGTGATCATGTCAAAGAGACATGTGATGATCATGATGTTACGGTTACGTATGTACTTACCATCCTCCTGTTGTCTTATTGTTGCCTCTAACTTCTCTAGTGTTTTATTTTTGTCTTTGATCAGAGCTGCTAAATCTGTCAACAGAAAGGTTCCTTTTATGATATCAGCATCATCATCATTATCATCACCATCATCAATATCATCCCCACCAGCATCACTACCACCATCATTATCATCACCATCATCACCACCATCATTATCATCATCACCACCATCATCAATATCATCACCACCATCATTATCATCATCACCATCACCATAATCAATATCATCACCACCATCACCACTACTACTATCATCACCACCTTCATTATCATTATCACCATCATCACTACTACCATCATCAATATCATCACCACCATCATCAATATCATCACCACCATTACCCTTCAGCTCCATCAGAAGCATAGGACTTCAGTTTTATTAACGCCAAGCTTTCTTGTTCTGTACCATCAGTTCAAGGTCGTTTCTATCTTCTCTATCCCTTTCATATTATGTCTCCAGTTCTCCCCCTTCATGTGTTCTTCAGACTCCCTCTACCTCTCATACTCTAGTGAATCTGGAAGAACTGTCTTGTGATGCTATCAACAGACTTCCTCAACGTGTATTCTATTCAAAGTCAATGTCTTCTTCTCGTCTCTTGTTCCACTGGCACTTTTTGTTTTTGATCGTTGGTGATATGATATAGTGGTACATGCCTGTGTAGGTGCGGACTGACGAGACAAAGAAAGAATAAGGCCACTGCATCCTCATGCCTGTCGTGCAAGGCGTCTAACATGAGGCGCACGGGGGGCTGGCTACCTCATCATCCCCTGTTAGACAGCACCACTGCAATCTATGAATCAACCGGGCTAAGTTGTTGGACTTTGGCATCAAACTTAAGGTTAGCAGGGATGGATGCTGTAGAGGATGCATCTGTCATGTATACTACATACAGCACGCTACAGGAACAATTAGCATTCCTACACTTATCATCACCATCATCACCATAATCATAATCGACATTAGCTGACGGAGACTTGAGCATCTATGAGTTTGCCTGCAGTGCAGTGATGTCAATTGCGATCAACAATAACAAACCTCATCACATAAAACACACTGCTTCAGAAACCACCGCTGAAAGAGCTTGTGAATGCTCGCAGCAGGCTTCCTGTAAGAGGACCAGCTCCAGTGGTGGTCCCAGGTTCCATAAGGAGTGCAAAGGAAAGTGATGATGATTGACAGGTGTCATATAGAGCTATTCCCATAACCATAATCAGACGCAAGAGAAAATGAAAATTTTCAATGAGAGGTAACAACAAGTGGGCCTGAAAATACACAGGGAAAAGACAAAGATTATGAGAATAAATGCAAGAAATGATAACAAGATTGAACTTGAAGAAACACCACTAAAAGATGTAGAGTTGTACACATATCTTGGAAGTAATATAGACAAAGTTGGAGGGACAGACAATGATATCAAAATAAGAATACAAAAAGCAAGAGGAGCTTTCACTGCATTGGGAAACATATGGAGAACAAGAGAAATCAAGTCCAACACGAAAATAAGAATCTTCAACTCAAATGTCAAGTCAGTGCAGCAGGTCCAACAAGGCCAATGGACTACATGGGAAGGAGCCCTGCAGAGGTCCTTGACATGGAATGATATATGGCATATGGCACCTCTTAGGCTCAGCTTCGTGGTTAGATCAATGTATGACCTGCTGCCGTCGGCCACCAACCTTGTGAAATGGGGAAAGTCGGATGATGAGCAGTGCCCCCTGTGCCAGGGGAGGCAGACACTCGAACACGTGCTCTCAGCGTGTAAGGTGTCATTAGGGCAAGGGCGATACACCTGGCGCCATAACAAAGTGCTAAATGAGCTTGCTGCGACAATAGATCTAGCAAGGATGAAGGCGAACAGCAAACCCAGGCCGAGCACCGCAAATACATACTTTCTGAGGGCAGGAAAGTCAGCACACCCCAAACCGAGTAAACCAGGTAGCAGTTTACCATCTCTTCTTGATTGTGCAAACGACTGCGAGATGGCGGTAGACCTACCTGGACGAGGGGCATATCCAGAGAGTATCAGGAAATCGCGGAGACGGCCGGATATAGTGCTTCATTCTTCTTCAACGCTTCAGGTCATACTGATTGAACTGACCGTGCCATTTGAATCCAGATTAGACGAGCAACATTCGTTCAAAGCGGCCAAATATAGTGATCTGGCCGCGGATCTGAGACACGAGGGGTTCACTACAAGGGTCATGGCTGTTGAAGTGGGCGCAAGAGGGCTTGTGGCTGCATCAATGTATGATCTATTGAAACTGTTGGGGTTGAAGGGACAGGCGAGAACAAGGGCACTGAAGAGGCTTAGTGAAACTGCCGAAAAGGCATCAGGCTGGCTGTGGAACAACCGCAATGGGCAATGGAAATCGTGACAATAAACGCTGCGGTACAGAAAACACCAGGAATTTTTCTAAGTCCACAAAACGCGGCTTCGCGTTGGTGTCTCAGTGTGTGCGACGGAACGAACGGAATAATTTGTCTTCTCTTTGTTACTTTCACAATTGCCTCCACGGCTGGCGGAGTTGTGGATTAAAGTTGCTACCATAAGTGAAATGGGTTCATTTTCGATACAAGACAACAGGAGGCTGAGACGCTTGGGAGTCATGACCCAAGTGGGCCCGCCCCCCTTAGAGTGTAAAGGAGTATACTGGGCCGAAACACTTGTCTGATGGGGGGACTTCTTCTGATGATCAGATTGCCTCCTGTTGTATCGCTCTGTAAAGAGTTTCCTATCATGGCTCTGAGACATGGAGAACAACCAAAACAACAAACAAAAAAGCTAGAGACTTTTATAAACGGGTGCTTGCGTAGAATAGAAGGACTGAAATGGTATGACAAAGTCACAAATGTGGAATTGATGACAAGAACCAGACAAGTACCAGTGGAACAAGAGTTGAGAAGAAGACGTTGGCGATGGATAGGACACACATTGAGGAAACCTGTTGATAGCATTACAAGGCAGTCCTTGTTCTGGTATCCACAGGGAAAGAGAGGCAGAGCTAGACCAAAAAACACATGGAGAAGAGAACTGCAAACAGAGGTGAAAATGATGAGGAAAACACAGAAAGAACATGAGGGGATGGCACAGGACAGGAAGACTTGTGTTTGTTGAAGGCCTATGCTCCTCGGGTAGCTAAAGGGTACTGATTGATTGATTGACATAGAGCTATTTGTGACAACTTGCCCAATCTTCTCTTCATTTTTTTTATTATTTACGTGACATCATTTTTTCTCATCCTCAATGCATGATTGCAAAGTCCCGGGAAGTGTCACTTGCGGAAATTCTCCTAGCGTTCGGTATTTTCTCCTCGCGTTTAATGCTATTTTTAGATACGACGTCATTGTTGACCAATGACCTCGGTAGCGAGAAATCCGTTTTAATTTAGAACTGCTTGAACTTGGGAGAACCAGTTTAGGCTATTTAGGAAGACATCACGTGACTTTTAACATTATTGATTGGAGCGTCTAAAACGAGGCTAAGGTCACATGATGCACGCTACGGATCACGTGTCCAAGCGGAAATGACCCGCTAAAAGGCGGCAAAGCCAGCATTCTTCACTTGCCCAGGAAATCTCAAGAAAGCTAGGTCTAACCCATTTATCGGCGAATTCTCGCATTAAAAGCACTGAAGCCACGTGTCTAAATTGCGGGTTAGCGTCCATCTTTGAGTAGGTAAGTGAAATCTCGCTAGAATATAATGTGATGAAATGTGTAGTACCTTGCAAAATCGACGCAAGATTGGTATGTTTACTTTATTCATATTTTTGTTTTACGATCACATCCAGCCACATGTGATCGGGTATATTTTATGATCCCACGGGATATGTACAACATGTTCATAATAATGTATAACGGGAATATATATAGCTATTAATTTCCATATTATTTGATTATTTTCGACCCGACGTTTAGACTAACGGAAATTAATATTTAACGATAATGTTGACAGACCGTGACATATATTCATTATAAATTATATGACGAGGCGACCAGACATGAAGTGTGTGATAATGTTGTCAGACAATTCTAAAACACGGATGTCCAATTAATTGTTAAATTCATCATAATGACATGACGATTAGGCTAGAGGCACAGAACTAGAATACTGTTGCCGACATTTCTATGATAAAAGTTGGTGGGTTTAACTGACATTTATAATAATTCATCGGGTTAAGCTGACGATAAATCAGTCTAAAGAATTATAATACTGCCACTGGGGCAGAGAAATATAATAAAGGACAGACAGGAGAAACTTGAATTCAAGATTAGACTCTAGACATATGATGTTAGAGACTAAAATCTGAGATGACTGGCAGAGGGACGGCTTAGGGAAAGACTGCTTTCTAAAGCTAGTAAATTAATGAAGCCGTCGTATTTGTCTTCAGTCTATGGTGGAGCCTTGCACGACAGTCCAATCTCAGCGCAGAATACGGAGTCGAGCACAGAGAAGGCAAATCCGAACCATTCAAGACCTACCGGGGGCAACGTCAGGAGACCGGAGAACTAACCACACTTCACTATCAGCCGGGGGCTGAAAAGCTAAGTCCACGAAAAAGGGAACTCACTACATCAATGCCTAGTTTAGTCATCCATGATGAAAAACACTTGAATTGTGAGACACATAATACATACAGCAGACACTAATTCCATCGACAATACTATCATTCACCATCTATTCATTTTATTGCAATAAACCAATTGGGTGTATATACTGTACCCCACGCTTTGTTCCTTCCATTAGATGTTGAATATTGTCTATGTTTATCTTCCTTTATAAGGGAGGGGGGGCTCGTAAAATATAATATAAATTAAAGAATAATAATAATAGATAACTGAGAAGGGGACGACGGTAGCGAGAGACCAAATATCTCCTTACAATCTTTTCCAGACCTGTCGAGTTAGGAGAATTTACCCTCTTCGTCACCCTTCGGAAGTGGGAAAACCCAGCAGGGATTCCTTGAGCCAAATCTTCCACATCAGATCTATTATTTCCTCTAAATAATTCTCTTATCCTTTAAACGCTACGTGACACTGGTGTCTCGGTCAGGGATTTGAACTTATGTATTTTATCATACCTCTGGGATAGTATCATCCATTCAGTCATTACAGTATACCATTTTAACACATGTATTTTCACACAGTGAGCTCTAGAAAGACAGAAAACATTTTTTCTAGAATTTCAGGCATTGATTGGTGAATCCCTTTATATATGTTGTGTTTAATTAAGTTAGTTCTTGATTTTGTATTTCATTGAATTACAGACCTTAAGTCTCCATAACTGTAATAATTTCATTCTACAGCAGTCTGATAAATAATTAGTATTTACTTGTTGTTAGAAATACTATTGGAAGGTAGCACTAGCTTACTCAGTGTGGACTTTAACTGCAAAAGATGGCTGAAATAGTTAAGCTTAAGGCAGCACTAGGGGAGGCCGGTCGAGATCTAGGTTATAGTGGGGTGGACCTTGCAAATTATGTCAGTGTCGAGACTGATAAGTATTACGCTCGAGAAACAGCGAAAGCTGAAAGAGAAGAGCGAATAAAGTTAGCAGAAATAGATGAGAGGATAAAAGCTGTAGACGCTAGAGAAAGAAGTGAGAGAGATGAACGCGAGCATGCACTGAAGATGAAGCAGTTAGAGATGCAGGGACAAGCTCAAAGAGTTGAACCGGTAGCCGGTGCGACAGCATCTACCTCCTCAGGCAACCTATCGCCACGGTCAGATGATATGCCTTCCTTGCACGCAGGGGGCACAGGACCTTTGCCATCCTCACTCATGTCAACTTTGGGACCCTTGACGTTTCCATTCGAAGCTTTCTCGGAACAAGCCGACTCGATCGATAGGTATCTGGACAAATTTGAGAAGTTTGCCACCATGTTTGGTTTGGAGAAGAGCAAATGGAACCTGAAACTGTCGCAAGGGCTTAGAGGAACTGCTTATGACGTGTATAGCAAGCTTCCTCCAGGTTTACAGGATGACTACGACTCTTTGAAAAAGGCACTATTGGTTCGTTATGAGCTACATGCTGACGCCTATAGGAAGAGGTTCCGTAACTCTAGGAGGGAAGTTGGCGAGAGCGTTGCTCAGTTTGCTGCGAGACTGGATTCCTACGTGGAGAAGTGGGGTGCCCTAGGGAATTTTACTCATGATTGGGAAGGCCTGAAGGAAATGGTCATGATCGAACAACTGAAGGACACCATGACTTCCGACATGAGAAGATTCCTGACAGAGAATGGGGCCAGCACTTTAGAATCCATAGTCCAGTTAGCGGAACGATATCAGGCAGCACTATCAGAGAATCCACCACCCAGACGGAAACAACCAGATTACGTACCTAGACAGACAGCTCAGTCACACATGGACCCCCAAGTGAAACCACCGTATACTAACTTCAAAAAGCATGACAAGCCAGACTACAAGACTACTCAGAGATCTAAATTCCAGCAGCAGAGGCAAGGGGAAAAATGGTGTAAGCACTGTAGAACCATCACCCACAATATGCAGGAGTGCAACCGGAAAAACCCACCTCATCATGCTGCCTGCTTACGTAAAAGTGCCGCAAGGGGAAATGGACCGGAAGAACCTCTGGACAAACCCCGACATCCCCCGGTCGTTGAGACAGTCCTCGTAAATGACCAAGAGGTGACCTGCCTTTATGATACAGGCCTTGCATTCGACGCAGTTGTCTGTGCATCCCTAGTCAAGCCTGACCAGATGACAGAAGACACTATAGAAATACAAGGACCTACTAAAAGTGCAGCACCTATGCGTTTGGCCATAGCCAAGATTAAGGTCAAATCAAAATATGTGACTGGGGAAATCAGTGCAGCGATCTTGGACGACCCTATTTATCCCTTGATCTTAGGGTGTAGGTATGTGTTCTTGGGAGAACCCATTCACCCTCTGGTTGTGGCGGCTGTCACCACTAGAGGACAGGCCAAACGGAATACGGAGTTGGAATCCCCACCCAACATCCTTCCTGAGGAATTAAGAAAGGCACAAACGGAGGATCAATCTCTAGCACCCTGCTACAAAAAACTACCGAGAGCGCACACTCCTCTCCAAAAGGGAGACTTCTACAAGAAAAATGGGCTGTTGCATCGGAAAGCAGGAAATGGAGGACAGGAACATGGGCAACTTGTGGTTCCATCAGCATACCGAGCCCAGGTTCTAGAAATGGGCCATGCCCTTCCGTTTAGTGGCCACATGGGCATAAGTGCCACGATTCAGCGTATTTCATGTCATTATTATTGGCCAGGTATCAACGCCGATATCCAGAGATATGTGAAATCATGCCCGCAGTGCCAGAGGACAGCGCCGAAACACTGGACGGCCCCAGCCACTCTGGGAGAAATGCCAATCTTGGGCACACCCTTCGAACGAGTAGCGGTGGATATTGTGGGTCCACTTACTCGTAGCAAAAAGAGAAACAGTTATATACTCACGTTAGTGGATTGTTGCTCCATGTGGGCAGAGGCTATCGCTATGCCCGCCTGTGATTCTAAGCATGTTGCTGAGGCTCTGCTCACCATATTTACTCGGCTAGGGTTTCCGTCACAGATCCTGACAGATAATGGTTCCCAATTCTGAGGAAAACTCACCGAGGAAGTGTTTAGGATATTTCAGGCCCGACATATCCACACCTCTCCCTACCACCCCCAGGCAAATGGCCAGGTGGAGCGGTTTAACGGGACCCTTATTTCCATCCTTCGGAAACTTGCGCAGGAAAAACCAGAGAGCTGGGATCAATACTTACCCGCAGCACTATTTGCTTACCGCGAAGTACCCCACAATTCTACTGGGATGCCTCCTGCCACATTGCTGTTTGGTAGACCTATAAAAGGACCTTTAGAGGCACTGTTACGTACTTGGACAGATGATAAAGCTGATGAGACGGTCACCTCTGCATCAAAATACGTGAATGAGTTGACCCAACGCCTTAAAACAGGATGGGAACTGGCAAAGGAAAATGTACGCCGTGTCCGTCGTAAACATGCGCGTTACTACAACCGCACTGCGAAGGATAGGGAGCTAGAAGTAGGAGAACAGGTATTATTACTCCTGCCCAGTAGCAATAATAAATTGCAAATCGGGTGGAGAGGTCCATATAAAATTGTTGAGAAAATGTCGCGCACCAATTACAAGATTGCCATAAAGGGGAAGCAGAAAATTTACCACATAAACCTGCTGAAGCGATATTATGAAAGACCAGGTGCAGAACCAGCACATTTCCTGACACTGGCTATTGCGACGGAAACTGAGGCAGAACCCCTGACCTCCTGTGAATACCCACTTCGTCAGTGCGAAACTCATCAAGATGTTCAGATTAGTTCAACTTTAACGGAGGATCAGCAGGCACAGGTTCAACAGTTGTTGAGAAAACACACTAGTACACTCACGGATAAACCTGGCATGACCAACCTGATAGAATTTGATATGAAGCTAACAGACCTCGCCCCGGTACGAGTTAAGAACTATCCTGTTCCTTATGCTAAAGCAAAGGCATTGGGTGAGGAAATCGAGTACCTGCTTAAGGAAAATATTATCTCAAAATCAGAGTCGCCTTATAGTGCGAGTGTGGTGTTGCTTAGAAAATCCACAGGAGAACATCGCCTCTGCATAGACTACCGAAGGCTCAACGCTGTAACGGAATTTCAAGCGGAGCCCTTACCGGATCAGAATCAGCTTTTCACCAAGCTGAGTAGAGCACGATACTTTTCGAAGATAGACCTTAGCAAAGGGTACTACCAGATCCCGGTAAAAGAGGAAATTCGACATATGTTAGCATTTAGTACTTCTGAAGGCCATTACGAGTTTAATGTATTGCCATTTGGGCTAAGCAACGCCCCAAGCGTCTTTACTCGTATGATGAGGAAGCTACTGGAACCACTGAACCACCCTGGGATAAGTAATTTCATGGACGACATACTTATTGCCACGAACACCTTTGAGGAGCACCTAGACGCAGTTTCTCTACTCTTCGAAAGACTTAGAGAAACAGGACTCACCGCTCGCCCTACAAAATGTCAAATTGCCTGCGAGCAACTAGAATTCCTGGGACACACTATCTCGCATGGATGCATGTTCCCAGATGCACGTAATATTGAGAAGTTACAGCGGGCCCCACGACCCCAGACTAAAAAGGATGTAAGGTCATTTGTGTCTCTATGTGGCTTCTACCAGAGATATATTAAAGATTTTAATACCCTGAGTGCGCCACTGACCGCATTAACCAAGAATGGGAACCCGGACAAAGTAACCTGGACAGCGGAGTGCGAAAATGCCTACACGCTGCTGAAGGAGAAACTCACAGCTAGGCCAATTCTGCGACTGCCTGACTTAACTCTGAACTTTACGCTGCGAACAGATGCTAGCAATATAGGGATAGGAGCCACTCTCCTGCAGCCTAGTGATAGACCTTCTGCAACTCTATTCCCCATTGCATATGCTAGTAGGAAATTGAACCCTGCTGAACAGAACTACTCTACCATCGAACGAGAATGTCTGTCGCTAATATGGGCTGTGCAGAAGTTTCAACCATATTTATACGGGAAAAAGTTCACGGTGCAGTGTGATCACCAACCGTTGATATTTCTGGCAGCGGCGAAGAACCTTAATGCCCGGCTTATGAGATGGTCACTACTGTTGCAGCCATATTCATTTCACATAGAATACATACCTGGGAAGAACAACGTAGGGGCAGATTTTTTGAGCAGACATCCGGACGCAACCTAGGAGATAGGAGAAACTGGAAAAGAAAAGGAAGACAGGACAAGAGGAGTTGGACGGAACGTCAAACTTGAGGAGGGGCTTGTGTGACAACTTGCCCAATCTTCTCTTCATTTTATTATTTACGTGACATCATTTTTTCTCATCCTCAATGCATGATTGCAAAGTCCCGGGAAGTGTCACTTGCGGAAATTCTCCTAGCGTTCGGTATTTTCTCCTCGCGTTTAATGCTATTTTTAGATACGACGTCATTGTTGACCAATGACCTCGGTAGCGAGAAATCCGTTTTAATTTAGAACTGCTTGAACTTGGGAGAACCAGTTTAGGCTATTTAGGAAGACATCACGTGACTTTTAACATTATTGATTGGAGCGTCTAAAACGAGGCTAAGGTCACATGATGCACGCTACGGATCACGTGTCCAAGCGGAAATGACCCGCTAAAAGGCGGCAAAGCCAGCATTCTTCACTTGCCCAGGAAATCTCAAGAAAGCTAGGTCTAACCCATTTATCGGCGAATTCTCGCATTAAAAGCACTGAAGCCACGTGTCTAAATTGCGGGTTAGCGTCCATCTTTGAGTAGGTAAGTGAAATCTCGCTAGAATATAATGTGATGAAATGTGTAGTACCTTGCAAAATCGACGCAAGATTGGTATGTTTACTTTATTCATATTTTTGTTTTACGATCACATCCAGCCACATGTGATCGGGTATATTTTATGATCCCACGGGATATGTACAACATGTTCATAATAATGTATAACGGGAATATATATATAGCTATTAATTTCCATATTATTTGATTATTTTCGACCCGACGTTTAGACTAACGGAAATTAATATTAACGATAATGTTGACAGACCGTGACATATATTCATTATAAATTATATGACGAGGCGACCAGACATGAAGTGTGTGATAATGTTGTCAGACAATTCTAAAACACGGATGTCCAATTAATTGTTAAATTCATCATAATGACATGACGATTAGGCTAGAGGCACAGAACTAGAATACTGTTGCCGACATTTCTATGATAAAAGTTGGTGGGTTTAACTGACATTTATAATAATTCATCGGGTTAAGCTGACGATAAATCAATCTAAAGAATCATAATACTGCCACTGGGGCAGAGAAATATAATAAAGGACAGACAGGAGAAACTTGAATTCAAGATTAGACTCTAGACATATGATGTTAGAGACTAAAATCTGAGATGACTGGCAGAGGGACGGCTTAGGGAAAGACTGCTTTCTAAAGCTAGTAAATTAATGAAGCCGTCGTATTTGTCTTCAGTCTATGGTGGAGCCTTGCACGACAGTCCAATCTCAGCGCAGAATACGGAGTCGAGCACAGAGAAGGCAAATCCGAACCATTCAAGACCTACCGGGGGCAACGTCAGGAGACCGGAGAACTAACCACACTTCACTATCAGCCGGGGGCTGAAAAGCTAAGTCCACGAAAAAGGGAACTCACTACATCAATGCCTAGTTTAGTCATCCATGATGAAAAACACTTGAATTGTGAGACACATAATACATACAGCAGACACTAATTCCATCGACAATACTATCATTCACCATCTATTCATTTTATTGCAATAAACCAATTGGGTGTATATACTGTACCCCACGCTTTGTTCCTTCCATTAGATGTTGAATATTGTCTATGTTTATCTTCCTTTATAAGGGAGGGGGGGCTCGTAAAATATAATATAAATTAAAGAATAATAATAATAGATAACTGAGAAGGGGACGACAGTAGCGAGAGACCAAATATCTCCTTACAATCTTTTCCAGACCTGTCGAGTTAGGAGAATTTACCCTCTTCGTCACCCTTCGGAAGTGGGAAAACCCAGCAGGGATTCCTTGAGCCAAATCTTCCACATCAGATCTATTATTTCCTCTAAATAATTCTCTTATCCTTTAAACGCTACGTGACACTATTAAGAAACTTATGAATAAATATGAGATTACAAATACAAATTCACGTAAGAACATTCCACACTGGACATATCCATACAAATAAAATGACACATAAACAGGATATGACAATGTGCCCGAGTTTTACTGCACAGTGCTTTTCACTTTTCTCTTTTTTTTTTAAATGTTGTAATCTGTTATATGTATACACATCTATGCACTGCTTAGGCAGTGCAGTCTGCGCTGGCTAGGCCATGTCCACTGCACAGAAGACAGTCGCATCACCAAAGATATCTTCTAAGGGCAACTGGTAGAAGGGAAAAGAATATCTGGCAGCTACAGCTGAGGTTCAAAGATGTGTGCAGAGAGACATGAAGGAGCGAGACATAAATCCAACAACCTGGGACGATGAAGCTGGCAATCGCAACAAGTGGGGCTGATCCCTATGGCATCACCTCAGACTGGGCGAAAAGCTCTTACAAAACAAGCAGAAGAGGAAAGAACACACCAAAAAGAAAACCAGGTTTAAAAAAAAATGCAGCTGAAGGCTATCATCTCAAGAGTACACCATCCCCATAGTCAGTTATGACTGTGGAAGGCTACTATTATTATTCTATGTTTATCTACTGATGAAGACAAAGCTGATAATTCTAGCTGACTGCACGATCATGTTCAAGAAAGTCCTCTCTAGTTCCCTCGGGATTTCTGAAGAGAAAAATGAGGACTACTTCTACCTCAGGCAAATCATAAGAGGTTTGGTTTGGTGTGGTGTGGTTTAGTTTGGTGTGGTGTGGTTTGGTTTGGTGTGGTTTGGTGTATTAATATGAAACAAACATAAAGGTATGTTTTCAGGCACTCGTAAGAAATAAAGAAGTAGAACACTAGACAACAGAAAAACAACAGACATGAGTGGCTTACCCAGGATTTGAACACTAGACAACAGAAAAACAACAGACATGAGTGGCTTACCCAGGATTTGAACACTGGACCTTCCGTGCGACAACCCCGCCTAGCTATGCAAGCGAATCACACTATCCTCTCTGCCATCTACGCATCACCAAAAAAATGATGCTTTGATGACAGGTCAATAGTGCGAACCGAAAGACATAACACCGGAAGTCCACCATGGACAGTACAGCCTATTAATGACGCAATCACTTCTGTTGTTTCCCTATCAGACTGCCCATGTGGACTTCCGGTGTTGTGTTAACCTATAAAGCACAGCAATTAACTCTGATGGTCTTCATCATCAAAAACTACGTACCACTAATGTTGCCTTCAAGTTTCTTGCACTGTTCTGATTTTCTCTGCAGAAGCATTGTCAATTCATCTCTTGCAGATAAGACGTCTTGTATCTGTAAAACAGAATCCACAATCGTTAGTTTTTCCTTGTACACGCCAAAAATAACGACAAACATTACTTTTCACTTGAGACATTGTCTATCTGTAAGGCACAATCCACAATCATTAGTTTTTCCTTATACACAACAGAAAACACCCACAATCATTACTTTTCACTTGAGACATCGTCTGTCTGCAAGGCATGATCCATAATCGCTAGTTTTTTCTTGATACGTCAGAAAACACAAGTGTAAGATAAGATCCACAATCAATACTTTTTGTTTGAAAGCATCTTGCATCTGTCATACAACATCCACAATCATTTCTTTTTGTTTGAAACATCTCGTATCGGTCAAACAACATCCACAATCATTACTTTTTTTGTTTAAAAACATCTTTTATTTGTCATACAACATCCTCAATCATTACTTTTTGTTTGAAAACATCTTGTACGAGGGATGGTCAAAAAGTAATGCCTCGTAATTTTTAATTTCATTCAGTAGGCAAAAAAAACAGATAAAATTCACATTGAAATGTAGCCCCAAGTCTGAACTTCAAAAATTTATTTCTCAATGTAGTCTCCGTTATTTGTTAGTTTTTGTCCATCTTCTCACAAGGGCATGTATCCCAGCACAGTAACAATTTGTGTCCTTTTTCCTAAACCACTGGCGTACGATGCGTTTAAGGGTCTCGGTGTCCTCAAAGTGATGTCCACAAAGATCTTCCTTCAGTGGTCCAAACAGATGGAAGTCAGAAGGTGCAAGATCGGGACTGTAAGGGGGATGTGGTAATAATGTCCAGCCAAATTCTGCAATCGCATCAATGGTGCATTTAGCGGTGTGTGGCGTGGCATTATCGTGCAACAGTAGTGCAGTTCTCTGATCTTTTAATGGGTAAAGTCGCCGAAGACGACCTCTAAGCTTCTTCAAAGTTTCAATGTAACGGTCTGCATTCACCGTGTTTCCCTGTTCCAAGAGGTCGAGAAGAATCACACCCTTCTCATCCCAAAACACGGAGGCCATAACTTTCCCTACAAATGGTGAACTTTTGAACTTCTTTCTTGTCGGCGATGTTGTGTGATGCCATTCCATTGACTGCCTCTTGGATTCTGGTTAAAAAAAATGAACCCAAGTCTAATCACCTGTCACAATATTCGATAAAAACTCTTCTCCTTCAGTTTCGTAACGGTGCAGTAGGTTGATGGCTATGGTTTTCCTTGTTTCTTTATGTCTGTCAACATTCTGGGTACCCACCGTGCACAAACTTTTGAATAACCCAGGTCTTTAATGATGTTCTGGACACTACCTTTACTAATGGACAACATGGAAGAAAGTTCATCCAGTGTTACCCGACGGTCACCACGAATGATGCCATCAACTCGATGAATGTTGTGTGGAGTCACTGCGGTAGACGAACGGCCAGTCCGCTTTGCGTCAGCCATTGAGGATTGACCTACTTCAGCTTCGTCACAACAATGTACCCAACGTCGGACAGTGCTAACATCCACTGTTGAATCTCCATAAACATTCTTCAAACGTTCGTGGATGCGAATTGGGGTCTCGCCTTCAGCATTGAGGAATTCTATGACATAACGCTGTTTTAACCGAACGTCTTTGGCAGCCATTTTTAAACTGTTACAGTGGTGCCACCTGTTACTGAAACAGGTTGGTAATGCTATACAGTGCAGAAGAGTGTTTGAGGAATCCTGCTAAATTTACAAATTGCACACCGATGCAGTATTTACATACATAAAAAATAAGAGGCATTACTTTTTGACCTTCCCTCGTATCTGTCATACAACATCCACAATCAATACTTTTTGTTTGAAAACGTCTCGTCTCTGTCAAACAACATCCACAATCATTACTTTTGTTTGAAAACATCTTGAATCTGGCATAAAACATCCACAATCATTACTTTTTTGCTTGCATACTTTAGTGTCTACAAAGTGTAAGATAAGATTCACAATCAAATACTTTTTGTTTGAAAACATGGTGTATCTGTCATTCAACATTCACATTCATTACTTTTTGTTTGAAAACATCTTGTATCTGTCATACAACATTCACAATCATTACTCTTTTGCTTGCATACTTCAGTGTCTACAAAGTAAAAAGGAAGTTGTCATACACACTGTTCTTGATTGGCAATAGCGGAGAACTTGAGCAGTCAAGAAAACACTGATGCAGTAGGCAGAAATGAGAAGTTTGTCCCATCAGCTCCTACCAAAACTACACCAGATGTGGATAGGTGAAAAGGAATATATCTGGCTTTCAAAGCACGTATACACTGCTCAGACAGTGGAGACTGCGCTGGTTTGGCCACGTCCGCCACATGGAAAATGGTCACTTCCCCAAAGATATTTTCTACAGACAAGCAGCAGATGGCAAAAGAGCAGCCGGGTGACCACAGCTGAGGTTCAAAGATGTATGCAAAAGCAATATAAAGGCACTGGACATAATTCCATCAATCTGGGAGGATGAGGCCGCCGACTGCAACAAGTGGTGATGCTTCCTACAGTGCCACCTCAGATTGGGCGAAAAGCAGCTCTTACAATTGCTACAAAAAACATATTGCTGCAGAAACCATACAAAAGAATGCTTGGTGCAGACTTCCGGTAGAGGGACCAATGGCAATGGTGGCTCCATGCTCCATAAGGAGTGAAAAGGAAAATGATGATGAAACTGAAAACGTAACCATATATAAGCAGGCACGAATGAACTGGGAAATGAATGAATCCTTACAGTCTTGGTATATACATGGAGGCATCCTTATATGACCACCAGCTATGCACAATGCTACAATATATATATATGTGGAAGTGAACCTCTGTGAGGCTAATTACACACTGATTGACTCTTGAAATCATCCACACACTTTCAGGGATCCCCCTGTGGTGAAACTTGTTGAGAATCTAGCATTGCACACTAAGCTTGTAGAAGTAACTGGAGCCCTAGACGTAATTCTTTGGCTTTGACCTGGTTGACCGCATGCAGGAGGATCTCACTATGAACCCAGTGATAGGTAGGGGGAGCTGAGAAGTGGCTCTGTGCAGGACGTGACAATTCCTTGGGAGAGCTCAGTATTTTAGCTCTGCATAATTGGAGCACTATTGGATGGTGAGGAATGCACAGTATGCCACACGCTTCTTACTCCTAGCTTGGGATCAGATGTGATGATCCTTTAAATGCAAGCCAATCTGGAGCTCATGACTTCAACTCAGCACATTTCGGAATGGCAGAAAAGCCACAGGAAAAGCCTAGGTGTAGATAATACCAGGAGTCTTCAACTTGGTATTGACTGCAAAAGAGCGGGAAGCTCAGCCAGCCCTAGTTAAACAACAAAAACAACAACGGTCTTGGTATCTTCTTCTTTTTCATTCATCCTGAAAAGGACGTTGGTTGCGTTGTGTCCATTTACAGCGAAGCTGCGATAATTGTGCCTTTCGGCCGACTCATCCGACTTCAGCATGGCATTTTTTGGGACTGAGTTAGCCTTCCCACTTCGATCCCTACTCTCTCAGCCAGACTGCAGTGATGAAGCCTGTTTCCTGGACCACCACTTGGAGGTGGAGTAGGGTCTTGGTCAGCTCTGATTCGCTGACCCTGACGCAAGCAGTCAAGCTATGGGTTGCTGACTGCATTTATCACTGTTGGTGTGTCTTAGGTCCCAGTCCTGGTATAGCTCCAGGTGATTTTCAACTGTTTACACTTACGAAGTTGCATCTTCGTCACAAATCAGCATCAATGACACGGTATAAAAAAGCTTCTAAGTGAAATACTGCGTATATCTATATACATCCTAATACATGTGAAAGACTCTGTGTTTTGCTGTTTGTTGAATGAGAAATGCCTTGCCAAAATAAGACAAAGTTCGCTTTAAGAAAAAAACAAAATAGGCTTACAGTGTCACAAGTTAACAATAATAACAAAGTCACAAGTCAAAATCATACAAGACGTATAACAACAACAACAAAATTGTTATGGGCATTCTAGGCTTGAATAATTGGGCTGATATTACATTTCAATTTCTGTATTCTATATCCATCTCTTCTGCCATTACGAAGTATCTTCTTGCAGTAATCTCATGTTTTATTTACGTAATTATTATAGATATGTTCGTTTCAATGTTTCTGCAATACACTTTGTATTCATATTGTATGACAGTGTTTATTTATTATTATTATTATTATTAGCCTTGTAATTCAAGTGTTATGTTCTGACCTAACCTAGAAGGTTAACGGTTAACAGTCATACGAGGGGCGTTCAGAAAGTAATGCACCACATCGTTTTTCTCAGCTAATAATGAAGATAGAAGCATGAAATTTTGCACACTTCAAACATGGCATGTGCCAATTGTGTGCACCAAATTGCACCGCAACCGGCCAAATTATACGGCTGCCGTAAACCGTTGAAATGGAGCGTGTTAGCAACTTGCGTTATAAGCAGCGAATTGTGATAGAATTTCTAGTTGCAGAGAAGGAAACTGTTGTGTTATGTGTATGGAAGTTTTGCAGTCGACAGGAGTACAGTCAGTCGATGGGTTCAGAGAATCAAAGAATCAGGAAGTGGAGATACGGAACTCCTTGATCGGCCGTGCTGTGGACGTCCTGCAACAGCCACCAACGCAGAAATGTTGAAATGCGCTGAGGGCATTATTCTTACTGATAGGTGAATCACTACTCAACAATTGGCCTTACAGCTGTCAGTCAGCATTGGTAGTGCAAATGCAGTATAAAAACTTGGATTTTCTAAGGTTTGCGCAAGATGGGTTCCTCGAAGTCTCACAAATGACCACCGATTGCAAAGGAAAGCAATTTCTTCTGAATTGTTGGAGCGTTTCAATGCTGATGGAGAGAACTTTTTGGCTAAGATCGTTACAGGTGACGAAACCTGGGCACATCATTTTGAACCTGAGACAAAAAAGACAGTCAATGGAGTGGCATCATCCGCAATCACCACGAAGAAAGAAATTCAAGACAATTCCTTCAGCTGGAAAGGTCATGATCACTGTCTTTTGGGACATTGAAGGTGTGATTCTTGTGGACGTTATGCCAAGAGGAGAGACAATCAATTCGCAAGCTTACATTAAGACATTGAAAAAACTCAATCAACGTTTTCGCAGAGTTCGGCCGCACAAGAATCCAGCAGACCTGCTTCTCCTTCACGACAATGCGCGACCTCACACAAGTCTGGCAACACGGGAAGCAATCACCAAATTGGGTTGGACTGTACTACCCCATCCACCCTATAGTCCCGATTTGGCACCCTCTGATTTTCATCTATTTGGTCCACTTAAAGATGCACTCCGTGGGACAAGGTTTGAAGATGATGAAGGAGTGATTCATGCAGCGAAGAAATGGCTACATGATCAAGACAAAATCTGGTACGGGCTAGGAATACATGCACTTGTTTCGCGCTGGCATAAACCCGTACAAGTTGATGGGGATTATGTTGAATAATACTGATGTTTACATGACATATCCATGTATATTGTGTATAAATTTCATGCTTTTTGAATAAACAGCTCCTGAGAAAACGATGTGGTGCATTACTTTCTGAACGCCCCTCGTAGAACGACACTGAACTGGTAGAACACTTCAGGAAACCAAGTCGCGTTTCGGCGACTAAATATATTTAATACCGTTCATCAATCTCATCATGAATAAACAACACGAATGTTTACGTTATAGAACACTTGATAAAGTACAGTCTTATAGCCCTTGTCAATCAAACATTACACATCTGTTACTATTCATTTCCATTAACGATCCAATCAAATACTTGGAATCATTATTATTTATACAGAATTAATCCTTCTGTTAATAGTTCTCATAGGGTCATTGCCCAATATATATCACGAGAACTTAGACATATGCTTACTTCAATTTTGGCTTACACAGCCAGGCTCTATCCGCCATATATACTCTAACTGCGTTTCATATATTACGACTTACGTTAATCCTAACAATGATTGCGGTTTATCCTACCGACACATATATATTCGGACTCAATGGTCCTTACACATTATCCTTTTTAGGTTACCGACTTTACATTACCGTAATATATTTTCCTAGTTCTACAGTAGTATACACTTGAATAAGTGGCCATGCCACACATTTCAAAACACTTTGGATAAGTGGCCATGCCACACATTTTAAACACTGCCGTAAGGCTCAAAGCCACACATAAGACTGTCATTACTATGTCTCATGAGTCATGCATTGATATACGCGATCTATGTCATTTATTTATTCAACCAAGGTGTTCCATGGTGCAACCATCCGAATCGAGCTCAAACACAGATGTTTGCAAACCAAGAAACAATCCTCAACAAAAATGAACATAAAAGATCACTACATTTACAGATGTAATGTAATAAGTAAAAATCATTCAAGGCTTGCAAAAAAAAATTAACATACAAAAATCACTATACCAACAGATGTAATGTAACAAGTCACAATCATACAAGGCTTACAACAACATAAAAATGAACATACAAAACCCACTTTACCAACTGATGTAATGTAACAAGTCAAAACCATACAAAGCTTAACAACAAAAAAATTAACTTACAAAAGCCACTTCACCAACAGATGTAATGTAACAAGTCAAAATCATACAAAGCTTATAACTAAAAACAAACATTAACGTAAAGGATCACTACACGTACAGATGTAATGTAACATATCAAAATCGTACAAGGCTTACCAAAAAAAAAAAAAAATTAACATACTTCACTAAACCAACAGATGTAATGTAACAAGTCAATATCATACAAGACTTACAGAAGCAGTCTCACTTGTAACACTACCAGGCGGTGACGGGCCTAGATGCTGTATGCTGCCAGTATGGGGTAAACTTGACACTGAAACAAACAAGCAATGATGCAAACTTGTCATTACAATGACCATCATACTGTCAAGATGTTGGGAAACAAGTCAAGACAATGAACAGAGGTTCTGATAACACAGGATGGACCACAGTACAGCGACTAGTCTAGGTAGTCCTATTATATGCCTCCTCCTCTGAGACCTGAATGAATTACATAAGGCAGGATCATCATGTGCCTTTTATTTAAACTGTCCTTTTTTGTTCTCAAGGAATCATCATTTTCCTTTGCACTCACAATGGAGCATGGAGCCACCACTGTGGCTGCCCCCCCCTCCCCTCTGCAGGAAGCTTTCACAAAACATTCCCATGCTCTTGCAGGGGTATCAGAGCTTCAGGCACAGCCAGCAGACCTGATCTTTCCAAGGCATCGGTTGACATTGCAGACGCTTGCACTTACACAGTCCTGGAAGATACTGGAAGTGACCACAGGCCAATGCTAATTACTATAGACAGACAGAATAAATCCAGACAAAAGAAAAAGACCTACTGGAATTACACAACATACACAACACTTTCAGATAGCAGATTCAGCAGCATTGACACATTAGATACAGTACAGAATACATACAACAATATCACAAAGACTATACTTGAAATAGCAAACATAACAATACCAAAAAGGCAGCCACAAACGTTTCAGCCATTTCTGGACTCCAGATCTAGAAAAGACTGGTAAAGAGCAAAGACAAGCCAGAAGAAAGGTGGAAAAAGGAACCCACCAGAGAGGTAGGTTGTTGGTGGTAGTTTCTCTAGCAGTTTGTTTGACAAGATGTGGTTGCCAGCCTCATGCACAATCTCATATTAGTTGCCTTGAGTAACACGCATGAGGGAGCAGTAGTCGTACTTGTTTCTTGTGACGTAAGTGACCCCTGGGAACCAGACAATCAAGAATGGATTGTCTTGATGCAAAAATCAATTCAAAATCAAAATTCTCAGATACTGATTCAATTCTTTCAAATGTTCTATGCATCCTGGTTTTTTATTTGTGTGTTGGTTTTGAGGATCGTCTTTGTTGCACATGGACAACTCCATCAGTGCTCCGACCTCCTCCCTATGCATCCTACATGTGAAAACAATTTGTTTAGTTTAAATTCTGCATTTTAATCAAAAGCCACCTTTCCTTCTCACATGGCTGTGCTTATATTCTGCGCAACTTTCTGGCAAAGTGAACCCCATACAGAATGCTCCACTACAATCTTTTAACAAATTATATTTATCATACAATCTTATAACCAAAAAACAATGCAAAAAATTATCATTATCATTTTCCTTTGCAATCATTCAGCAGCACAGAGCCAGCACTGCAGCTGGGTTCTCTTGCAAAATAGCCTGCACCAAGCAGTCACATGATCTTCTAAGCCTTACCCAAGCAATCACATGATCTTCTAAGCCTGCACCAAGCAATCACATGATCTTCTAAGCCTGCATCAAGCAATCACATGATCTTCTAAGCCTGCACCAAGCAATCACATGATCTTCTAAGCCTGCACCAAGCAATCACATGATCTTCTAAGCCTGCACCAAGCAATCACATGATCTTTTAAGCCTGCACCAAGCAATCACATGATCTTCTAAGCCTGCACCAAGCAATCACATGATCTTCTAAGCCTGCACCAAGCAATCACATGATCTTCTAAGCCTGCACCAAGCAGTCACATGATCTTCTAAGCCTGCACCAAGCAATCACATGATCTTCTAAGCCTTACCCAAGCAATCACATGATCTTCTAAGCCTGCACCAAGCAAGCACATGATCTTCTAAGCCTGCACCAAGCAATCAAATGATCTTCTAAGCCTTACCCAAGCAATCACATGATCTTCTAAGCCTGCACCAAGCAATCAAATGATCTTCTAAGCCTGTATCAAGCAATCACATGATCTTCTAAGCCTGCACCAAGCAATCACATGATCTTCTAAGCCTGCACCAAGCAATCACATGATCTTCTAAGACTTCACCAAGCAATCACATGATCTTCTAAGCCTGCACCAAGCAGTCACATGATCTTCTAAGCCTGCACCAAGCAATCACATGATCTTCTAAGCCTTACCCAAGAAATCACATGATCTTCTAAGCCTGCAACAAGCAAGCACATGATCTTCTAAGCCTGCACCAAGCAAGCACATGATCTTCTAAGCCTGCACCAAGCAATCACATGATCTTCTAAGCCTGCACCAAGCAATCACATGATCTTCTAAGCCTGCACCAAGCAGTCACATGATCTTCTAAGCCTGCACCAAGCAAGCACATGATCTTCTAAGCCTGCACCAAGCAATCACATGATCTTCTAAGCCTGCACCAAGCAATCACATGATCTTCTAGCGGTGGTTTCTGTGACAATTTGTTTTACAATGATGAGGCTGATAGCCCCCCATGCACAGTCTCACACTAGTCGCCTTGTACTACACGCCTGATGGTGCAGTGGCCCTATTATTTCCTTATCCATGCTTCTCACATGACCTTTGTTTATATTCTGTATAACTTGCTGACCAACCGGACTCAATCCAGAAAGCTCAGCTACAATCTTTTAACAAACTATGTTTATTAGGAATAAGTAACTTGCCAAAACATGATGGGAAATAACTGTGTTGTGCTCTTTTGGCTGCATGTCCTGATGACAGTAATAATTCTCCTGAGGTTGTTTGTTGTTGTTATTTAACAAGGGTTGCTGAGCTTCTCACTCTTTTGCAGCCAATACCAAGATGAAGAGTCCTTGGTATTATCTATACTGTAGATCTAGGCTTTTCCTGTTGAAACATGTTAAGTTGAAGTCATGAGCTCAGTTTGGCTTGCATTTAAAGAATCATCACATCTGGTCCCAAGCTAGGAGGAAGAAGCATATGGCATACTGTGCATTCCCCGCCATCCAAGAGGGCTCTCCAAATATGCAGAGCTAAAATACTGTGCTCTGGTTCTGAGCTCTCCTAAGGAATCGTCACATCCTAAACAAAGCCACTTCTCAGTTCCCCTTGCCTATCATGGCGTCCATAGTGAGATCCTCCTGCATGCAGGCAACCAGAAAAAATCCAGTGTTACGTCGGGGACTCCTCCAAGCTTAGTGTGCAATGCTGGGTTCTCAACATGTTTCACCACACCTGTGGTCATTTCACTCCTTCACATTCCAGATTCATTGAATCTTTATAGCCAACTTATGGTCAATGCATCATGAAAAGTTTGAAAGGCTTTTGGGATCTTTTAATGGGTGTTAAAATTAGCTTTCACTGTGCAATGTTTGCCTTTTCTGCACTTTCCCCACACACACACAAAAAACTGGCAGGAATTTTTTTTATTGTTGGTTACAGATGTATCAGCAAGACAATGAATACTTACAGAATAAATTATCTTATAACTAAAACAATGAACACAAATAATGTTCCCAAAACTTACCAGAATCTCTGTGGCCTGAAGACCTTCCTGGAGAATCAGAGCTCTGCACAATGTCTCCATCGTTTTCTAACTTCTTTTTCAACTTGGCAAACATTGTCAACTCTCACAGTCACCAATGTGAAAATGGCGTGATACCAAAACTGCTAAGCAGTCTTATCAAGTCTGCACTGTTATGAAATTGATCAAAGAAGAAATAGTTAGTTTGTTATCATGTCACAACAGAAATTTAGTTGGATAGGTTTTAGTTTGGTTAGGTTTTTAAGGGCTAATTTTTAAGGACTATCTTCGTTGCACATGGACAACTCCATCAGTGCTGCGATCTCCTCCCTTAGGTCACACAAGGAGGATCTCAGCACAGTGCACAAACTCTTTAGGATCCCATGTGTACACGCAGGAATCACACATTCTATAAATATTTTTGTGGTGGGTAGGATTCCTAATTTGAAAATGTTGTGAGGGCAGCGGCTGTGGGGGCCTACTCTTTACGATTTCCAACTGTCGTTGGATTTGTAATGTGTGCAACTTGCACATGAGACCTCCTATTTTTTTGCTCCTGTCCGAGAAGGCCAGACATCCGATCTCACTACCTAGGAGATCAAGGGGGAGTACGACAACACTAGGAACCACTGGTACTGAAAAAAATTTCCACCAATTATATTCCCTGTACTGGGAGCGAACCTGGTACCTTAAGAATTAGAGGCAGACACCATGCCTCTTAGCCACTCCGACCCTACCCCCCAATAGTTGGATATGACTTTTAACAATCAGTATGACATATCACATAAGAGTGTATGCACAAATAAGTTAAACCTTTATTTAATCAAGGTAAAGAAAAAAGTATTATTACCTTTTTACATTTCTGCTCGGTAGTAGTATAATTATCAAAGTGTTTTCAAATTAAATATTCTTAACTGCAATAGTTGGAAAATAACAAAATCATTGGAGAACAAGCTGAATACATTCGAGAACAAATGTCTTAGAAAACTCATGAACATCAGTTGGAAAGAATTCAAGACTAATCGACAAATAAGAGAAGACTCTAGGCAGAAATATGTCTCCGACTATATAAGGAAAAGACGATGGTCATATATCGGTCATGTCCTACGAATGCAAAACAACAGAATACCACTACAGGCGCTCACTTGGGTTCCTGAGGGTAAGCGGAAAAAAGGAAGACCAAAAGAAACACTCAGAAGAACAATAATAAGAGAAGGAAGAACGTTGGGCCTAAATAATGTGCAAGAGCTAAGAGGAGTGGCGTCACAACGAACAACCTGGAGAGCACTGGTTTCTGCCTTATGCGCCGTGTTTGGCGCTTAAAGAATTTATTATTATTATTATTATTAACTGCAATAAGCTTTTAATATTAACATTGCATTCAGTAATGTAACTCACACACATACATACAGGTAGAGAGGGATGGAAGGAGAGAGACAACGAGAGAGCAATGAAGTGATTACACAATTACAATTAAAGCTGTAACATTTTACAGAAAATACTCATGAGAACATTGTATGAACTAAAACAGAGATTTGTCGGGTACATTTTTAAGCTTCCATGACTCTGACACGTGAATGAAGAGTTCAAATTGCAGCCACAATGAATGATAATGACAATAACAACAAACAAACAAAATCATGTTTCTGTAAAGTCGCAGTTCCAGACTACTACTACCACACTTTACTGCCGCTGGACCAGCCATTTTACACTATCATCACCAGTACCTATTAGCTTCTCATGGAGCACAGGTACTCAACAAAAACAGACCCAGCTCTCCTGGGCAGTGCCAACCGTTCCAGGTCTTTCCTAGACGACTTCATTCTTTTCATGTCTATCTCTGCTTCTTTTCTCTAAGTTTTTTTCCACGTCCATATTTCTTTTTGAGCGGCCGATTGACAGAGTGGTTAGAGCGCTGGTTTTTTGCTGGCAAAGGTGCCGGGTTCAAATCACGGTACCAACACGCTCCAGTCTACCCAGCCGTGAATGGGTACCTGACTTTGAGTTAGGGAAGTAAAAGGCAGTGAGGAAGGGAACTGGTCACCCCATCTCTCAATGCTGGACCTAGTATAGTGAAGTCTCTAACACTTCATTCCCCAACGGCAGTATCTGCTATATATTTTTAATATTGCTGTGTTACTGATATGTTTCCTGTCTGCACCTGTTTGGATGCCTTTCTATATCACTTTTGGTATGCTTTAAATTAGTGATGAGAATCGTGTTCTCCCCTGTGGTAAGAATATGCTGCTTGTAACGTCACAGGATGAGCCTTTATCTGTGCAAGGTTTGGTGTGAAGGTTTGTACACTCGACATCTTATCAGCCAGCTCATGATCGATACATAGCTAATGTTGCTTGAAGTGATTAAAAATTAGTCACTAATGAGAACCTTACCCTTAATGGTGTTTTGGCCTTTTTCAAAAGTGATGAGGTATGATATGCATGGAGGTCATACATTTGGGCCGGAGTGGCTAAAAGGTATGGCACATTCTAAAGGTACCGGGTTCAATTCCCAGTAGAAGGAATATACTTTACGGAAATATTTTTCAGAACCAGTGATCTTAATATGTCATTGAAATGATCTCATGGGTGGTGAGATCGGATGCCTAGCCTTCTCGGATAAGAACGGAAAAAAAAATGATGTCCCGTGTGCAAGTTGCAGCCATTAAAACTCCCTCAGCAGTTGGAAATCGTAAACAGCGGCCATAAGGCTATTCCCCCGGCAAAATTTAAAAATTAGAAACCTGCCCACCACAAAAATATTAGGGGGTCGGAGTGGCTAAGAAGTATGGCATCCGCCTCAAATTCTAGAGGTACCAGGTGCGATTTCCAGATGAGGGAATATAATTTATGAAATTTTTTTCAGAATCAGTGGTCCTAATGATGTCATACCCTCCCTCCTGGTCTCCTGGGTAGTGAGATCAGATGCCTAGCCTTCTCGCATAAGGGCGAAAAAATAGCAGGTCCCGTGTGCAAGTTGTTCACGTTAAAAATCCCTCGACAGTTGGAAATCGTAAAGATTAGGCCACTGCCCTGGCAAAAAAGAGCTGCGGTAGCATAGTGGTTAGTGCACTGGCTTCCTAGCTCAGTGGTCTATGGTTCGATCCCCAGATGAGGTGGAATTTCTTAGGCCACAAACGTCTCCTGGGTCGACCCAGCCCCAAATGGGTACCAGAGCAACTTCTGGGAAGGTTAAGGCGGCCGGCGTGATGCTGACCACATCAACCCAAGTGTGCCGACGGTCAAGAAAATATGGGCCTAACACCATATTCCCAATATGCCCCAATGGGCGTGTAACGGGATCCTTTACCTTTTACCTGGCAAAATTTTAAAAATTAGAAACCTACCCACCAAATATATTTACAGAATGTGTGATTCCTATATACTCACACTGGCATTCTCACCGGTGCTACAGAGTGTGTGCACTGTGCTGAGATCCTCCTTGTGTGATCTAAGGAAGGAAATCGGAGCACTGATGGAGTTGTCCATGTGCAATGAAGAAAGTCCTTAAAACCAAAAAAATTTTTAAAATATAAAAAAAAAAAAATTCTGTCTCTGAATCCTCCATTAAGAGCATGTGCATTTTTTTCTTTTCTTCAGCCCTTTGTAGTTCCCACGGGACTCTAAGGAGACAAAGAGATAATAACACTGCTCCGTCAGGGGTGTCATAAAAGGTGATTAATATAAGATTGTGCATGGAGAGCTGGCAACCCCATCTGTAAAACAAATTGTTACATGTTCCACTCCTGCAACAGTCTATGCCTTTGTTATGGCTTTCTCAAGAGGGTCGTCTGCAGTGATGGCTTCATGCTCAATAAGGAGTGTAAAAGGATATTTTGATAACGATCATAACTTTTTTCTATGCCTTGAAACAGTGTCAGTAGCCTTCGGACACTAATGTAGATCCCACCAAACTATATTTGTTAATCACTCCACGCATTACAGTCAATTTATCGCAAGTTGGCCAACAAGATGACGAGCGTACACTAATCTGTGATTTAACCATTTATTTGCCTTTTGTGGAAAGTTATTCCCACCTCAGTAACACACTATTGTGTGGCTCTGAGACATGGAGAACAACAAAAACAACAACCAAAAAGCTACAGACTTTTATAAGCTGGTGCTTGCATAGAATAGAAGGACTCAAATGGTATGACAAAGTCACAAATGTGGAATTGATGACAAGAACCAGACAAGTGCCAGTGGAACAAGAGTTGAGAAGAAGACGCTGGCGATGGATAGGACACACATTGAGGAAACTTGTTGATTGCATTACAAGGCAGTCCTTATTCTAGAATCAACAGGGAAAGAGAGGCAGAGGTAGACCAAAAAACACATGGAGAAGAGAACTGGAAACAGAGGTGAAAATGATGAGGAAAATATGGAAAGAACTTGAGCGGATGGCACAGGACAGGAAGACTTGGCATGTGTTTGTTGAAGGCCTATGCTCCTTGGGGAGCTAAAGGGTATTGATTGAGTAACACACTGGGCTGTTTAATGCATCCAATTAAAATGTTAAGTAAGAGGCCTTCATGTAGTGTGCACGGGCTGAAAGAAAGATTATGGAAGCACGCTTCTATTTCAGCCCAAATGGTTATCGATACGTGACACATAACAAAGATAAGTTTTGCTAATACACGTTCACTTTCATCACCAATCAGAACTAGCGAAATAGCATTACAATTAAAGATCAGCCTATCCAGTCAGTTTTGTGCATGTGTACTCTTCATCAAATGCAATTACAACTCGTGCTTCTGCATAACAATTGCACATGTTAGTGCTGGGATCCCCATTTCATTGTTCTCCTGTCAATAATTATTTTTGAAAGAGTCTCCACAGAGGGTAAGGATGAAGGTACAGATTACTATTAACAATCATTATCATGAAGCCATTCAATATTTGGGAAAAGATAGAACTTTGGAAAAACATTTAACAGTTCTGTGTCAGGATTTACGGTTAGGCTCAGAATGCAGAGATAGAAAACTACGTGTTTATGCTATCCTCTGCCAAGGATTGACCTTTTAAAAAAAAAAAAATGTGCAAGAGATTGAGGCTATGGAAAACACACACAAATACATTAAAATTAATAAAATAAAACAAACAATGAAACTCCATTTTACTACTGATTACTTCGTCTCTTAATTCTGCTATAAAAGCATATCGACTTGGGCTTAATCAGAGTAACTCTGGGAACATTTTGGGGGCCGGCATGAGGCTGACCACACCACCCCTAGTGTGCCCATGGTCAAGAAAATATGGGCCTAACACCATAGGCTACTCTTTGAGTTTAATTGGCCGAAGAATAGATTAAATGTGATGTAGCCTACATCCCACCAACTTCCTTTCAATCAAAGATGTTCTGTCCACACAAGTGATACATATGAACGCTGACATTTAGAGCAAGCCTTACATTCAACCCAGCTATTCATAAACGTTATAACAAGTAGGCCTACTCAGCAATGGGGTTGATATGCAAAATAGTGGGACGTATGTTGCTACAGCCATATAAAAGAATTCAAAGACGCAGCAATAAGGTGTATGGGTAACTAAACGTAACCCTAACTTTAATTTTAATTCTAACGACGTTAGCGACTTATGTAAATGACATCGAAGAATACGTAGGCCTACCACTCTTCTTCATTTCTTCCCAGAAACGATCACTCCAGACTGCAACAGAAAAGATCTTAAGAATACAACTTACTTCACACAAAAGTGCAATCCACAGCTGATTCCACCATTAAAATCAGGTAAGAAATACTAGTAAGTCATTGTAAACGGGAAAAACATATACAGTGACACGTTTCCGACAACTTGGCAAACATATATTGCTATATTGATACTTTCAGTCAGCCATGACAGTCTTAACCCGGAAAAAGATAGTCCATGTTTTGCTGGCACTCTGAAAGGGAAATTGTTAATTTTCTTTTTAATCTGATGATTGAAAAGATATCCCGTTCTTTTTCTCAAGGGTTATAAGTAGGAAATTTAGATTTTCAAGTCTAAATAACATGTACAATGTTAATGTGCGAAACTGACATCATATCTTCTGATATCTCACCTTCTGTTTTGAAAAAAAGGTTTGTTTTTACAAGGTAACCTGTTCAACCCATGATGGGTTATAAATTAGGACACGGGGGGGGGGGGGGGGGGCGGCACAGGCAGAGACAACGATCAAACAGGTGGCCACAGCCGACAATATATTCAAGGGGGAAGAGTGGAGTATATCAGATGAGAACTGGATTAACTACCAGCAGGTCATCATCAGCCTTGGCAGAGAGTGTAGAAATTTGGGGAATGGAAAAGCAGAATTGGAAATTAATCTACTGATACATGAGCATTCCGGGGAAGATGATGCCATTGTATATACAAACGGGTCTGTGATCCATGGTGAGAAATCCGGTTGGGGCTTCTCTGCTAGGGTGCAGGGCAGAATCGTCGCCGAAAATAGCGGTGCTTACAAGATAACAACTTCCAGCATGAGAATGGAGGTCGAGGCTGTTACTGCAGCCATAAGGTGGATAACTGAAAGTTCATTAACAAAGGCCATCATTGTGTCAGACTCTCAGTCCATGCTCGAAAGGTTCAAAGTGAAAAACATTCATAGAAGCTTCCAGTCTACAAGAGCTAGTGTGGATATACTGTCCTGGTCATGATGGGGTATGTGGTAATGAAAGAGCTGACAGACTAGCATCAAAAGCACCCATAGTGGGGACACTAGATATGGATAAGGGAGATATACGGAGAATAATTAATGATTGCCTGTTAGAGAATGACACTGCAATAGATGAATCATCAAGGTTAAGACTGTTGGAATTTGGCATCAAACGTAAGGCTAGTAGAGATGGACGTATGAGAGGATGCATCCGTCGTGTTTACAACCAGCGAGCTACAGGAACAGTTAGCATTCACATTCTTCGACATATACTGATGGAGACTGAGCACCTATGGGTTTGCCCGGAGTGCAATGATGCAGAGGCGTCCCTCAAGTACTTGGCACCCGGGGCGAATAATACCCTTGACAGCTCCTTTCCCAATAAAAAAGCACTTGCAAGTTTTTCAACAGTAAGTACCATAATAATAGTGTCCGATGGCACCCCCCTTTCTGGCTGTCACCCGGGGCGGTCCGCCCCCTCGCACCCCCCTTAGTATGCCACAGCAATGATGTCAATTATGTATAACAATAACAATTAGGACATACAGTGTAATAAATTCAAGACAATAAAATCAGATTTCCGATATCTGAATATAGTATCTTCTGCTCCCTCCCCTCAGTCCAAATAGAGTAAATCAAAACCAAAATTGTGTGAATGTAATTGTGTGTGACTTTCCCTTCCACGAAACAAACAAACAATAAAAATAAAAAAACTAACAAATACAAAACAAAGTAAAGTCTCTCATAACTGCCTGTTGTTAACAGGTTGAAAAGGGGTGAGAAACCCTGGGGGTGTCCGAGATTGCATCAAATCCACCAATATCTGCCGTCATCCACACGAGCACCCCATCATACTACCCCTTATCATCACAACCATTCTAATAATAATAATAGCCCCTTCAGTCATAACTGACTATGGGAATGCGCCCCTGAGGTGATAGCCCTCAGCTGCTTATTTTCCTGGTGCTCCTTTCGACGTTTTCTCCTCACCTCTGCTTCTTGTGTGAGCCTCTCTTCGCCAGATCTGAGGTGGCGCCATAAATAGCATCGCCACTTAGTGCGATCGGCAGCTTCATCCTCCCATGTTGCTGGATCCATGTCCAGTGCCCTCATATCTCTCTTGCACACATCTTTGAACCTCAGCTGTGGTCGCCCAACTGTTCTCTTGCCATCTGCTAATTGTCCGTAGAAGATATCTTTTGGGATGCGACCATCTTCCATGCGGCGAACATGGCCAAGCCAGCGAAGTCTGCGCTGTCTAAGAAGCGTATACATACTTTGAAGGCCAGCACGTGACAACACCTCGACATTTGTCACTTTATCTTTCCACGAGATGCCGAGGATGCGGCGTAGACACCGCAAATGGAAGGTATTGAGCCTTCTTTCTTGCTTAGCATAGGTCGTCCAGGTCTCGCTGCCATATAGGAGTGTGCTGGTGACGCAGGCATTATATACCGCAGCTTTGGTCTTCATTGTGAGTTTAGAGTTTCCCCAAACACGCGATGTGAGGCGGGCAAAGGTAGCTGCAGCTTTGCCAATGCGGCTGTCGATTTCTGTATCCAGTGAGAGTTTGTCATTGATGGTAGACCCTAGGTGTGTGAAGTGGTGCACCACTGCCAATTCATAGTTATCGATAGTGATAACTGGTGCAGCATCCACATCCTGACTCAGCACATTCGTTTTCTTTAGACTTATTGTGAGGCCAAAGTCCTTGCATGCTTTAGTGAAGCGATTCATCAAGCTCTGAAGCTCCTGTTGGCTTTGAGTGACGACTGCAGCATCATCAGCGAACAACAAGTCTCTTATAGTGACCCTTCTGATTTTTGTTTTTGCCTTCAGCCTTGAAAGATTAAACAGACGGCCATCTGACCTAGTGTGAAGGCATATTCCTTCAGTTGCATCTCTGAATGCATGTTTCAAGAGTAAGGCAAAGAAGATTCCGAAGAGGGTCGGAGCCAGAACACAGCCTTGTTTAACGCCACTTCGTATATCAAAGGGCTGTGACGTGCTTCCAGCATATTGGACTGTTCCCTTCATGCCGTCATGGAATGACTTTATCATTTCCAGCATTTTAGAAGGGCAGCCTATTTTCAGGAGGATTTTAAAGAGTCCATCCCTACTAACCAGGTCGAATGCTTTTGTGAGGTCTATAAAGGCGATATATAATGGTCTTTTCTGCTCTCTTGATTTTTCCTGAAGCTGGCGGAGAGAGAAGATCATGTCTGTTGTTGATCTGCCAGCTCGGAATCCACACTGTGACTCTGGATATATGCGCTCAGCTAACTTGTGTAGTCGCATTAAGATGACTTTGGCAAAAACCTTACCAACAATACTAAGAAGAGAGATGCCTCTGTAGTTATTGCAATCACTTCTGTCTCCTTTATTTTTATACAGTGTTACAATCTTGGCATCTCGCATGGACTGTTGACACCATCATGGATAAAGTGCATGCCTGTAAATGCTTATATATATATATATATATATATATATATATATATATATATATATATATATATATATATATATATATATATATATATATATATATAATCCCAGCTTTTTTCTGTCAGTGCGTAACGCTAAGAGATGCAACTGTGATTGAAAGTTAGACATTAATTGTATTGTTTCCCTTATATGTACTCTCCCGAAAATAATAACACTCGACAAAGAAAAGTGAGCAAATGACGGTGTGCATGAACAGTTTGATTATACTGTCAACAACACAACTGATAAATAGAGACAAGAAGATGCGGAGATCCATGATTTAAGTAGTACCAGATTAAAACAATTGAAAATCAATATGCTCTTCTGTCATGTTCAGAATTTGAACATCAGATGTAAAGCAAACATTTTGGTTTTTTAAAATACCTTTGAATAAGTAAAATTGCCGTTAGGTATCGGTGCTTTTGAATTTAATTCTCGTCTTATGACGGGCCTTACAACGGCCAGAGATAGTACTGCATTCCTCATCATCGCACCAGATTATAATGATTGAGCTGACTGTGCTATTTGAATCCAGCCTTGTGTAAAAACACTAGTAATCTAATATTGGTTTTCTCTGATGTTCACACTTCCTACATTTTAGTAGGAAATGCTGTATATTATTTGTTATAGACATTCTGCACAGTACAGTTCTTCTGTTCTAAAATAGCCCATTCCTAGTTGTAGTCTAAGAAGTTTTTTATTGCTAGGAATTTTTAATTCTCTGGATACCTGACACGTTCTTCTTTGTTTCAGATTTTTCTTTTTCTTTGATCCATAGCCGCCAACAGTCAAAGCAGTTAGTAGCCATCACGCCTGGTGGCGTCTTGTAGGACAGCAACAAATTGACTTCACTTTGTTTGGTCGGCGACCATCCTTCGTCCAGTGCCCCAACTCTGGTTCATTCTTTGCATCTCGGCCTCCATAGTTCTCTGCCAAGCTGTTTTTGATCGGCCTCTCTTTCGTTTTCCTTCGGGGGGTCCATAGCATTGCTGTTCTTGTAATGGTATCATTGTCCCTTCTGAGGACGTGGCCAACCCAACTCCAGCGTCTGCCAGCTATGATGGTGTGCATGTCCTCCAAGTTACTCCAAATAAGTAATTCTTGGTTGCTGATGGTATTCGGTCAAAAGATTCAGAGAATTTTCTTTATGCAAATTGTGTGGTGTGACGGTATTGCCTCCCCTGCTTTGCAGTAGTGGTCCAACAGTGGCCAAAACTCAAGAGTATCTATTATAGGCTTCAATGGAGTCTATCTTTACAGAAGATTACTCTTGGCAGAAATGTCGATAGAAGAGTAGTAAAGCTTCTATCACACGGGAGTCTTCATAAGATATTCAGATAAGCGAAAACAATGCTTGCTGTTGCTAAGCACGTTAATTCTGTAAACTGCCGACGCCTTTTATGAAGAATTTAAGCAATGGTTTATTCTAGTTCGTTAAGCCCCCACCGCTGAGTTAATCAGTGGAATTTATTATTATTATTATTATTATATATATATATATGTGGGCTGATCACCTGCTTGCCAACCAATCTGATTACGGAAACAATGATAGATTGTTTGGTCTGTTTTTGTTCCACAAAGACGCCACTAGGCGTGGTGGAAACAGCGATAGATTGATCAATTTGTTGTTGCCCTAAGACGCCACTAGGCGTACTGGCCACATACTGCTTTGCCGGTTGATGGCTAAGGATGGAAGAAGAAGAAGAAGAAGATATATATATATATATATATATATAGCTCTGTTTAGAGTATGTGTTCAGTAACTTTGACTGAGACAAACATGTAGTACATTTAAAAGGAGTGAATCGAAGTTAAATTTGTAACATTACAAATAACAAAATTTAATAATCACTTTAAGGTTTAATAGTTGGAAAATAAATTGAATGTTTATGAAAAGGATTTTCATCACTTGGATGGGATTTAACTGAATAAAGGAGGTCACTTTTGGCAGCGGATATTTTCACTTAGCTGCCAATGGTAGTTTCTTCTCCCGCTGGGTCAGTTCCTTTCACTCTACTCTTGCTCGTCTCTGGTCAAAGTTCAGGCGCCGCTCGTTCCCAGAACGTCAAGGAGTGTCGCATAGAGATTTATGATCAATACATTTTCTATATTCTTTTCTTTTTCTACCCGTGTCCTCTACTTTATTATCGCTCTTTTATCCTTTTCCTGTTTTTCGCATTCGTTCGTTTGCGACAAAATATTACTTTCCCATTCTGACTTTGCCGTTTCTTTTCTCATACTAGTAATGCATTTTATTGCGTAATATGTCAGTCCCTGGATTGAACGATATGTCATGAAATATTCTAATCCACATATATAAATTATTAGGTAAATATGAAGCCTAACAAATAAAATTAATAAAGAAAAGAGCAATGGAAAAATAACAGTGCTGTCACAAAGAATGTACTCGAAATCCCCTTGTTTTCTACTGCGTAAGCAAATTGTAACGTTTCACGTCGATATTAAAGGCTTTCTGCAACATACACGCGTTTCCCAAACACACAATAAAATGTGCTGCCTTTCTAAGAAAAACCTTGAAATATGCAAGTTGACCTAAATTTTAAATTCCATTCATGTCTTTTTCTACACTGCGTTACCAAAACGAACGAACAGATGGACAAAAGGATAAAGAGAGAGGGGAGGGCTGAAAATCAGGAACGCATGCAACACGCGACGCGCGATATACAAATGCTGCCATCACGCGTGTAAGTCTACAAGCACTAACTTTTTCAGACGGACAGTGATAAAATACACTACCCTTTCCCAGAGTTAGGTTTATAAATCATAAAAAACTCTTATTAGAAAAGACAACATTAGATGGGTTTACGGGTGAAAACATAACAGTACCCAGACAGCACATCTTCGAAACAGGAGGTAGAAGAAATTGCATATTTTGAACGCAGCCACGTAGCTCCTTTAAATTAGTATTTTTGGGTTCCTTAGGGCTTGTTGACAAAGAATATGTAAAACGTTACGCAAATAGTCCAGGCATTAATAAATTATACCCAAAATAAAATATTGGGGGTGCCTGACAGCATAAAATCATTTCTGCTCATAAGATTTTTTTTAACGTGTTTGAAAAAAATTTACGTTACAGAAATAGCCTACCATGTAAACTCCAAATTGATTGGAGCGCAACAAATGAAAGCCTAACCACGATTGGTCGGGCTATAAATACTATCTTGGTTGTTAGGGGAAACGGGGAAAGGTAACATTTTTTTTCAAACACTTGTCGAAACGGGGCTCATTGGTCAGACTCGCTGATATACACACTTGGGAGCGTTAGTTCGAAACCACTTGTTTAAATAAGATTGATAAAGCATCAGTGCGTTGAAGCCAGCTTATATTTGGCTAAATAAAAGCCTGGAAGATAAGCAGATGGGAATTTGTGCCAGTTTGTGCCAGAATTCATTGCTAATCAACGTATCTGTGTTTATTTCCATGAAATTGTGGTAAGCTTGAACCATTCAGTATCTTTTAATGAAAATTGAATGTGAATTGTTGATTTATGCCTGTATATATATGTGTAGTTCAGTGGCAAACAGGAGATAAAGCCTATAATGCTCCAGCCTGAACAGAGGGTGTCGGAGAGAAGTAAAACGGCATGGAATGGCCAAACAGTACACTGACACCTGGATGATTGAATAGAAAGAAATAATGCTGGAATTGCAGAGGCGTAGTAACCATTAAGAAGGGTAATACTGGAATAAAGTATTTCAAATGAAGCTGACAGTTGGCCTAATGCTCTGAACTCAATGTGTGTGCTGTGTTGTGATCAGTGTAACAAGAGAGTTTAAGTTAGTTACGAAGTAGAAGGTACATCCTTCTTGATTTCAGGGACAGTGGTCTTGATGGTAGTGAGCAGCACCTGGTCAGAGCTTTGCTGAATCCAGTGTCGGACAGCATACTCCTTGGTCCTTTTAGCTATCAGTGAGGTGTCTCCTGAGCCCAGAGGAGAATTCGAGCAGAGGAGTCCTTTCCTGCCGCCATCACGCCAGATAAGCGAATTGGCCAGCTGAGCTCAACATTATATCCCCTCATCTTGAAATGACTTAGTAAAAATAATATTAAGAGGGGAAATTAATTGTCTTAATATCAGGAACTGAGAACATCTCCAATACTAATTTCCTTAAGACAAACTATTGAAGTCATGATGACAACTACCAACAGAGCTTGAACAAAACAAAACCAGTATTACCTCATTTTACTACTACACAACTGACACACATAGGATATTTGTAATAATATATGTCACTACCAGATTCATATTAATACATTCTGTACATAACTTGTAATTAAAATTGATTGTGATTCCTGGTTCCTTTGTATTTGAATCAGGACACATACACATTTATGACAGTAATGAATACATATTGTTAATTGAAAAGTTACGAGTGACTTCTTTAAGATATTCTCATAGAGTGTTATATGTATGTGAGTGTCACAGTGTTGTCAAGAGTAGTGGATTAAATTACATTGTTTATCTGTCTGTTGTTGTGACTTACACTTCACCATACTCATACCCTAGACACATAACGTAGCATCACACTATTCCAGAATAATTCTGACTGAGATATATAGATATGTGGTAGCAAGTAAGGTTATCTATAATACACTACTCTTAATAGATATAGATACCTTCACAGCTGATCTCAGTCAGTACACTAAGTTCCCTATAAGTATTTATAACATCCCACTTCACCACATATATTGGGGGCTCGCTCTTGGGATTTTGAATCTTTCCCTATTAAAAATATTGGGGGTAATTCACTTCAGGGAATATAAGAATTAAAAGGTATCCTTGGGTGGAATTAAATAAGGTTGAGCTCACGGTGCCTGTGTTGTCCATTAGATATATATTTAGAGATTGAATTGTTGGTTAGACATTATATAAAGTTACCTGATAGACAATGGCGGACCTGGCCAAATTTCGATCTGCTGCGGTTCAGACTGCAAAAGAGTTAGGATTAGATGGGCAAGTTATGGTTGCCTATGTTACTACGGAATGTGACAAATTTATTGAACGCGAAGAAAGAAGGTTTGAAGCCGAAAGAAAGTTAGAGGCTGACAGGGAAATTAAGAAGTAAATTTGAGGCTGAGGCTTACAAGAGGTTGAAGCTGAGGCTGAGACTAAGAGAGTTGCAGATTGAGGCTGAGGCTAAGAAATTGGAAGCAGAAAGAGAAGAGAAGAAATTAGCTGCAGAAAGAGAAGAGAAGAAATTAGCTGCAGAAAGAGAAGAGAAGAAATTAGCTGCAGAAAGAGAAGAAAGAAAATTAGCTGCAGAAAGGGAAGCAGAAGATAAAAGATTACAAAGGGAACATGAGTTACGACTAAGGGAGTTTGAGTTTCAAGGCCATGCTCCTGAAAATGGTGCCAGTCCCTTTGCCTCTGATGCTACGGTTACTCCGGGAGCCTCAACCTCAGCTATGAATTTTCATTTAGATCATTTTGTTGAGAAAGACGATGATATTGAGAGCTATATAAATAGGTATGAACTATTAGCTACCACGTATGGGTTAGAGAGAGAAAGGTGGAGCTTAAAGTTATCTCAGGGACTTCGTGGGGCAGCTTATGAAGTTTTTGCAAAAATGAGCAGAGGTGATCAGGAAAATTATGACATGCTAAAGCAGGCTCTTTTGTTAAGATATGAAAAGAATGCAGAGTTTTATAGGAAAAAATTTAGGAATGCTAAACTACTGTCAGGTGAAACCTATCACCAGTTCTCTGCACGAATAGAGACATACTTGGAGAAATGGACTTCTCTGGGGAAAACCCAAGATCTTAAGAAAATGGTCCTTATAGAGCAATTAAGAGAGTCCATGGCTCCAGACCTGAGAAAGTTTCTCATGGAACAAGGTGCAGAGAGGCTGGGTGAGTTGCTAAATGTTGCTGAAAGGTATCAAGCAGCTCAAGCAGAGGTAACAGGTAATAAAAAGAAACAAGTGGATAACTTTAGGGCACCACAGAACTTTAATAAATTTGATCCTAAGGATCAAAATAAAGGTAAGCACCAATTTGATAGGCCACGGTATGAAAATAAAAATAAATTCCCACAATTCGATGAAAGATGTCATCTGTAATGGTGTCACTATAAGGTGTTTATATGATACCGGTTTAGATTACGATTCCGTTGTGAGTTCTCACCTGGTGCAGGCCGATCAATACACCACAGAAACAGTGGAGATTCAAACTGCAACCAAGGATGTAGCTACCATGACACTTCCCGTCGCCCGAAAAAAAGTGAAAACGCGATATGTGGAAGGAATCATAAAAGCAGCAGTGATAAATGAGCCAATCTACCCTCTAATATTGGGGTGTAGATATGTCTTCTTGGGGAATCCCAAGAGACCTGTGATATTGGCAACAGTGCAGACCAGATCACAGTCAAAGAAGGAGGAGGATAATCCCATAAATACTCACCCAGATGAGATGAGGAAGGCACAGGCTGAGGACAAAACACTCAAGCCATGTTTCAAGAAGTTGCCCAAATCTCATACACCTCCAGGCAAGGGAGAGTTTTATATGAAGAACAAACTGATATATAGGACGGCTGGATCTGAATCCAATGGTCACGGACAGCTGGTCCTTCCCACTTCATATAGGACTAAAGTGTTGGAACTAGGGCATGCGATTCCCTTCAGTGGTCATATGGGAATCAGCGCAACAGGACAGCGAATAGCTTGTCACTATTTCTGGCCAGGAATAACTGAAGATATCAAACGATATGTAAAATCCTGTCCAGAGTGCCAACGAGTAGCACCTAAACATTGGACTGCACCAGCAACTCTGGGGGAAATGCCCATAGTGGGAACACCCTTTGAGAGAGTTGCCGTGGATCTTGTGGGACCCCTCACCCGAACCAAGAGAAGGAACAGCTACATTCTGACTCTGGTGGACACTTGTTCTATGTGGGGAGAGGCAGTAGCCCTGTCATCGATTGATTCTAAACATGTGGCAGAGGCATTGCTCACAATTTTCACAAGGTTAGGCTTTCCCAATCAAATCTTGACTGATAATGGCTCTCAGTTCAAGGGGAAACTAACAGAAGAAGTTTACAGGATCTTCCAGGCCAAACACTTCCATTGTAGTGTGTATCATCCCCAAGGGAACGGCCAAGTGGCAAGATTTAACGGCACATTGATGTCGATCCTGAGAAAGTTGGCACACGAAAAACCAGATACATGGGACCAGTACCTGCACGCCGCCCTCTTTGCTTATCGGGAGGTACCCCATAGTTCAACCGGTATGGCCCCGGCAACATTATTGTTTGGAAGGCCAATAAAAGGTCCACTTGAAGCTTTGTTAAGAACGTGGACTGATGAAAAGGCAGAGGAAAACATTACATCTTCATACCAATATGTGAATGAGCTGACCACTCGGTTAAAAACTGGCTGGAAACTTGCCAATGAAAATTTGAAACAAGCCAGGAAGAAACATGCTGCCTATTATAACAGGAAGGCGAAAGACAGAAATTTGGCTGTGGGAGAGAAAGTACTGCTTCTTTTGCCTGGGAGTCAGAATAAGTTACAAATTGGATGGCAGGGTCCATATACAGTTCTAGAGAAGGTGTCTAGAACAAATTATAAGATAGATAAGAAGGGGAAAGAAAAAATCTATCATGTGAATCTCCTGAAGAAATATTTGGAAAGAGAACATCAGGAAGAGACACACTTGTTGACCTTGTCCATCGCCATGGATATGAAAAAGGAACCACTTTCATCATTTGAATATCCATTACACCCCTGTGAGACAGCAGCACAGGTGAAAATCAGTACACATTTAACGAAAACTCAGAAAGAGAGAGTGCAACAGGTTCTAAATAATCATGCAGAGGTGTTAACAGACCGACCAGGGCATACAAACCTATTGGAATATGATATGAAACTCATAGACTCCACACCTGTCTGTATGAAACCATATTCGATTCCGTTTGCTAAGGAAAAAGCTTTGAAGGAAGAGATAGACTATCTGTTGAAGGAAGGAATTATTTCGCACAGTGAGTCTTCGTATAGTTCCGGTGTTGTACTTTTTAGGAAGCCCTCTGGAGAACATAGACTCTGTATAGATTACAGGAGACTGAATGCTATTACAGAAGGACAGGTGGATCCATTGCCGGATACAAATCAGCTGTTTGCCAGACTAAATAAAGCTAAATATTTCTCAAAAGTGGATCTGAGTAAAGGATACTATCAGATTCCAGTAAAGCCTGAGGTTAGAACCTACCTAGCTTTTAGTACCTCAGAAGGACACTATGAGTTTAATAGATTGCCATTTGGATTGAAGAATGCGCCTAGTGTCTTCTCTAGAATGATGAGAAAATTATTGGATCCTCTGAATAATCCCTGTATAACAAATTTAATGGATGATATCCTTATAGCAACAGAAACATTTGAGGAACACATTGACTCTCTGAACATGCTGTTTGATCGACTTAGGGAGGCAAATTTAACAGCCCGACCAACCAAATGTTGCGTTGGATGTAAAGAATTGGAATTTTTTGGACACACAGTTTATCAGGGAAACATGACCCCTGACCCAAAGAATTTAGAGAAACTACAGAAAGCCCCGAGACCACAAACCAAGAAGGACGTGAGATCCTTTGTCTCATTATGTGGTTTCTACCAGAAGTATATTAAAAAACTTTAATTCCATATGTGCACCGTTAAACTGAATGACACGTAAAGGACTTCCAGATCGCATTACATGGACACCACAATGTGAAATGACTTACCAAGAATTGAAGGAAAAGCTCACAAGTAAACCCATTTTGAAATTACCTGACTTAAGTCAAGAATTCATAGTAAGGACGGATGCAAGTAATATTGGGCTAGGTGCACCTTTACTACAGAAATCAGATGCATTGGATGGGGAATTAAGCCCAGTGGCATATGCTAGCAGAAAGTTGAATAAAGCTGAAATCAACTACTCAACTAGCGAAAAAGAATGTCTTGCAGTAATATGGGCAATAAAGAAATTCAATATTTATCTATATGGGAAGGCATTTTAAGTTGCAAACAGATCACAAACCTTTATCGTTTCTAGCACAGGCTAAGCATGAGAACTCTAGGTTACTCCGATGGTCTTTGCTTCTGGCTCCATATAATTTTAGCATTGAGTATATATCTGGAAAAACCAATTTGGGAGCGGATTTTTTAAGCCGCCATCCGTGTGATGAGAATCACCGTAAACCCCAGAAATAATAATAAAATTTCTCTATGTGTGTATATAGAATAAAGGACTGACATATAATGTCTGTTTTAACTTTTTTCCTGGGGAGGTGTCAATGAATATTCTAATCCACATATATAAATTATTAGGTAAATATGAAGCCTAACAAATAAAATTAATAAAGAGAAGAGCAATGGTAAATAACAGTGCTGTCACAATGACTGTACTCGAAATCCCCTTGTTTTCTACTGCGTATGCAAATTGTAACGTTTCACGTTGATATTAAAGGCTTTCTGCAACATACACGCGTTTCCCAAACACACAATAAAATGTGCTGCCTTTCTAAGAAAAACCTTGAAATATGCAAGTTGACCTAAATTTTAAATTCCATTCATGTCTTTTTCTACACTGCGTTACCAAAACGAACGAACAGATGGACAAAAGGATAGCGAGAGGGGAGGGCTGAAAATCAGGAACGCATGCAACACGCGACGCGCGATATACAAATGCTGCCATCACGCGTGTAAGTCTACATGCACTAATTTTTTTTCAGACGGACAGTGATAAAATACACTACCCTTTCCCAGAGTTAGGTTTATAAATCATAAAAAAACTCTTATTAGAAAAGATAACATTAGATGGGTTTACGGTTGAAAACATAACAGTACCCAGACAGCACATCTTCGAAACAGGAGGTAGAAGAAATTGCATATTTTGAATGCAGCCACGTAGCTCCTTTAAATTAGTATTTTTGGGTTCCTTAGGGCTTGCTGACAAATAATATGTAAAACGTTACGCAAATAGTCCAGCAATTAATAAATTATACCCAAAATAAAATATTGGGGGTGCCTGACAGCATAAAATCATTTCTGCTCATAAGATTTTTTTTTAACGTGTTTGAAAAAAATTTACGTTACAGAAATAGCCTACCATGTAAACTCCAAATTGATTGGAGCGCAACAAATGAAAGCCTAACCACGATTGGTCGGGCTATAAATACTATCTTGGTTGTTAGGGGAAACGGGGAAAGGTAACATTTTTTCAAACACTTGTCGAAACGGGGATCATTGGTCAGACTCGCTGATATACACACTTGGGAGCGTTAGTTCGAAACCACTTGTTTAAATAAGATTGATAAAGCATCAGTGCGTTGAAGCCAGCATATATTTGGCTCAATAAAAGCCTGGAACATAGGCAGATGGTAGTTTGTGCCAGTTTGTGCCAGAATTCATTGCTAATCAACGTATCTGTGTTATTCGTATGAATTGTGGTAAGCTTGAACCATTTAATATCTTTTAATGAAAATTGAATGTGAATTGTTGATTTATGCCTGTATATATATGTGTAGTTCAGTGGCCAACGTGAGGTAAAGCCTGTAATGCTCCAGCCTGAACAGAGGGTGTCGGAGAGAAGTAAAACGGCATGGAATGGCCAAACAGTACACTGACACCTGGATGATTGAATAGAAAGAAATAATGCTGGAATTGCAGAGGCGTAGTAACCATTAAGAAGGGTAATACTGGAATAAAGTATTTCAAATGAAGCTGACAGTTGGCCTAATGCTCTGAACTCAATGTTTGTGCTGTGTTGTGATCAGTGTAACAAGAGAGTTTAAGTTAGTTATGAAGTAGAAGGTACATCCTTCTTGATTTCAGGGACAGTGGTCTTGATGGTAGTGAGCAGCACCTGGTCAGAGCTTTGCTGAATCCAGAGTCGGACAGCATACTCCTTGGTCTTTTAGCTATCAGTGAGGTGTCTCCTGAGCCCAGAGGAGAATTCGAGCAGAGGAGTCCTTTCCTGCCGCCATCACGCCAGATAAGCGAATTGGCCAGCTGAGCTCAACATTATATCCCCTCATCTTGAAATGACTTAGTAAAAATAATATTAAGAGGGGAAATTAATTGTCTTAATATCAGGAACTGAGAACATCTCCAATACTAATTTCCTTAAGACAAACTATTGAAGTCATGATGACAACTACCAACAGAGCTTGAACAAAAACCAAACCAGTATTACCTCATACTACTATTACACAACTGACACACATAGGATATTTGTAATAATATATGTCACTACCAGATTCATATTAATACATTCTGTACATAACTTGTAATTAAAATTGATTGTGATTCCTGGTTCCTTTGTATTTGAATCAGGACACATACATATTTATGACAGTAATGAATACATATTGTTAATTGAAAAGTTACGAGTGACTTCTTTAAGATATTCTCATAGAGTGTTATATGTATGTGAGTGTCACAGTGTTGTTAAGAGTAGTGGATTAAATTAAATTGTTTATCTGTCTGTTGTTGTGACTTACACTTCACCATACTCATACCCTAGACACATAACGTAGCATCACACTATTCCAGAATAATTCTGACTGAGATATATAGATATGTGGTAGCAAGTAAGGTTATCTATAATACACTACTCTTAATAGATATAGATACCTTCACAGCTGATCTCAGTCAGTACACTAAGTTCCCTATAAGTATTTATAACATCCCACTTCACCACACGATATAGCGTGAGAATTCGTCTAGTCAGACATAGAGAGCAGACATTTGTCTACATTTTCATCTGACATGAGAGCTTTCTTCGGCTAGATTCTCGGCGTGAGGTGTGGAAACTGCCATCTGCATCGCTCAGAAATGAGACATGTCGGCGTGAGGTGTGAAGACGCGTTTTGGCAGTTATGGCCAACGTCTAAGTATGTGAAGTGGTAAGAGAAGAGGGGGAGACGGGGGTTTTTGAAAATAGCGTGGGATCCTTTGTACGTTTTCTTAGTTTCGTTGTGATACCCGTAGTTCTGATTGGAGGTAAATATTATATATAGTATCGAGTGATCTTAAGATAACCGCTTATTTCATTTTACTATGTAGATTTCTGTGCAGAAGAAATTAGTTTATATGTCTGTTATATTCTCTAGCTGACGTGTTTCAGTGGATAGCAAAATAAATTATAAATTCTAGCTTAAACTCATGCAGCTATGAATACATTTTATTAAATTGCTAGTAATCAGTCGAGAATATTTTAAACTAACTTATAACTGCACTGATTCATCATTGAGTATTGACGAAATACGTATGTATTTCTAATTAATGATGATTGATTTTATGAATATAACTTATTTCACGGGAATTTTAAACGATAAGACAAGCTCTACGCTTGCAGTTTATAATGTAAGTTATAACCGAGGAATAGTATTATAAGTATTTTATATGTTGTTTTTTCTTTATTCAGTGAAACTGGGGTAGCCCAACTTTACCAGCGGTTTTAGTACGGAGAAATATCTGTGAAGAACAATAACATTTTATTTCTTAAGGACTTGGGTGTATAAAGTAAAACCTGTCTGGCAATGCGTTGGCATCCAGACCGACAGAGTACCCATTATATGACCTTTAAGATTAAATGAAATAACGGGCCCATCGAGCCTGATTTAATTCTTCCTGAGAAAAACCTCAAGTACATTTTCAGCCCTTGTGGCAAGTAAAATATTACTATCAGTAACATTCCGACGGAGTTCTAACTAGTTGTGGTGTGACCAAATAAAGTCCTATACTGAGAGAAGACACCGACCTGACATTCCTCGTTACTAGAAACCTAAGCTATTGACACTTTGCTCGCTGTTAACGTTCGTGCCTGGACAATTTTAATGTGACCTAAACAGACATCCAAAAATAAGAATAACCAAGAAAACGTTCCCTGAAGAATTGAATTCAACCTATCTTTGTGGAGCTGGGGTTCCCTTGGCCAAAACTTACCATGAAGATTCTGTACGTGCATGTCCTAAAAATTGTTTTTTCAGAAGTTGCTACCAAAGCTGTAAGTACGAATGCAAGCTAATGATCACGGCTGACTGAATAGAGTGAATGCAGGTCTGAGTGAGTCCTTTATGTATTTTGGCACCCATTTTGCTGTCTTAAATTTCTTTATGCAATTTTTGTTGCTAACAATATTTTCCTTAGGATTGATCAGAGTATCTAAGTCTGTTCATACCTTTAAAGGGAAATCTTAGACTAAAGCATATGTATCCGTGACTCTTTGGGGCTATCACTTTTCTTCTAACAGGACTGTGGGCTATACATCGAGGGAAAAGATCATACCAATGGGTCTATCATTCTTGTAGCAATTCATTGACTTTATGACTATTTGTATATGCTTGATGTAATTTTTATGTGTTGTGATGGAATTTTATTATGATAATTAAAATTCACTTAAACTTAATCAGTGTATCGGTCAGCTCGATCAAAATTATATTTCCATTGTCATAGTTTCACGTCTGTGTGCCTATTGTAGTCACTTAGGTGTGTGTGTATGTGAGGGATATATATATATATATATATATATATATATATATATATATATATATATATATATATATATATATATATATATATATATATATATATATATATATATATATATATTATACTAGACGGTCTGACAAATCTTAATCTGTTGTAGATGATAGACTGACTGAGAGAAATCATCTCGAGGGTCAGAGACCGACTCTAATATATTTCCTCCATCTCACTCGTGAAATCTATTTCTATTTTTCATCTCCCACTGAGCTATCACTTATTCTAATCTATTCAGAAGGGACTAACCCAAGTCTTAATTCCCCTATCAAAAATCTACGACAAGGAGTAACGGCTAAGTTGGTTCTGCGTCTGTCTATAAGACCCTCTTATGATGGCGTCTCGCAAAACGTCAGTCCACTTTTACCTTCACTTGGTTTCAGAGATAGTACTTTCTGCTGGTACCACCAATAACTATGATAGAAGAATAGAAACGAATGCTCTTCTGAGTATTGCGTTTTCCAACCCATAGTTATGGATTTCTATCTTCCCATACCACCATCCCATGTCAGAATTTACCCTCGATGAGAATTAAATTTAATCCCTCGGGATAAAACTTCTTTTACATTTAAACTGAATAGCTTTAGCTTTACATTACATTTAAATGAAAAGGTTAAATGTACAGATATAATATGTTTTACATTTACATCTCCACTGTTTGAAAAATGTTCACAATATATATTCATTTACGTTTCCTTTATATTTACACTTGTTGAAAAGTTTGAAACTTCGATTAATTTAAAATGAATATTTTCACATAGGCATTTACACTGGTTTAAAGCTTGAAAACTTAAAATAATTTTGAAGTGAATATGTCTGGGAAGGTTAAGGCTGCCGGCGTGATGCCGACCACATCACCCCTCGTGTGCCGACGGTCAAGATAATATGGTCCTAATACCATATTCCCAATATGCCTCAATGGGCGTGTAACGGGTTCCTTTACCTTTTACCTTTTATGTTTATAGGGACATTTACACTACTTTGAAAATTTACGTATTATTCTTAGAATGTACATCTACTTACGTCAATCTTGGCTACGGACGTTTTTTTCTCAGATGAATAAAAGAGACGAATCGTTCTCTTACACGCGTCTGGGATGTCTTTAATTTTGCAATAGATTCCCATCTGACTCCGTGTTTCTTCAGTGTTTAGTCCCGATGTTCCTTATTAAAATATAGAGATTTCCTGTGCTTTTTTAAGTCTTATCTGGTTCTCCAATAAAAGGTCCGGTTAACAAACAGGAATTATGAAGCTAGACTTAACTCTGGCGATGTCTGATGTTGTCTTGGCGAGCGGGAAATTCACAGTAAAATAAAACTGCGAAATGGTCAGCCTATATTCCTATTTTCCCAAGCGTTGTTATGAATTTAATCAGAAAGATCCAATCATTTCAAACAGGTCGGGTGTGGCACTTTCAAAATATTTCCTACATGGACACATTTTGCAAAAGGTCACGTCTCCCATATATGGTAAAATGATGTTGTGCATACACTCTCACAAACACATTTGTAGACCCATATTGTCTAAAATGTAATAAATCCATGATTACTTTTAACACAGTGACCGGAAGCGATTATATCACACTTATCTGCCCACAGGTGTCACACGGACAGTAATCTCGTTGTCTGTCGTATGAGTGTGCAAACTCCGTGTCTTATCGGTGATTTAAGCCAATAGCGCTGGCCGATGTACGTGTTAATCTGCCGCGCCTATAACCAACAAATCTGGGTAGCGCCAAGCAAATGTGATGTATCATATCATCCGCTCCTGCAAATGTGATATTTATCACCTACAGGGTGATTTGATTAAAATCAAATATCTGCTACTTAGCAGAGAATAACGAGGATAGAAAGAAAGAAAGAGAGAAAGAAAAGTGCGATAATTGACAGCACATAATAAAAAGCAGTACCACAAATGTACCTATACTGCCGGAGAGAACCAAAGATCGATAGAGGTCGTCCATTTCGTCACATGTCTAAGGAGGACAGTTTCGACATTTCCTTCTCTGTTACTCTCCAACATTCCGCACCACAGAGAAGCACAGAAAGTACACAGCTCTCATACAGTCTTAATTTGGTGTTTGTGCTGTACTGGGAAGACTTCCAAATGTTATTGAGACTAGCAAAGGCTGTTCTCGCTTTATTCATTATGTTGTTAATGTTCTTGCTTGTTCCGCCATCAGGTGTTACTATGCATCCTAGGTAAGTAAATGCGGATGTCTGTTGTAACTTCTGGTTCCTTATTGTTATTGTCTCAGGTTTCCCACATTGACACATTGAGTGTCATGACCTCTGTTTTCTTCAGATTGATGTTCAGACCAACCTGCTGGCTATACTTATTCAGTCTATCGGTTTTTTTCTTGGATGTGTTGATGTGTATGTGCGAGTAGTGCAATGTCATCTGCATATTCTAGGTCTTCCACTGTAGAAAACGTTGTCCATCTAATTCCTCTTGGGCTGCCCTCTGTTGTCAAGCGCATCACCCAATCTATGGCTGTCAAAAATAATTCCATTCAGTCCATTCATAAGTCCATTCAGCCGACACTTAAAACTGGAAGGAAGTCGAAATTGGGTGAAGCTGTTGGTGCTGCCCAAGAGTCACTCAAGCTGAGGGAGGTAATCGGATAGACACAGACGAAGAGACGGGGATTTGGCCATCGTGACATCCCTTGGTCGTCCAAGGCATCAAACTGGGAACGCAGAGACATGGCAATTCAGGAGATACGAGGAGCTGAGAATGAGAAGAGGTTGCAAAAAGGGGTGCAGCAGGCCCAACAAGGCCAATGGACAACATGGGAAGAAGCCCTCCAAAGGTCTTTGACATGGAATGATATATGGCATATGGCACCTCTTAGACTCAGCTTCATTATTAGATCAATGTATGACCTCCTGCCATCGTCCACGAACCTTGTGAGATGGGAAAGGTCTGATGATGCTCAGTACACACTTGAACACATGCTCCCAGCTTGCAAGGTTGCATTAGGGCAAGGGCGATACACATGGCGCCACAACAAAGTACTAAATGAGCTGGCTGCTACAATAGACCTGGCAAGGGTGAAGGCGAACAGAAATGTCAGACTGAGCACCGCAAATACATACTTTCTGAGAGCAGAAAAGTAAACCAAGTAAATCAAGTAGTAGTTTTGGGACCCAAAGACGCAGCAATAGAGAACGCAGTCAGCGACTCATAGCTTGACTGCCTGCGTCAGGACCAGCGAATCAGAGCTGGTCAAGACCGCACTCCACCTCCACGTGGTGGTCCTGGAAACAGTCTGCAGCAGTGCAGTCTGGCTGAGCGAGTGTGGATCGAAATGGGAAGGCAAACCCGGTCCTAAAAAATGCAGTGCAGAAGTCGGATGTGTCGACCAAACGGTGCAGATATCACAGCTACGGCGTAAACAGACACAACGCCACAACCGTCCTTTTCAGGGCGAACAAGGAAGAAGGAGGAAGAAGAAGAAGTAGCAGTTTACCATCTCTTCTTGACTGTGCAAATGACTGGGAGATGGCACAAGACCTACCTGGGCTAGAGGCATATCCAGAGAGCATCAGAAGAACTCGAAGACGGCCAGATATAGTGCTGCATTCCTCATCATCGCACCAGATTATAATGATTGAGCTGACCGTGCCATTTGAATCCAGATTTGACGAGCAAGACTCGTTCAAAGTGGTCAAGTATAATGATCTGGCCACTTGAGACACGATGGGTTCACTGCAAGGGTCATGGCTGTTGAGGTGGGTGCAAGAGGTCTCGTGGCGGCCTCAGTGTATGTTCTACTGAAACTGTTGGGGTTGAAGGGACAGTCAAGCACAAGGGCACCCAAGAGGCTCAGCGAAACTGTGGAAAAGGCATCGTGCTGGCTGTGGAACAACAGCAACGGGCTATGGAGCTCGGGACAGTAATTTGATTTCAACATACGGGTTACTTTCACAATTGCCTCCAACTGGTAGAAAATAGGAATTTGATAGCTGCAACCAAGGTGGAATGAGTTCAATGTTAATGTTAATCAGAATCGACGTCATTGCACTCCGGGAAAACTCATAGGTGCTCAGTCTCCCTCAGCAAATGTCGAAGGGTATGAATGCTAATTGTTCATGTTGCGCACTGGTTGCGTACACGCCGGATGGGTATTCTCATACGTCTACCCCTGCTGGTCTTACGTCTGATGCCAAACTCCAGCATACTTAGCCTTGATGATTCACTCTAATAGGCGATCATGAATTACCTTCAGTATTTCTCTCTTATCCATGTTCAATTTACCTTCTATGGGTGCCAGTTAAACTTATCTGTCAGCTCTTTCATTGCCGCGTACCCCTTCATGACCAGAACAGTAGATCCATATCAGTTCTTGAAGATTCGATGCTTCAATGGAGGTTTCCATTCATGTCGGAGCCATCCATTTTGGACCTTTCGAATCATGGATTGTGAGTCTGATAAAATAATTGCCTTTGTTAATAAAGTTACTTCTACACCTCGCGGTAGAAGGGGAACGACTAAGTAAGTAAGTAATAAAGTCTCAGGAAGTCATCTTAAGGCAGCAGTAACTCCATTCTCATGCTGGAGGTTGTTTTCATGTAAGCCCCGCTATGTTCAGCGACGGTTCTGCCCTTTACTCTAGCAGAGAAGCCCCACCCTGATTTATTACCACAGATTACAGACCCATCAGTGTACTCAATGGCATCATCATCCCCACCATTAACATTTATAAGCTGATAAATTTCCAGCTCTGCTCTCCCATTGGCCTAAGTTATACACTCTCCACTATGCTGATGATGACTTGCTGGTAGTTCATCCAGATCTCATCTGACGTACTTCACTCGTCTCCTTTGAATATATTTTCAACTGGGGTCACCTGTCTAATAGTCTCCTTTGCCTGCGCCATCCATGATATCCTCCTCTTTATTCTCGCTCCATTGATGTCAGCTATGTTCTCATGCAGGTGATGCTCTTTGTCTGCGTTTACCTGCATATAAGCTTTTACCTGGGCCATCGTATATCTGGATCTAACTGACAGCAATCCAAGCATGTGCCGCATCATCACAATGGGGTTATCTCGTGTACAGCCCAAAACTATACGTATCCCTTCGTTTTGAATGCATTCCAGTCGTTCACATTGTCATATTGACAGCGTGAGTATTCTTAGGTCATACTCGATTACAGACAAGACCAACTGATGATACAGGAGAGACAGTAATCTCTGCTACAGGTGCGCTGCAGCCATTGTTTTTAAGGCTGCCAGACCTCTCTTGCACTTCTGTATGATGTGATCAACATGGTGCTTATTTGATAGCCCACGATTGAATGCTACTCCAAGGTATTTCAACTTGTTCTGCCTTTCAATTTTCTGCCCACTGAGAAACACGGATTAGGACAATTGAGTGAAAACGGGAAAGTATTCACAAATTTCTGTACTCCCTTTCCGTTTGATGCCAAATTCAAAAAGTCTTAACCTTGATGATTCATATGTTGTAGTGTCATTCTCCAACAGGCGATCATTAGTTGTTCTCAGTATCTCTCCTTATCCATATTCAGTATCCCCGCTATGGGTGCTCTTGATGCTTGTCAGCTCTCTCATTACCGCCTACCATTGCATGACCAGGACAGTAGATTCACACCAGTTCCTTCAGATTCGAACCTTCCATGAATGTTAAAAAATAAACTTAACACAAGTATTTAATAAAATATGTGGTTGGAAGTGTATACGAAAAGAAATAACAACATTTTATGACACACAGGAGCTCTCCTAAGACAGAGAGAAAAATCGACAGACAGAAAGATAGAACATAACATAAAAAAGATATATAGAATTGGGCATTGTGAACTTGGTCCATGCACAAGTATGCACTCAATTACTTTCTTTTTCATACTCGAAAACAAGTTACTAATAAGTACAGATGAACTCTTGCTAACTAGCTCAAGGACACTAATACAGCAACGCGCACATGTGGAAAATAATTTAATAAACGAAAGGAACTAACAAACAAGAGTGTGACAGTAAGGCTTATACCCCAGCATTATCCGTGTCCAATGAAATAAGTTCATAAATTTTAGTAGCACCAATCAAAACTATCGACGGTGGCAAGAACCCACACCACCTGACAGCTAAGTAAAATTTGTAAAAAGAAATCCTAAGGAGAGTTCCGGATAGAAGGCCTCGGCGAAGGTTGTGACGGTACCTGTGGGTTGAGAAGCCATGTTTGAGCGGTCTCATCTATGCAGAACAACCAATGCATTTCTAAGTTTTGATTCTTGAAGATCTTCAAAATGAAGTTAGGTTGTGATAAAGTTTAATGCTATCATTCACAGAACAGAATAACGGCAGTCGCTATATTCTGAACTAGGAGAAAAGACTGAGTAAGGTAGTAACTGAAGTAAGTACCTCTCGATTTTTCTATCCCCAGCTAGAATTTATTTTTTTAGGGGAAAAAACCGAAGAACTGCTATAAATCAGTTGAAAGGTCAGGAGCTGGAGAAATATTACATTTAAGTAAGAAGAGGCTCAACTACTTTTACTAAACGTTATGGAAAAGAAGGTCAAGGTAACCTAGATCATGAACCACACGGGATTTTTTGTATCTCACACGCTTACGGAGAGAGATGGAAAAAATACAGGTACATATAGAAACCACCTTCAAATGAAAGAAATTAATCTGGTACCAGCTGCATTTGTTCTTTATGTTTTATGTAAATAAACTATGTTATTTGACTCGGCTGAATTATGCAGATTTTGTGAAGTTGAGTTCAAAGTTCCAGCTCTATTAATTAGTACACCGCTATAGCACACAATAACAACTATCGAGAGACGAACGAACCTATTGTACCTCTACAAGAATAAACATCTCTAGGGGACGGCTAGTAAACTAACTTGTCAGATAGTAAGAAGCGATACTGTACTTGCAAACTGTCACATAGTATTTACACAGAAGTGACCCGATCATTAACGACTTACCCATGGGCGCATACTACGTAAATAGCGCGGTCACAAGAGCTTATTTTTATAATATGAATAATATTAATTATTCAGAGCCTTTGATCATTGATTCTGTTATAAGCGCATTATGCTACCCCAGCACCAACATTCATCGTGTTTTGTTCACCAGCAATTCTACCATAATTGATCGTGAACGTACATAGCTTGTACACCATTTTAGGTTATATGAAGTAAGGTTAGAATTGCTTGCTCAATCATAGAGGCAAGTCCTTGAACTTTCCCTACTTGAATGATATTATTTTCTTGAAAAAGACCACGAGGAGATTTCCAGGTGGTGTTTAAACAGGCACATGCTGTTCTTGGTTTATTTATTCGGTTACTGATGTCTTTGCTTGTTCCGCCATCCGGTGTTACTATGCTTCTTAAGTATGTAAATGTATTTGTATTTTCTAGTTCTTGGGCTTTTATTTGTACAGGCGCAAGATTTCTTACACTGAGTATCACGACTTCTGTCTGCTTGAGATGAGATGTATGTTCAGTCCAAACTGTTGGCAGTGTTTACTCGTCTGTCTGTTTTTCTCTGTCTTTTATTATGTGAGAGTGCTAGTAGTACAATGTCATTTGCGTGTTATAGATATGCAGTTTAGAGAATGTTGTCCATCTTATTCCCCTAGGTGCGTAATGTGTTATCTGGTGAATCACCCAGTGTGTGACATTTAAAAAGAGTGGTTGACAAGGGGCATCCCTGTCGCACTCCTTTTTTCACCTCAAAATACTGCATGTGATATTTGCATACCGACTTCTGACTATAGAAACTACGCACTTAGGGATCCGATAAGTTCTCAATATTTTTCATATACTGTCCTTGTCATTATCATCATTTGGCTGCCATCTCCGCAACGAAGGTGGCTGCAATGAATTTCCGACGTCTTCTGTCTCTTATCTTGGTGGTGCACATTGATAGACTCTTTCCTGTCCATCTCTTGATGTTATCTTCCCACTTATAACGCTGTCTTCCCCTTACACAATGCCTTCAATTCTTCCTTCTATTATGGTCTTCTGCTAGGGGGTATGTATTTTAAATAGGCAAAATATTTTGATGTTCTCTTTTCATACCAAGATTTTCTAGGATCTCTTTATTTGTTTTCTTCTTTTTCCATGAGATGTGTCCCATTTTTCTATATATCCAATGTAGAAAGACTCAATTATTTCTTCCAGTTGCTTGTTCCTCACTCCAACCATCAATGTCACAGACACAAGAAACCTACCCCCGTCACCGCATTTGTACCATCTTCCTGTGTATCAACATCTGTACCCAACCTTTCCTAATTTCCCGCTACAGCAAAGACTCTTGGGCTATTTACCTTCTGCCGGGAGATCATACTGGTCAGCATACTCCCATCCCACAACAAGAACACATGAATATCCCGCAACCACATTCTACCCCATGCATCATCCTTCACGTCCTAATTGTAGTAAAATCTGCGAGAATAATCGCTCATTTCAGTAAGATTTTAGTCATAAAATGATAATAAATAAACCAGCCCTATTGTGTCTGACGGTGATGCTCTCACACGCCAGCAACGCTGCCTTTTGTGCAGTGCTAAAGCCTATAGAACGATTCCACGGTAAAAATCTAACACGCGTTTTGGTTTCGGTTTCGAAAACGTACTACCAACATTTAACCTTTTGCCAGATCTGCTGCATACATTTTGCAGCCTAGACTTATAATTAACGATTTTGCGGAAGTGTGCTGCAAAATAACTATCTGAATTAACGTATTCTGTCAACTTTAACGCGGGTAATAAGTAGTAATCCTTACATTTTTTGGTAGTGTTACACGATACAATACAAATTATTAACGCCAATTCTTAACCCGCCATGCCAACACCCCGCTTCGCTTGATAGTCCGCCATGCATATATACACGCTGGAGCAAAGCCAACAGAGGCAAAACACGCAGACAAATTTTATTGCCTCCTCGCGGTAATGTTTCTGACGTCACAAAAACAAGTTAGTTATTTGAAAAATACATGCCAGCGAGATGGCGAGAGGGGAAGATGGCCGTCTTGTGTAAAATATTTATTTGACGATGACCGGTGACAAAATTGAAAATCTAAAACCAGAATGAAAATGAACATAAAAATCATATGGTAGTATAGCTTAGAGTCTACTGAGCAAGAATGTATTTTAAATAATATGATAGTCCCAGTATTAGCCAAATTATTGAGAAAATACTAAATGTCTACGGACGCACGACCAGACGGACTGTTGTTTCTGCTTGTTTTTTTCATAACGTTAGTGGGGACACCGGTTTAGAAGGGAGGCATTGAGGTAGATTCAAATTCGCTTGGGTAACAAGAGTATAGGAGGAGAGGGGAGCGGTAGGAAAATTGTTACCCAAAAAAACTAACATCGTTTTGTATTGGCATAACTAAAGCAGACTGGCCAATCGACTACCAGACGCAGAGTATGTTTGGAATTATTTTTGTTTTTCAAAAACTGCATTTGAATTCTGGTTGTCGCAAGCTTTCGATTGGCCAGTGCTACTAAATATTAGCAAAAAGCTTTCACTATTCATTGCCAATTGAACAGTATTTTTTATTCAGATACGCTGAGAACAGCTGTGATAAATTTAAAAGTAAATTAAATAACTAAATAAGTATTTCACAGTCTGGACGGAGCAGAAGAAACTGAGGCCATTTCTTTGCAAAGTCAGCGTCATTTGTTTATATTTCTTGATTTGTGGTAAGAATGCTTTATGAATTTAATATGTGCCGGGAGCACGTTGAAATGTATCTAACTAATGTATGTTGTCATGATTATGTTTGAATATTATTGTATTAGAGTATATTAGTAAGCCTCCGTGTTCAAGGAACACTGTTCAACATGCCTGAAGCATTTATATTTAAAAAGAAAAAGATTAGAAAAATATATATAAAAGGAAATGTGGTTACCCGACATTATATTATTGAGGAAAACTATGTAAACGTACAGTGGCGTATCTGCCATAGGGACCTGAGGGGTGGTCACAGCAAGGTGGGAGTCATGAAAAATTAGGGGGTGAGTGCACCTGAAATGCACGCGAGGCTGACCCCATACCCACGTATGAAATTAAATAAAAGAATAAGTGATCAGATGTAAAAGGCCAGGGTGTCCTTTTGTTGCAGAGGTTTTGTTTCCTGTTGCCAGCTGGTGACAGGAAACCTGAGGAGTGACGATAACGCCAAGAAGTCTCCGAAATTTCATGTATGCTTTCAGGAGATAACAGCAGGAGCTTGGGCGTGTGATGTGATATCGATATTTCTGCAACTACACAATGTCGTATCTTTCAACAAGAAACCCCAGGTGATATGTTAAGGACCTGGGTACATCTGACAGTTTCGTTTTAAATAAACCTAGGTATTTCAAATCATACTCAGGAAGTTGATGGGGTATGATGATAATACAGCCCCTCATACACAGTGACTCTCCCTCTTAGAAGAATAAATTTAAGCTGTGAACATTCCAACAGGAAAGACATATATTAACATTGTAGTTATTAGGGCGGATTGTCCACACAATTTTAGTTAATCTTTTTATGTAAACTATATTGTCCTCATTTTCAAAGACCTGTCCAAACGATATGACTGGACAGGCAAAATAAATTGTACAAAAATTTATCAAATTTAAAGAAAAACTTAACCACAGGTTTTATTCACTTCCTCATAGAAACTTAAAGTGTTTTTGTGTTGTGTACCATCATTTCATTTCTACCCTAGACACTAGGTACATCATACACCAGACACTAGAGCCAAAATAGTGACCGTGTGAGATCTAGGGGGGTAGCGTTAGGTTCCCTGCACATACTTCATCATCATCATTTATAGAGTCAGGGGCCTACATGGGCTTGACCTCACACGGTTAATACATACACGGATTTCATTCTTTTAGGATACCATCATAACCACCCAGCAAAATCTAACTTTGCTACATAAATTGGTAGGCTTGTCCGGGCATTTGAATTTCTCCTAGTACTACATACATTGGGGTCTGGGTCTTAGCATAAACAACATTCTATTGTCCCAGGGAATCCCCATAATCATTATTGCCCAAGATTTGGGAAGTCAAGAAACTGTCAGAACCCAGAATTAATTAGATAAAATTATACTTATTTAGAAAGATAGTTAGAACATTTTGCATTTATCAGAATGGCAGATCTGGCCAAGTTTCGATCTGCGGCTGTTCAGACTGCAAAAGAAATGAATATGGAGGGTCAAATCTTAATTGACTATGTCAACTCAGAATGTGATAAATTTATTACTAGGGAAGAACATAGGTTAGCTGAGGAAAGGAAAATGCAATTAGAAGATGCTAGGGAGATTAAGAGGCTGCAGTTGGAGGAAAAGAAACTTGAGGCTGAGGCAAAGAAACTTGAGGCTGAGAAGGAGGAAAAACGTCTACAGAGGGAGGCGGAACGAGAGAAAGAAGAAAGGAGATTGGAGGCGGAAAGGGAAGATAAAAGATTACAAAGAGAACATGAGATACGACTAAGGGAGTTAGAGCTGCAAGGCCATGCTCCTGAAAATGGAACTAGCCCATCCACTTCCGACTCAGCTGCAAGCCAGGGGGCCTCCTCATCAGCCAAGGGGTTCCATTTAGATTACTTTGTGGAAATGGATGATGACATTGAGTCGTATTTAAGCAGATACGAAATATTAGCCACTACTTATGGGTTAGAAAGAGAAAAATGGGGTGTAAAGTTGTCTCAGGGTCTTCGGGGAACAGCTTATGAAGTGTTTTCCAAAATGAGCAGGGATGACCAAGACAACTATGACATTTTGAAGCAGGCTCTTCTGTTAAGATACGAAAAGAACGGAGAGTTTTATAGAAAGAAATTTAGGAATGCCAGGCTACTGTCGGGTGAGACCTATCACCAGTTCTCCGCCCGGTTGGAGACGTATATGGAGAAATGGGCTTCTTTGGGGAAAACCCAAGATCTCAAAGAGATGATACTCATTGAACAGATGAGAGAGTCCATGGCTCCAGACATGAGAAAATTTCTCATGGAACAGGGCGCGGAGAGGCTGGGTGAGATCATAAATGTCGCTGAGAGGTATCAGGCAACCCAGGCAGAGGTAGCTGGTATCAAGAAAAAACCAGTAGATCAGTATAAGGCTCCTCAAAACCATAATAAATTTGATAACAGAAGTAAGCAGAACTTTGATAGGCCTCGGAATGAGTTTACAAATAAAACCTCACATTTCAATGACAGAAAGAATGATGAAAGAAACCTTTTCATAAAGGTAGGTTATATTGTAGTTGGTGTAGGATGGACAACCATAACACCGATGTGTGTAAAAAGAGACCTGTGATCATGGCCACGCTTCAGACCCGATCACAATCCAGAAAGGAAGAAGATGAACCTATAAATACTCATCCAGAGAAGATGAGGAAGGCACAGGCTCAAGATAGGTCACTGAAGCCGTGCTTTCAAAAATTGCGTACCTGCCATACATCTCCCCGCAAAGGAGAATTTTACATAAAGAATAAATTGTTATATCGGAAGGCCGGCACTGGTTCAGCTGGTCGTGGACAGCTGGTTCTTCCTAAAATGTATAGGGCAGACGTAATACGGAGTTTACATGTTGGAAAAGATAGGGACCACGAGAAAGTAGGTACCATCTGCCAAAAAGTAGCTCAAAAATATTATTGGCCAGATATGATGTTCATCGTTGAGAATTTTGTAGAAGCATGTGGCGTATTTCATGAGGGAACACCCACAAGTGGGAAAATTGATCAGGACCTAGATACGCCACGGGGCAAACTTAAGCCTGAAAATGGAAAGAAAAATAAATTTAATACAGTAGACAACGTGGAATGGGAGCCCCCTTTTCACACACAGTCTTCACTCGAAGGTATTAGAATGGCCACTATGCGACGAGTAGTTTTACCCCAGACTAAACTGACAATCCCTCGGTCAGAATTATATAAACTGGAGGAAACGAAAAGAGAGCGAAGATCTCTCACAATGAACTTAAAGTGGGGAGAAAACCCCAAAAAAAGAATTGGTAGTGGACGATTTGTGAGTGATGATTCTAGGAAGAAAAGTCCTCACTACAAAGCTTCTAATGGAAAGGACCTGACGGGTGCCATGAAAAATAAGTATGAAAATTTAATAGTCCACATGTAATTTGTTAAGGACCTGGACAGATGAGAAGGCAGAGGAGACTGTTACCTCATCTTATCAATATGTGAACGAACTGACCACTCGTTTAAAAACTAGTTGGAAACTGGCAAATTATAATTTGAGACAAGCCAGGAACAAGCATGCTGCTTATTATAATAAAAAAGCTAAGGATAGGGAACTTGCTGTAGGGGAGAAGGTGCTTCTTCTATTGCCAGGCAGCAACAATAAACTTCAGATCGGATGGCAAGGGCCATACACAGTTTTGGAAAAGGTATCCAGAACAAATTATAAGATAGACAAAAAGGGAAAGGAAAAAGTCTATCATGTGAACCTTTTGAAGAAATATCTGGACAGACAAATCCAGGAAGGAACACACCTATTGGCCTTGTCTATTGCAACCGAAATGAAAAATGACCCTCTCTCCTCATTCGAATATCCACTGAAACCCAGTGAAACGTTTGCCCAGGTGAAGATCAGTAATCACCTGACAAAAGGACAGAGGGAGAAGGTTCAACAGGTTCTTGATAAACATACAGAACGTAGGTGCAGACTTTTTAAGTAGACATCCTTATGATAAAGATCAGATAAACGCGTAAAACTTCATGGTGCTAAGTTATCTCGCAGATTATAACCTGCATGTTTTAGGATGGGAGGTGTGTAGTAAAATCTGCGAGAATAATCGCTCATTTCAGTAAGATTTTAGTCATAAAATGATAATAAATAAACCAGCCCTATTGTGTCTGACGGTGATGCTCTCACACGCCAGCAACGCTGCCTTTTGTGCAGTGCTAAAGCCTATAGAACGATTCCACGGTAAAAATCTAACACGCGTTTTGGTTTCGGTTTCGAAAACGTACTACCAACATTTAACCTTTTGCCAGATCTGCTGCATACATTTTGCAGCCTAGACTTATAATTAACGATTTTGCGGAAGTGTGCCGCAAAATAACTATCTGAATTAACGTATTCTGTCAACTTTAACGCGGGTAATAAGTAGTAATCCTTACATTTTTTGGTAGTGTTACACGATACAATACAAATTATTAACGCCAATTCTTAACCCGCCACGCCAACACCCCGCTTCGCTTGATAGTCCGCCATGCATATATACACGCTGGAGCAAAGCCAACAGAGGCAAAACACGCAGACAAATTTTATTGCCTCCTCGCGGTAATGTTTCTGACGTCACAAAACAAGTTAGTTATTTGAAAAATACATGCCAGCGAGATGGCGAGAGGGGAAGATGGCCGTCTTGTGTAAAATATTCATTTGACGATGACCGGTGACAAAATTGAAAATCTAAAACCAGAATGAAAATGAACATAAAAATCATATGGTAGTATAGCTTAGAGTCCACTGAGCAAGAATGTATTTTAAATAATATGATAGTCCCAGTATTAGCCAAATTATTGAGAAAATACTAAATGTCTACGGACGCACGACCAGACTAACGGGTGACAAAGACAAGAATTACATATAGGCCTAGGTACTACAAAAACATACGATGATAAGAAACAATACAAAATGAGCGATACAAGCAGATGGAAAAAGTACAATAATAATACAAGAAAATCGAAAAACCTAAAAGAAATACCGAGGCAAGAAAGTAAATAATAAACAAAACGAAAAAAAAAGAGAATGAACAAAACTTCGGAACAAGTAAAAGTCACTTAGCTAGAACCGAATATGCTAGGAATACACAAGACCGTAGTACTCTCTCCAAGAAATCTCGAAGGAAGTGACGTATAAGATAGCGACAATATTTAAAGAGATACAAAAGGATATGAAACGAACCAAAACCAAAACATAAGAAGATAGATCGAAAAAACAACGAATAAGGAAGAATGAAAAAGAGAGAAAAGCTACCAGAATTTAAATCTCTTATTAATGTATGTTAAATTTCTTATCATCGTATGTTTTTGTAGTACCTAGGCCTATATGTAATTCTTGTCTTTGTCACCTGTTTGTGGCTGACAAAGGGTAAAACCCGAAACGTCCCTTGTTTCATGTGAACTGTTATTTGTAAAACTGATTCAATACCGTTTTATTAGTTTATATACTTATAGAATCCCGAGGAACGCCAGTATTTATTACTGCTGGGCTAGAATATGAGTTATTGTAAGAAACTACATGTTTTCTGTCTGACCGGAATGATGTAATCATTGTCATCAGTTGAAAGTTTATTTTTGATGTTTCGAGTTTTCTAATTAAAATAGCGTGATCTATCATATCAAATACTTTTTTAAAGTCTACAAAGACTGCCCCACACATGTTATCGTTGTTAATATTTAGGTGCCAGTTGTCTATCATCTTAGTTAGAGCAGTGTGACATGAATGTTTAGGCCTAAACCCCGATTGACTATCAATTAGCAAGTCGTTGTTAACTAGGTGTTGTAGTGTTATTTTGTGAATGTGTTTTTCCAGTGGTTTGGATAGCGATGATATTAGAGAGATTGGCCTATAGTTACCAAGGTTACGAGTATCAGAGGAACCAGGTTTGAAAAGAGGATATGCCTTAGCGACTTTAAAGTGCAACGGGAAATAACCCTTTGCGATACATAGATTGTATATGTTAGTGAATCACTAATAACTGTGAACTGTTATTTGTAAAACTAATTAAATACAGTTTTATTAGTTTATATACTTATATTCCTTACCAGTTTTACAGCAGCCCCTTAATTTATTTACTCAGGGTTCTATACTTGGTCCTCTACTTTTTACCATATACATTAATGACCTTCTTCTTCACATCAAGCACTCATCCTGTGATCTGTTTGCGGACGACTGTACTGTTTACAAGAGCGATAAAAATTGTAAACCACTCGAACTATCGTTACAAAAGGATACAGATAATCTGATTAAGTGGAGCAACGGTAATCGCATGCTAATAAATATCATTAAAACGAAATGCATGTTAATATCAACTAGACAAAAATTACAAAATTCAGAGAAAACAACATTTCAGATCTACATCGGTACCTCACTAATTGAAAACGTTAATGAACATAAAACTCTAGGTATAATCGTTGACCAGCTTCTAAACTGGAACGTACATGCACTGACCAAGCAAACGGCACAGAAAGTTTATTATTATTATTTATTATTATTCCTTTGACCGCCGACCGACTGAGCAGTCTTCGGCCACAACACCTTGCGGCGTCATTAGGGCAACAAGAAATCGTCCGTTGTTCCGTCACACCTAACGGCGTATATTGGTACAACAGACTTTTAATTGTTGTTTCTGTGATCAATGTGACAGGCAAGCGGTTGATCAATCCGCTGTGCCTCAAACTTGCCCTCGTGTGTACTCTACTCCTGCCGCTATAAGACCATTTCGCCATGTCTCCCAGACGCCCGTCCAGCCAAAATCTTTTCGGGACCGATGGTCCTCGAGAAAGGGCAGTCTGACACAGACACAGTTCCAACTCACTGCCTCTACTGTGCTGGGAGGACCCGGCAACCGGGACCACACACAGCCGTGAGAGGACAAAGATCGCCTTAAATGACAGAAAGTTTACCAGTTAGCTAAAATCAAACATTTTCTAGATGAAGATGCACGAAAATTGTTCTATATATCTCACATACAAGCAAACCTTGACTATTGCTCCACAATCTTGGATGGTTGCTTAATGTCCAACACAAAGAGACTCCGTTCACTACAAAATCGTGCAGTGCGTCTAGTCTCTGACAACTACCTAACTCAGTGCGTAGGTTTCTATAAAAACCTCCGAATACTGCCCTTAAGAAAGCGCCTTCTGTTTAACAAAGCTAAATTTGTTCACAAAATCCTGTCACACAATGCTCCAGCACATCTGTGGCCAATGTTCAATTACAATGAAATACGCAGTCTACGCTTTAACAGATTGCAAGTGCCCAAGCCTAGGCTTGACTTATTCAAGAAAAGCTTAGCGTACTCTGCTGCTCATCTTTGGAATTGTCTTCCACATAACCTAAGAAACAACCTCAGTCCCTATTCATACAATCATAGACTTTTTGAATACTTTCTGAATTCTGATTACATGCCCCCCTAATCGGATTTTTCTTTTCTTATAACATCAACTGTAGGTTCTAATGACGATGTTTGTACTTATCAACACGTGTTATGTCATGCTTATAAGTAATTAATGTTAATATGAGTGTGCTATATTATTATTATTTTACTTTACGTTGAATTTCTTGAAATTGATATGTAACATGCATATGAGAATAAATGAATTCAGTATGAAAGGTGAGCAAAAGGAAGGGCAGAATATTAGACGGGCATCTGTGCCAAATTCTCAACCCTTTGAAAATAAAGTTCGTTCGTTCGTTCATTGTCCAAGTTTCTACTCCATGCAGTAATGAAGAATTTACATAAGACTTCTGAATCCTGCTTGTTCCTTCAGCGGTTTATGGCTTAGGGCTCTTGAAATTCTTTGAAAAATTATACTTACTACTTAGTCGTCCCTCTTCTACCGTGAGGTGTAGAGGTTTGGAAGAGAGAGCGCCATACTATCCTATCGGCACTTTAGACATGTGAATAGTGACAATGTACCCGCATACCACTGTACGTTAGAGATGTGAATGTTTTCGTTTGCTTAAATGGGATGATATATATGAGAATAAGCAGATATACATTTTTATTTCTTTTTTTTTTTAACTGCTGAAAAACTTTTCCTGCAACAGAAGTGCGTAAGAAAGTGTTATTATTATTATTATTTCATTTTCCACCAAGAATGTATGGATATAACCGAGAATGTGTTTATGTAATTTTTATATTGATGATTGATGACATATTCAAAAATACATATTACTTGTAGACGTTTTGACCGCATAAGTGAGTGTCGGTATACATAATGTATTTATTTATTGTTTTGTTTATATTATTTTATTTTATTTTTTATTTATTATTATTATTTTTCTTCAGTCACTATCTTGTTTATTTAAAAAAAAACCTACTCATTTTTTATTATGATTGCATACTGTAGTAAATGAATACTGTTATGTTAACTTTATAATGTTGCATGCCTTTAAATCAATGCTTAAAGTAACATGTGGGAATAAAATGATAAACGAGTAGTATGTAAGATTAATGATAGGAAACTCTTTACAGAGCGATACAACAGGAAGCAATCTGATCATCAGAAGCAGTTCCCCCCCCCATCCGACAAGTGTTTCGGCCCGATTACTCCTTTACACTCTAAGGGGGGCGGGTCCACTTGGGTCATGACTCCCAAGCGTCTCAGCTTCCTGTTGTCTTGTATCGAAAATGAACCCATTTCACTTATGGTAGCAACTTTTAAATCCACAACGCCAGCCGTGGAGGCAATTGTGAAAGTAACAAAGAGAAGACAAATTATTCCGTTCGTTCCGTCGCCCTTCACAGCTAAGGACACACACTGAGACATTAGCGCGCAGCCGACGAGCTGCGCGCCGCAAGCCACTGAAATTCTGTACCTGACACTCCCTATAGTATACATCGCCTGTTGCCCCAGAGTCGCAGCTCTTTCGCTAATACACCAAAAAAAACTCAGCGTTGTGGACTTAGAAAAATGTTGGTGTTTTCTGTACCGCAGCGTTTATTGTCACGATGTCCATCGCCCATTGCGGTTGTTCCACAGCCAGCCTGATGCCTTTTCGGCAGTTTCACTAAGCCTCTTCAGTGCCATTGTTCTAGACTGTCCCTTCAGCCCCAACAGTTTCAATAAATCATACACTGATGCAGCCACAAGCCCTCTTGCGCCCACTTCAACCGCCATGACCCTTGCACTGAATCCATCGTGTCTCAGATCCGCGGCCAGATCGCTATACTTGGCCGCTTTGAATGAATGTTGCTCGTCTAATCTGGATTCAAATGGCACGGTCAGTTCAATCAGTATGACCTGAAGCGTTGCTGCAGAATGAAGCACTATATCCGGCCGTCTCCGCGATTTTCTGATACACTCTGGATATGCCCCCCGTCCAGGTAGGTCTACCGCCATCTCCCAGTCGTTTGCACAGTCAAGAAGAGATGGTAAACTGCTACCAGGTTTACTCGGTTTGGGGTGTGCTGACTTTCCTGCCCTCAGAAAGTATGTGTTTGCGGTGTCTGGCAGGACTTTGCTATTCGCTTTCATTCTTGCCTGATCTATTGTCGCAGCAAGCTCATTTAGCACTTTGTTATGGCGCCAAGTGTATCGCCCTTGCCCTAATGCCACCTTACACGCTGAGAGCACGTGTTCAAGTGTCTGCCTCCCCTGGCACAGGGGGCACTGCTCATCATCCGACTTTCCTCATTTCACAAGGTTGGTGGCCGACGGCAGCAGGTCATACATTGATCTAACCACGAAGCTGAGCCTAAGAGGTGCCATATGCCATATATCATTCCATGTCAAGGACCTCTGCAGCGCTCCTTCCCATGTAATCCATTGGCCTTGTTGGACCTGCTGCACTGCTTTTTGCAACCTCTTATCATTCTCAGCTCCTCGTATCTCCTGAACTACCATGTCTCTGCGCTCCCTGCTTGATGCCTTGGACCACCAGCGGATGTCACCATGCCCAAATACCCGTCTATTCGTTTGTGTGTATCCGATTACCTCTCTCAGTTTGAGTGACTCTTCAGCAGCATCAACAGCTTCTTCCACTCTCCACTTCCTTCCCGTTTTCAGTGAGGGCTGAATGGACTTAACCACGTCATCAGCTGACTCGCGTAGCATCATTGCAAGCCTTGCTTTTCCAACTTTGTATTCTTCAACAACTGACTTGAAGGGAAGCAGAAGTTTTGACTTTTTGCAGTACAGTGCTACATCTGACAGACCTGGTGGTACCCCTAGCCATTTTCTCATGAACTTGTTGACCTTCTGCTCTATAGCTTCCACTGTACTTGTGCTTATTTCATATATAAGCAGTGGCCACAGCAACTTGGTATCAACATGAACTGGAGGCACCACAGTTTGAACTTTCCCAGGAGTCTGCTTTGGTCTATGATCTGTAGTCCTCTGTCTGCCATTTCTATTGTCTGTTGCACTGCCTTCGAGTCTTTTAAAGAGGCATCGTACACCCTGCCAAGACTTTTAACAGGTTCCTCAATGACAGTAGGGATTCTTTGGCTAGAAACCGTGAATATGGCCTCTGCTATCTTCCCTTTCCTGACTGATAGGCTTCTCGACTGCTTGGGTTTGAAGCTCATTCTGCACCAGCTGACTAGTTTATCCAGGCGTGCTAACATCCTCCGGGCCTGATGTTCATCTGATGTCAGAATTGTTGTGTCATCCATGAATGCTTTGAGCGGTGGCATGTGACACATTCCACCGAGCTTTGGGCCGATAGCCATTCCTTCAGCCGCATTGAGGATTACCTGCATAGCCATGACGAATAGTATCGGAGAGATGGTACATACCATCGCAATTCCAACTTCAAGGCCAATCCACTTCGTTGTGTACTCTCTGGTTGAAAATCTGACAGAAAACCCTGCGAAATACAGCTTCAGCATTGCTGCAATCTCTTGTGGAACATGATACATTTCTAGGGCATGCCACAACATCTGGCGGGGAACGGATCCATAAGCATTCGCTAGATCCAACCAGATTACATGGAGGTTTGTTCTGTCAGACTTTGCTTTTTGGATTGCTTCCCAGATCATTGCGGCATGCTCTAGACATCCTGGTGTACCTGGGATACCTCCTTTCTAAATGGTAGTGTCAATGTACCCATTTGCCAGGAGGTATGTAGTGAGTCTTTTCGCCATTACTGAGAAGAATATCTTCGCTTCCACATTGAGTAGTGAGATTGGCCTGAACTGACTGATGTCTGTGGAATTTTGTTCCTTCGTGATGTAGACTCCGTTTGCCTTTCTCCATTCCTTGCTTACGAGTTGAGTTTTCCACGCATTCTTCAGTAAACGGAGCAGTCGTTTGAGAACCTCAGGGCATCTTTTATACACCACATATGGAACACCATTAGGACCTGGAGCTGACTTGCACCGAGCTTTCTGGACAATGCTTTCTACCTCTTGCACTGTTAGGGGCTTAGTGTTAAATTCAGCTCCTGGCTTCCCCGGCCATTTAAGGCCTACCATGCTGCTGAGCGGCTCATCTTTGCGACCATCTGAATATGTCCTTCTAAGGTGTTCTTCCAGGTCTTCTTTCCTGATGTTTAGCGTACCCGACCGTGGCTGCTCAAACAGTTCTTTGGCAAACTTGAAGGGCTCCCTAAAGAATCTTTCCCTATCCCTTCGAGTCTTCTTTCTCTTCCTGCACAACCTTTCCGCTCTACAAAGAGCATTATGTTGGCCTTTCAGGTGCTCCCAAACTTGCCGTAACCCTTCCTTCTCTGTGGCAACTTCGTTCTTGAACAGTTTTCGAGCATGCTTCTTCTGTTTCCTGATTTCTTCAGAATGTTAGACGGGCCTGCGCGCCCAATTCTTAACCCTTCGAAAATAAAGTTCGTTCGTTCGTTCGTTCCTCCTGGCCTGGTTCCATTCTAGTCCTCGGTCCTTCAGAGATTGTCTGATGTTGTCCTCCCAGCGGACTCTGGGTCGTCCTTGAGGTCTGGATTCCTGGCTCTTAGCCTCCCTAACCCTCCGTGGCAGCCGATCTTCTCATATTCTGCACAGATGGCTAAACCATCTTAGTTGGGACTGTTCTACTTGGATCTGCAGGGGTTGGGTTCTTAGGCCTTGACGTATCGTCCGGTTGCGGACCATGTCTCTTCTTGTTACTTCAACCACCTTTCTCAGATACCTCATTTTTGAGGTTTGGATCTGGCTTGTGTGCCTTGTAGTCACCGCCCATGACTCGCATCCATACAGCAAGACTGGGACATAGGTGAAGCAGTCAGTATACAGTCATCTTCAACATCAAGTTTTACCAAATCCTGGATAATTATAATTTCATATTTGCTTTCTTTCTCCGTAGTTTTTTTTTTTTTTTTTATAGCCATCTTGTCTGTACTCAGTTTCAAATTGTCTTCCTAGTTATATCCATTGTATCCTCCATTTTGTTTCTCTTCTGCTATTATGTTTTCGTTATACGAAAATACGCTGAAATACAAAATGATCGGGCGATCGTACTACTTACTTGAATAGGTAACTGAATAACCTTTTCATGTGTACAAATACACATACATGAAGGTTTGACAGAATTGTTGAATACCTCAACTTGGGAGATGGACAGTCATTGACACGTCCTTCTACACTGTTCAATTCTCCAAGACTGCCGGTTTAATAATTTCCTGCCGACAATTTCGTAGTGCCTTGAGCTGGCTACGTTTTTCATTCTTCTTCTTCTTCTTTGATCCTTAGCCGCCGACCGTCAAAGCAGTCAGTGGCCATCACGCCTAGTGGCGTCTTGTAGGGCAACAACAAATTGGTTCCACTTTGCTCGGTCGGTGGCCATCCTTCGTACAGTGCCCCAACTCTGGTTCATTCTTTGCATCTCAGCCTCCACAGTCCTCCGCCAGGTTGTTTTTGGTCGGCCTCTCTTTCGTTTTCCTTCAGGGGTCCAAAGCATAGCTGTTCCTGTGATGGCATCGGGGTCTCCCCCGAGGACATGGCCAACCCAGCGCCAGCGTCTGCCAGCTATGATGGCGTGCATGTCCTCTTGCTTGCTACGAGCAAGCAGATCTTGGCTAGTGATGGCATTCGGCCAAAAGACTCGGTGAATTTTTCTTAGGCATGTTGTGTGAAAAGAGGACAATTTCGACATCTCCCTCTTGTTACCGTCGTTGTTGTCGGCTACTACTAATAACTCCGCGTTGTAGCGGGTTGAGGGTCCCTCTTGAGGTTGCCGGTGTTTTATATATTTGGTTCACTTCGTTGCCGGTATAAACTTCTCTGTTGTTGCCACCACATTTTAGTGCAAATTGATTTCAGTGTTATTATATATTAAGTGGGGTTTCTGTTAGCTTCCACATCAAAGTTTATTATTTTATCCATATTAGATTTGTGCTCTTTGACTGTAAATAACTCTCTAGGTTTAGAGCGTATGGTGCCTTGATGGTAAACGCGAATGATGGGGCAAATTTGTATAACCTTCAACATCAATCAACTGGATAAGTCCGTGGTATTCAGAGTCCAACGAACACATTTTAATTACGGCAAAACAATCCATTCAAATACAGTTCATCATCACAATGCAAAAACATAATAAATCGTCACTTTAGTTTACCTCCTTCAGTCGTCATACCGTCAGGTTATTTACACGTGATTCCGTGGATAGGCAATCCGGTAACGAATAACTTGACTGATGCGATTAATGTGACTTTGGATACTTATTCATAAATATTGCTCCCTGACCATTATATCCAATTCCTAAACGTACTCCATTTTCTCAATAGGACGTACAATCGTATCCACATCAAAATAGGCAGACCCTCGTGCCTTCTCATAAATAAATTCTTAACACAAATATCATTATCACGGGAGACTTCAAACTTGCGTCCGTCTGGGACCAAGGTTAACAAAATAAGGGTACAATTACAATGATGTCACTTGCTAGCTTATCAACGCGACACGTCATCCTAAAACTAAGCAACTTATGCTCTTCGCTTACAACACCGTGAATCGCGGAAACATATTATACATTAATTACCTTTAAAAAACCCAAAATGTGCAACTTTTACCCGAGCTCACTACAATAGTGGCTAATATCATAAATCCTATCGTAACATTCCCCTGTCCAACATTTTAAAAAATCTATTCTATAGATTTTTTTTCCATAGTTATTTGAAAAAAAAAAATTAACAGATTATTGATCTACGTATCACGTAACATCGTCGAAAGTTGTAGTCAAATTTAAGTTCATTTCAACAACTACAAAAAAAAAAAAAAAAAAATACATGTCAAGTCAACGGAGAGAAATGTCAACTATCAAAATGTCGACTAATCTATAAATAATTATGTCTCTGAATAAAATTCTATCTTAATTAAGAAGAGTGTGAAATAGTAATCAAAATTATACTATAGATTAATGAGCTCTAATATTAACTAAATGTAGAGTGTGAAGTATGTTATAGAATCTAACTTAACATAAGTGAAAGAAAGTAGGAATTAATAGCTAAGGAAGGAAAAATTTTTTAAGGAAAGTAAGGAAAAGTTAAGAAATAGTTAATAATGTATGGAAAGAAAGTAATAGTAAACTAACAGATTAGAATGTAATAGATTACGTAAGGAAAGAATATAGAAATAACCTACAACTAACTTAATCTATCAATTAATAATATGGAATACCTATAAATATAAATATTATGGTAAAGTAAGTTCATACATGCATATAATATCAAACAATTAATTAGCTAACATAAATATACTATCTACTTGTGTGCTGCTGTATATATATATTAATTCTTTTCTCATCACTTTATTTAATCACAATAATACATAGAATTAAGTAATGTCACTTTTAAGGATATGTTGTCCTTATTTCGTCATGTTCCATCCATACCACTTTATGTAGTCATGATTAATCCTCATTCCGACGAAAGTATATGAAAATATATCTGTAAGTCAATTTGTTCCTATTTTCACTTTGTACTTTGAATGCATAATATTTCAATTCGCTTGAGTTACTTACGGACACTAACCAAAGTCCGTGCACATTTCAACAACGTTGTCAATGTCAAGTGATTATTCGAATCGGAGTGTTACAACTTTGAACGTGTGAAGAATGTTTCTTTGCCAATTTGTTTGACCTAGGAATCTGTAAGTCATTTGAATTTTTAAATTTCATCACGAATTTTCAATCGTTTATGACAGACTCGATGTGTTTATTCATCATTACTTGTAAGTTTGTAGACTCTAGAATAAAGATCAACAAGTGTCAGTCCAAAAACCAGTTCGGGTTCAATGAGTTATTTCTTTTCCATCGTTATGTGGCAAAGGATTGCGCGATAATATATCCGCTACCACATTCTCATGTCCAGGAATTGCTTCGATGGTGAAATTAAATGGCTGCAGCAAGATCAAAAAACGAGCCAGTTTGGCGTTCTTATGATTGGCTTTTCTAAGTGATGCTACTGCACGTTGGTCTGTCTGTATCAAGAAAGGAGCGCCTAGTAAGAACTTCTCCAATTTCTGTATTGCCCATACGACTCCTAACAACTCCTTGTCAATTACCGAATATTTGCGTTCTGTCTCGGTAAGTTTTCTGGATATGTATAGAGTTGGGTGAAGTACGCCGTCATGTTCTTGTAACAAGGTACCTCCTAATCCGTAATTGCTCGCATCTGTACGGAGTATAAACATTTTCTTAATATCTGGTAATCTAAGAATAGGTGGCCTGGAGAAAAAAGATATTATTTTATCAAAAGTTGTCTGGCAGTCAGTTGTCCACAGAACTTTTGTAGGCATATCTTTCTTCAGTAACGAAGACAAGACATCCGTAATGGACGAAAAGTTGGGAATAAATCTACTATAATACTGGACTAGACCCAGTAAGCTCCTAACTTGTTTCTTTGTTTGTGGAACTGATAGCTCTAAAATCTTAGAAACATTTTGAGGAATAGTTTTTATTTGTCCAGCCCCTATTATATGTCCCAGGAATGTTATTTCCTGAAAACCTATTTGCATTTTGCTTGGTCTGGCAGTTAAGTTATTAGTTCTTAAAATATCTAATACTGAACATAACCCTATGAAGTGTTCATCAAAAGAAGGACTGAACAGACAAATGTCATCAATATAAGTGATGATGTCTGATCTGCAAGCTAAAATTTTTCGCATCATGCGAATGAACGTTGCAGGAGCATTCATTAGCCCAAAAGGCATGACATTCCACTGGTAAAGACCTTGTGGAGTCGAAAATGCAGTGTAATATTTTGTTTGTTCAGTTAAGGGAATCTGCCAATATCCCTTGGTTAAGTCAATTTTCGTGAAATATTTAGCAGAGGAAAGGCGAATAAGTAGATCGTCAATCAAAGGGTGAGGTTCACTGTCTGGTACAGTTTGAGCGTTAAGTTTCCAGTAATCTACACATCTTCTTCTTCTTTGATCCATAACCGCCAACCGTCAAAGCAGTCAGCGGCCATCACGCCTGGTGGCGTCTTGTAGGGCAGCAACAAATTGATTCCACTTTGCTCGGTCGGCGGCCATCCTTCGTACAGTGCCCCAACTGTGGTTCATTCTTTGCATCTCAGCTTCCACAGTTCTCCGCCAAGTTGTTTTTGGTCGGCCTCTCTTTCGCTTTCCCTCGGGGGTCCATAGCATAGCTGTTCTTGCGATGGTATCAGGGTCCCTTCTGAGGACATGGCCAACCCAACTCCAGCGTCTGCCAGCTATGATGGTGTGCATGTCCTCCTGGTTACTCCGAATAAGTAGTTCTTGGTTTGCTGATGGTGTTTGGCCAAAAGATTCGGAGAATCTTCCTTAGGCAGATTGTGTGGAAGGAGGACAGTTTCGACATTTCCTTCTCTGTTACTCTCCAACATTCCGCACCATAGAGAAGCACAGAAAGTACGCAGCTCTCATACAGTCTTAATTTGGTGTTTGTGCTGTACTGGGAAGACTTCCAAATGTTGTTGAGAATAGCAAAGGCTGTTCTCGGTTTATTCATTCTGTTGTTAATGTCCTTGCTTGTTCCGCCGTCAGGTGTTACTATGCTTCCTAGGTAAGTAAATGTGTCTGTCTGTTCTAACTTCTGGTTCCTTACTGTTATTGGCTCAGGATTGCCCACATTTAGATTCATGACCTCCGTCTTCTTCAGATTGATGTTCAGGCCAACCTGCTGGCCATACTTATTCAGTCTATCAGTTTTGTCTTGAATGTGTTGGTGTGAATGCGCGAGCAGTGCAATGTCATCTGCATATTCCAAATCTTCCAGTGTAGAAAACATTGTCCATCTAATTCCTCTTGGACTGCCCTCTGTTGTCTGGCGCATCACCCAATCTATGACTGTCAAAAATAATGTTGTTGATAAGGGGCATCCCTGTCGTACTCCTGTTTTCACTTCGAAAGTTACATTACTCGATCCAACACTGCACGTAAAGTTAGAATAGAGGCTTTTTATAATGGAAACAATGCGGCTGGGAATTCCATAAGCCCTCAGAATTTTCCATAGGCTGTCCCTGTGTATGCTGTCGAAAGCCTTTTCAAAATCAACAAAGTTAATGTACAGCTGTCTCTGCCATTCTGAGCACTGCTCTATAATGTTCCTGAGGGCAAATATATGATCTGCACATCTTCTGTTCTTTCTGAAGCCCGCTTGTTCTTTCCTCAGTTTATGGTCAACTGCTTTTGAAATTCTCTGGATGATTATCCTGCCTAGTATTTTGCTGGGAACTGAGAGGAGGGTAATTCCTCTCCAGTTGTTGCAGTCTGCAAGGTCGCCCTTCTTGGGCAATTTGACAATTGTTCCTTTACTCCACTCTGTTGGTGTTGTCTCAGTTTCCCAGACTTGTGCAAATAGTGGTTCTAATAGTTCTGCTGCTAGTTCAGGGTCTGTCTTGAATAGCTCAGCATTCAGATTGTCGTGACCAGGCGCTTTTCCATTTTTTAGCCCTTTGATAGCTGTGATAATTTCTTCTTTTCGTGGAATGTCTGTATTTACGTCTAAGTCACTTTCAGCCTCAGGAACATTCAGCTGAGTCTCTGGTGGTTCCTTATTCAGTGTTTCTCTGAAGTGCTCTGCCCACCTTGTTTCCTGCCCCTGTGCTGTGGTGATGAGATTTCCTTGCTTGTCTCTTACTAACGTTGTGTTGTTTGCACCTCGTTTTCCACTGATAGCTTTAGTTATTTTATAAACTGTGCTTTGTTCATTTCTCAGTGCTGCCTCTTCTGCCTGTCTTGCAAGGTCATCCAGAAATGTCCTTTTGTTAGCACGGGTTTGACGTTTTACTTCCTTGTCCAGCTGACTGTACTGTTCACTATATATTGCCTTTAACCTGGGAGACTTAGCTTCTGTTTTCTTCCTTTTCATTTCCTTTCTCTTCGCTATGGTGTTTAGCGTTTCTGGTGTTATCCAGTCTTGGCTTTTTCTTTCCTGGAATCCCAAGCATGACTTGCTGCTTTCTTTATATATTGTTGAGATGGTGTTGAATTTCTGGTCCACATCGTCGGTCTCTGTTCTTTCCTGGCTTTTGGTAATCAGATATCGTCTCTTTACGTCGACCACAAACGCTTTTCTGGTGAGGAGGTCCTTAAGTTTCGTGATGTTGTATCTTTTCTGTTTGACTGCAACTGGTCCAGCAGCTCTGAGTTTCACCTTCAGTCTTGCTACTACTAGGTGATGATAATTTTCCACATCTGCGCCTCTTCTTACTTTCACGTCTTGTAGTGCATGTCTCCATCTGCCATTGATCATTATGTGATCTATCTGGTTTTTGTCTCGTCCGTTTGGTGATTCCCATGTTAACTTGTGCACTTCTTTGTGTTGAAAAAGTGTTCCTCCGATGACCAGGTTGTTAATACTGCAGAAGCTTATTAATTTGTCCCCATTCTCATTTACTGTTCCACTGCCGCATTTCCCCATTACTCTTTCGTTATAATTATTGTGTGTTCCAACTTTCGCATTTAGGTCTCCCATTACTATAATAAGATCGTACCTGGGTACAGTTTCCATTTCCTGTTGTACCTGTTGATAGAACTCGTCCTTGATCTCTTCGTCGCTGTCATTTGTTGGTGCATAGCATTGTATAATTGTGGTGTTGGTGAATCTCCCTCTCAGTCTTGCTCTTATTAGTCTGTTGTTAATGGGTTTCCATTCCAGTAGAGACCTTTCCATTCCTTTCTTAAGGATAATGGCTACACCTTCGTTGTGCTGACCGTCCTCTCTTCCAGAATAAAGTACTGTTTCCCCTATAGCTGTTTTTATTCTCCCCATTCCTGTCCATCTGCTCTCGCTTATTCCCAGGATATGTAGTTTGTAATTCCTCATCTCTGCTGTAATCTGTCTCAGCTTTCCTGCCTCGTTCATAGTTCTGACATTCCAAAAACCAATTCTGGTTTCGTGTTTTGCGGTCTGGGCATCCGTTTTCATGCCAGTGGCTTCCTTTCGGCTTTCACCACTGTCAGTCATACGAGCCTAAGACTCCGGATGTCCGTCCCGCATCAAAGTATTTCCATTTATTGCTGTTTCCGTAACGTGTGTGATTTTTTACACAGACAGGGGTGTCGGCCCTGTGCTAAAACCCCCAACCTGGAGGACCAGGGTACCAGCTTTTGTCTGACCCCTACCCACGCAGACCAGTCCAGCATGGTTGAACCTACCAGGAGTAAAACTCCCACTGGCATAGCTCTGGGGATTGTCAGGGTACACAAGCTGCCATACCGCTACAAGGTATAGGTACCATTGATGGCAGAATCTACACATAGTCGTATATTATTGTCTTTTTTTTTCTTACAATAACTAGTGGTGAGGCGAATGGGGAGTTACTATGTTCGATAATTCCTAATGCTAACATCTGTTTAAGTTCTTGAGATGTTTTATCTTGAAAATGGATAGGTACGGAGTAAGGACGAAGTTTTATTGGTGTACTGTCCTTCAGTATAATGTCGTGAGAGATTATAGAAGTTCAGCCTGGTATATCTGTCAAAACATCAGAGTAAGTTTCTAAAAGTTTACTAATGGAATTATTTTCATCTGAAGTAAGTGAAGGTGAAATAGCAACATCTCTCCAAGATTCGGAAGATTGTAATTCCGGTATAGGAAAAGACATTTCAACCTCAGGAAAAGATTCTTCTTCTTCCTGAATTACAGAAAGTCTAGAGTATTGGTAAGAACCAATTGATTTATCGTCTAAGTCGTGGAAAATAGACTGTAGATGTAATGGACGAGTAAAGAACTATTTCAACATATTTATATGGTAAATATTTTTCTGAACTTTTATGTCTAATATGTAGTCGACGTCAGAAATTCTATCTACTACCTTATAAGGACCATTCCAAGCGATTAACAATTTATTATCCTTTCGTGGAAGTAGTACAAAAGCTTCGTCACCAGGAAATAACTGGCGCAGTCGTCTATTTTTGTTTTGAAATTGTCTAGCTCTATCTTTCGCAGTCTCTGATGAAGCTGTTGCCATATGGCAAGCCTCTATGATTTGTTTACGTAAGTTAATAACGTATTCATAAGATGATTGTGTTTCCTGAGTCATCTCAGAGTCGAGTAGTAAGTCTTTAATAAGTCCCATTGGACTCTTGGTGGAGACCAAACACTAACTCGAACGGAGATAAACCGGTCTGCTCATGCGGAATCTCTCGGTATGCAAACAAGACAGCTGGAATAGCTCTGTCCCAATCTTGAGGATTGTTTACAGTAACTTTATGTAAGAGTTGTTTAATGGTACGGTTGAGACTCTCAACGGACCCATTGCTCATTGGATGATAGACACTACTGAAACTTCTTCCTATATTCAGTGTCTTCATTACTTCCTTCATTGTCTCAGACACGAATTGCGGTCCATGGTCCGAAAGTAATTTTCTCGGAAAACCGAGCCTAGAAAATATCAATATCAAAGCATTAGCTATATCAGATGTCATAATATTTTTCAGAGGTTTGGCCTCTGGCCATCGCGTACATAGGTCAATGCATGTTAATATATACCTATGACCTCTCGCAGTTGGTAACATATGACCAATAATATCTATTGCCATCTTGTCGAAAGGACGAACTGATATTTCACAGGCCTGAATGGGAGCATTATGGAATGCTCCACGAGACTTAACTTCCTGGCAAATCACACAGGAACGTACGTACAAAGATATGTCTCGTGAAATTCCTGGCCAGAAAAACGATGACAACACTCGTGAACGTGTGCTAGTGTAGCCCATGTGACCCGCGCATTGGAAGTCATGTGCATGTCGTAGTATGTATGTCCTTAACGACGATGGTACTATGACCTGTTGTTTTACCTTATCCTTATCTATACTATTCCTAAGTAAAATATCATTACTGATAGTGAACCAATGTATTTTAACAGTAATATCATCATGTTTGTTCACTAATGCAAAAAATTTCTTCAAAGAGTTATCTTCTGTTTGTTTGCGTGCAAAAGACTCTCTCTCAATCATGGAGGTAGGTTCATCGTCAGTGTTATCCATCACCTTAGTGACTGTAGTATCTTTCTTTTCTAACTCATGAGCTTGAGCTCGTGTTGTTACTGTATTGGCTGCATATAAGTTCAATTTTTCCCATTCCAATATTTCCTCAGGAGTACAGTCTGTGCTGTCATGGATACGTCTGACTGTCAAATCTGCAACAGGATTCTGAAGTAGACATACTTTAACTTTCCCTGAAAAGAATGGAGTTTTAACATCTATAATTGCTGTGGGATAATATTCAACAGTCTCACCGAAAGTAATGCAGCGTACAAACTCTTTAGTAACATGACGAGGATGTACTAAGGATTGACGGATACCAATGGTGGTGGATCCGGAATCCCTTAAAACAGAAATAATATTTCCATCCAAAATTCCCTTGTTAAAAATCAATGTCCCCGTTCCATCGTTAGCCGTTAGACAGATAGCAGGAGTAGGTTGTGTAACCTGTATTGTCGGCTGGCTTGATTTCTGAAAAAGGGACCCCAAGATTCAGCAATAGTGAATGCAGTCAGCGACCCATAGCTGTACTGCTTTCATCAGGACCAGCGAACCAGAGCTGGTCAAGACCGCACTCCACCTCCACGTGGTGGTCCTGGAAACAGTCTGCAGCAGTGCAGTCTGGCTGAGCGAGTGCGGATCGCAATGGGAAGGCAAACCCGGTCCCTAAAAAATGCCGTGCTGAAGTCGGATGTGTCGACCGAAAAGTGCAGATATCACAGCTTAGGCGTAAACAGACACAACGCAACCACCGTCCTTTTCAGGGCGAACGAAGAAGAAGAATTTCTGAAAAATAGTATGGCATTGTGGACAAATATTTGCCACGTTATTATCAATGACATAGCATGAAGATGACGAATGTGTTGGAGTGTCAACATTGTTATTACATGGAGATGCAGTCATGGTCGACGCTGCCCCTGTATTATGTGTAAACTGTTGATGATGGCTGGAGGTGGAGCATTGTCTATCTCGCACACCTGAATAATTATTGTCACTGCCTCTACTGTTATAACTTTTATTTCGTGGTTTAAAATTTTCATTCTTCTTATGCCAATGATTACCACTATTATTTACCTTGTCAGTAACAAATTTATTCCAACTTGGCTTTTGTTGAAAATTATCTTTATGTTTAAATTGAGGTACTTGATTCCTGAACTGCTGTCTACCTCGGTTAAAATTATTTTGTTGTTATAATGATTTTGCCCCTGATTATAAATATCATTATATCTCCTGTTAAACTGGTTCCTATTTAGACTGTGTGTTCTTGCTTTGTCATAACCATGATATGACATGTTGGATGCTACGGGTAATGGTTCTCTTAGATGTGAATTACCTAAGCTGACGTTAGGATGTGCGGTGCAATAATTTATTGCTATCTCTTCTAAAGCTGCAATGGTAAGTGGTTTTCGTTCCTGTAAGAAGGAAAAAAATGGCGGATTAACCGAAGATAATACTTTATCCCTAAGTATCAAATCCACTAATTTATCATACGATTTATCCACCCCAGAAATTTCCACCCATCTGTTGAAGGTGTTTCGTATATTCACTATAAATCCTGTAAAATCTTTATTTGAATCTGGTTGAAGATTTTTAAATCTTAATCTACATCCTTCCTCGTCTAAATGAAAACGTCGCAATAACAAAGCCTTTATTGCATCAAAGTCACAAGCTATGGTAGGATCAACATTCTCAGTTGCGTTTAAGGGCTCACCATCTAAAAATTCTCGAAGTTTAAGTGCCCAAGCAGATTTATCCAAGTTATTAGTCTTACATACTTGTTCAAAACGTGCCAGGTATAATGCTAAATCATCAAAATTAAGCTTAAAATGTGGCAGTTTAAAGTTATAATAGCTTTTGTGTTGGTTAGATGAAGATATATCATGTGGATTATCACCATGGCTAGTAGTAGCGTATTGTGCTTTTAATTTGGTTGTTTCCAAATGAATAAGTGCTAATTCTTTTTCTTGTTGTCTTATAATCTCTTCTTGTTTCCTTTTATTTTCTTCCTCAATCCGTAAGATTTCATCTCTTGCCACCTTTCTTTCTTCTTCACTTTTCAATGCAACTCTTCTATCTGCTTCCTCTTGCTTAGCAATGGCTTTTTGCTTTTCTAACTTTGCTTCACGTTCTTCCTCTTCCTTTTTTAATGCAACTCTTCTATTTTCTTCTTCTCGTTTTCTATCAGCTTCTTCTTGCTTAGCAATAGCTAGTTGCTTTTCTAACTTTGCTTCACGTTCTTCCTCTTCCCTTTTCAATGCAACTCTTCTATCTTCTTCTTCTCGTTTTCTATCAGCTTCTTCTTGCTTAGCAATAGCTAGTTGCTCTTCTGCATAAAGACGGAGTTCCGGTCCTTTATAACCAAAATCTTTTCCAATTTTAACAAAAGTTTCTAATGTAGACATCCTGAAGTCAATAATCTATGTAGTTAATCAACAATATGTTTTAATCAACAATAGAACGTATTCAATTATTTATATGTGCTCAATGGCCAACGTATTACTATTCCTAAAAAAAATATACCACTTAACTCTCTAATATCACCATCATATTCACTGGAAGATATAACTTTGTAGTTATCTATCAATATTTTATATCATCATGCCTTAGTCATTATGAACAAACACTAGTGACTTGGACCACTACTGCAAATTGTTGCAATCATCAAGTCCCTTTTTTTCAAAAATTAATCAAAGTATATTTTATTATATTAGTACCCAACTAATTTATACTATCTTTATTATATTATCAAAGTAAACATCAATAAATACAAGACAAACTATAACTAAAGTTTTACAAGACATTCACATCACAATTGACAATTGCAAACATTAAAAAATGATTACGAAATAAGAATCGGAAGCACTCCAGAAAGGTCAAGGTGAACTAAATGTAGGTTAATACACATATATACATAAAACGATGACGTCACAGGACTCTATAACGGACATATATGTTGAAGCCTGTTGAAGTTTTCTTTTATTCAATTGGACGGACAGATTCGACCTCACAGGTACTGGACACGTAGATGGAAGTCATTTGAACATCGTTGGCACAACAATCATCATATACTTGAAAAATGGGTGACAATATCAGATGTATAGTTATGTGGTACATCAATATAAAGGAACGATAGAAGGGAAACACTCAATCTCCTGGTTGTCTATCGTCTCAGGTTCTAACTGACTAATTGCGTCAGTTAAGGTGGATACATACAACATCAACAATAATGGTTCACTGACCGAACCTTCTCCTGGCTAAGATTCTTAAGCCGAAAGTTCATCCAATGGTTATGACGACCACGTTAAACCACAGTAATGGGTTTTTATATTATCTAGCTCCCTGTACCATCATCAGGTAATAAGACATTTTCTGTTCTCCGATGATAGTCTTACAATGGCGGGAATCAAAAATGGCTCCTCCTCTCTGAGCTTCGCTCATTTGGGATGGAGAAGTATGAAGCAGAATTACTTCGATACATAATCATAAATGTCCTCATTGCTTCTATCTATTTCTGCTGTCAATAAGCTGGTTACTGGAGTAATCTGGTGCTGCTAAATTACATGTCATCTTCATCCGTGGTCAGCAACCCGAGATGCACGATAATACGTCTCTCGTTTCGGCTTAGCGACAAGTTCCACCCCCCAGAGTTTAGCTCACAAAATAGTCCGACATAGAAATACAAAGATACAAAGATATAAGAGCCAATCACCTTAACTAGTCAAGGAATACATATAAATTCAGGTCATAAACATTTTAAGCAAGACCAATCTGTTTCTGGCCATACCTGACGCAAAAATGACATAAACAGTATTTATACGCCAGATTGTAATACAAGAAAAGATAACCCATGTAATCGAATCTAACATCGACCGATCCGGGTTCTGTCCCCTTACTCTGAGAATCATAGATTCTCAATTAAATACCTTTCCTCAGACAAATAGCCATAACTTTACATTTGCATGCCTACGTACCGTAATCTGTGCGTCGCAGACTAATATGTGCGCAACAATATATTAACAATTATGAAAATAAATGATAGAAAGATGGAGAAAAGACAAAATAGCTACAAACAAATTACAAAAATGAATAAAATTGAAACTCAGTACAAAAAAAAAATACACCAGAAATCACAGTCACTGTACACCTAACATCTAATATCGAATCTTTGCAATTACAAGCAGAACTAGCCCAATTTAATATTTTATGGGGTCTCTTGTATCCGAATTGCAAATATTCAATTACCCTAGGAAGCGATCAAAACTGTTGATGTCTGCCGAAGCGACGTACATCAGTTTCGATTCCCGCGCCAACCAACCCGCATAAACATATATAAACATACGAATATTATATAAGTACATGTAACATGCATGAATAAGATATGCCTACGAAATGTAAATGGACCACAATCTGCTTTACCAAACACAACGGTTACTTAGCTTTTTGGAATTCGAATGTTTTCCCCCGAACAATGCAAGCATGCATCAACGGTTAAGATTGACCTGTGAAGCTAGTTGGATGGTAGCAAGTATTGGTACTGTTCTGGATTCATTGTTGAACTTGAAATGACTCTCGACATTGTTTGCAACGGTCTTGGATATCAGACGTTCCTCTTGCACATAAACTGATGACGTTGCTGCTCTTGCGTTGTTATGCGTATCGCGTCACAAAGTGTCAGTCACGTGAGGAATATATGATCGTAAACACATTCTTGGTATTTCGACTGGTACATTGTACTGGTACATAAAACTTGTTATCGTCATTGTAGGACTTAGATTTGTGCTCTTTGATTGTAAATAACTCTCTAGGTTTAGAGCTTATGGTGCCTTGATGGTAAACGCGAATGATGGGGCAAATTTGTATAACCTTCAACATCAATCAACTGGATAAGTCCGTGGTATTCAGAGTCCAACGAACGCATTTTCATTACGGCAAAACAATCCATTCAAATACAGTTCATCATCACAATGCAAAAACATAATAAATCGTCACTTTAGTTTACCTCCTTCAGTCGTCATACCGTCAGGTTATTTGCACGTGATTCCGTGGCAATCCGGTAACGAATAACTTGACTGATGCGATTAATATGATGTTACGTTTCGAATAAATTAGAGGATCATGCATGCATACGCGAATGATAGCAGGTGTTCTTTCAGGACATTAGGGTCTGTATACATAACAAAAGCCGGTAGGTGAACAGGTCCACGGGAAACATGGTTGACATTTAATAAATAAAGTCACTTCACAATAACGTCCATCAAAACCTCAAAAGTACATGGCAATGGATAAGCGAAGTAGATTATCCCTCGTCCGTCAATAAGTTTCAAACGTTAGGCATCTTTAAGTGGCAATAATATAATAATAATACACTCCTCTCATCTCCACTCAATCTTGGCCGTTGTACTAAAGGTTCGGGCAATCCACGAAAACCAAAGTAATGCGGCAGAAGCAATCAGGCCAAACAAAAATATTAGTTGCCTCATATCTTAAAGTTACTTGTAGTAAATTATGGTATGCACTTCTAGATAAGTTCATGAACCATCTTGCACATAACGTGGCGGCCTCTGAAAATCAACAATGCCACAATATATATTTATGAATCACTCTCCATTATCCCGGAGCTCGAAAAATTACATCTCTCTCTCGGACGCAAACACAAAGACGGAAGGCCAATAAATTTACACACTGAACCCCACGACACGTGACAGACACGTCACTAGTTGACCGTCGCTCAACACGGGTGAACGCCTCTCTCACCACGGGTGGACGCTTCGTGCAAACCGTAGTTTGTCTATAGGCGAACACAGTTCCTCACATAAAATGGAAATGTGCTAGCGTGTAGTAACATGCCCCACTATTTTATCTGCATCCCAAATCTATCCTTAACATATCACGCCCTTCGCGGTGTAAAAAAAAAACAAATTTATTTGTTTTTTTTTTAATTCAAATATTTCCTATGCGGAAATATCGGCCAAAATTGATTATATCACAAATATTTGGCCACATCGAAAATAATCTAGTCGCAGTCAGTCTGCATAATGTAACTTATCATTAAATAATATGCTAGATGAATTTGTCATCAGTCATAAACAGTCATATGTCCATAAGTAACAAGTCATATACAGTCGATATTCCAATGATGTAACAAAAGAATACATAAATGTATGATCACTGTGCGTTTACAATAAACATATCAAAGAAATAGCATGCATATATGAAAATGGAATGAGATATATAAAATAAAAACAAAAATCCAAATCCAAAATTCAAAAATGCATGAATAGTAATTTTTAAAAATAATTTAGAAGGTTATATCTCCAAGTAACAATGCTGTCAAAAATCCTAAAATTAAGCTTAAACGCAATTCACACATGACAAATCAAATAAGATTGGAAGCAATGCGATATGAAATTAATGTAACGAAAGTACATGAATATCTCACAAAAAGAGAAAGAAGAGAGGAAAAAAAAATAGTACAAGAACGCAAGTATAACTAATTAACACAATTATTCCATTACTTAATTATTCTGCTCTAAGTACCTTTTGTACGTTGTGGCAAGACAAATAATGTCCACAACAAACTTGCAATAATATAATCATACTCCTCACTATCCCTGTGTGTCTCTTCCTGATTTTCTCTTTCCAAATATTTCTTCAGGAGATTCACATGATAGATTTTTTCTTTCCCCTTCTTATCTATCTTATAATTGGTTCTAGACACCTTCTCTAGAACTGTATATGGACCTTGCCATCCAATTTGTAACTTATTCTGACTACCTGGTAGAAGAAGCAGTACCTTCTCTCCCACAGCCAAATCTCTGTCTTTAGCTTTCCTGTTGTAATAGGCAGCATGTTTTTTCCTGGCTTGTCTCAAATTTTCATTGGCAAGTTTCCAGCCAGTTTTTAAACGAGTGGTCAGCTCATTTACATATTGGTATGAGGATGTAATATGTTCCTCTGCCTTTTCATCAGTCCACGTTCTTAACAGCGCCTCGAGTGGACCTTTTATTGGCCTTCCAAATAATAATGTTGCCGGGGCCATACCGGTTGAACTATGGGGTACCTCCCGATAAGCAAAGAGGGCGGCGTGAAGGTACTGATCCCATGTATCTGGTTTTTCGTGTGCCAACTTTCTCAGGATCGACATCAACGTGCCATTAAATCTTTCCACTTGGCCATTTCCCTGGGGATGGTAGACACTACAATGGTAGTGTTTGGCCTGGAAGATCCTGAAAACTTCTTCTGTTAGTTTCCCCCTGAACTGAGAGCCATTATCAGTCAAGATTTGATTGGGAAAGCCTAACCTTGTGAAAATTGTGAGTAATGCCTCTGCCACATGTTTAGAGTCAATGGATGACAGGGCTGCTGCCTCTCCCCACATAGAACAAGTGTCCACCAGAGTCAGAATGTAGCTGTTCCTCCTCTTGGTTCGAGTGAGAGGTCCCACAATGTCCACGGAATTTCTCTCAAAGGGTGTTTCCACTATGGGCATTTCCCCTAGAGTTGCTGGTGCAGTCCAATGCTTAGGTGCTACTCGTTGGCCCTCTGGAAAGGATTTTACATATCGTTTCATATCGTCAGTTATCCCTGGCCAGAAACAGTGACAAGCTATACGCTGTCCTGTTGCGCTGATCCCCATATGACCACTGAAGGGAATCGCATGCCCTAGTTCCAACACTTTAGTCCTATATGAAGTGGGAAGGACCAGCTGTCCGTGACCATTGGATTCAGATCCAGCCTTCCTATAAATCAGCTTGTTCTTCATATAAAATTCTCCCTTGCCTGGAGGTGTATGGCATTTGGGCAACTTCTTGAAACACGGCTTGAGGGTCTTGTCCTCCGCCTGTGCCTTCCTCATCTCATCTGGATGAGTATTTATTGGATTTTCCTCCTCCTTTTTGGACTGTGATCTGGTCTGATCCGTTGCCAATATCACAGGTCTCTTGGGGTTCCCCAAGAAGACATATCTACACCCCAATATCAGAGGGTAGATTGGCTCATTTATCACTGCTGCTTTTATGATTCCTTCCACATATCGCGTTTTCACTTTTATCCGGGCGACGGGAAGTGTCATGGTCGCTACTTCCTTGGTTGCAGTTTGAATCTCCACTGTTTCTGTGGTGTATTGATCTGCCTGCACCAGGTGAGAACTCACAACAGAATCATAATCTATGTAGTGAAATTGACAGAGATACAACGGTAAAATCCCTCCAAAGATAACATTTTAGGATAAAAACATAATGCGTAGGCTGCTGATGTACATGATCGCCTAGACCGCGGGTCATCATCCTCCATAATAATTGACTTGCTAGACAGGAGGGGAACGGCGGATCAAAAAGAAAAAAAAATATGACTGGAAAGGCTAAGGAGACGCAATTGGGGGGGAAACGGAGAAAAGTCACGTTCCCAAGTTGACATAAAAAGTAAGCAACTCGACAGAAGGGACCTTAGATATAATACGCCACAGTCATTTATTGGACGCTTTTGCGATACCAAGCTTTTGATTTGAATGGAGCGGTAAAACGCAGATGTTAGGAATATTACAAAAATTAAAAAGTAATTTTTTCTTAATATTAATGTTAGGAATATAAAAATTAGCTGGCCGGATGGCCTATTCTGAGCAGTGAACTAAGATAGTCTTAATTTTACAAACGGATAGATAATATTGAAGATAATGACAAAAGACAGTGTAGTTCACATCATCGACAGACTGTGTTGAATAAAAAAATGTCGCAATTTGCACACAAAAACACGACCTTGGACGCAGGTGTTCAAATTTACTTAGTATGGAGGAGAGGGTTTTTGAGCGGTAGCTGTGTCTAAATATAACTTTTAACGACAAAATTTTGGAGGGGAGAGAAAGGTTGGTTCAAAAATCAAGCACATTTTTTTTAGAAACACAAGTAGAGACGGACAGACTAACAGATAAACATCCATACTTGACTGAAGCATGACTGAAATGACTTTATGGTAGGAAATTTGAAATTTAAAATAAACCGAGGCAGTGATTGGCCACAGACAATCATATCATTAGCGCTCAGACGCGAAAGTGGGGCCATTCTTCAATAGTTGTTCAGTGATAGACACAGATTTTAAAGTGTGGTGATTCCATATGAAAGCAAGTGAAATAAATTTAGGGACGCCATACTATAGCCAGCAGCTCAGCTGAGTTTTGCTAGCAATTCTGTGTTATTTATTCATAATCTGGTAAGATTGAAATTATTTCCTTATATATTTTGAATATTGTTTCATGTTTTAGTGATTTGATACTGCCATATCGAAATCTAGCCTTACAAACAAGTAGGGATTTGCTCTAGACCCCCCGCCCTAGTCAGGGTCTAGGGACCAACAATGTACATAAACTCCAGCAAGGATTATGCAAGACAGATCAAGTGTTGAGAATAATGATACATATTACCTATCCTCTTTTAGGGCCGAAAACTAATAAACATTTTTCAGGATCTATGGTCTGGGAGGATCTATCTGATGTAAAACCACCATGGTAAATGTGCTGTTTGGTCAGAGAGATCTGACCTGTCTGTATGATGTGGTTGTTGTGTCACTGTTGTGTCCAGACGTGGGTAGAGAATAGATTTTGACACATGGCCCATACTTTGATTGCAGAGCTGCGAGTTTCTGTCGTCAACAAAGCAGGGTCTATTCAGTTGGTGACTTTACTCGAGTGTATCTGTGCAGTATTTGTGACAGAGACCACCATTATTGCCCGCCAGCACGGAGAGGTGGGACCACCTGATTTCAGCACCAGAGCGACAACTACCAGATGAGTGAGCCTCTGGTCTGCTGGACTTTCACCAACGCCCTTTAGTTACTAAGAACCCCATAAAGATTCCCACCATTTTCTGGACACTGTGTAGTCAATATAGACAGGTGTGATGAGGCCACCCCAACAGCACAAACAGTACTATCCTCCCAAGTAGATGAATACTAGAACATTTTAATAAAACTAACTAGTATAGTACATATATATGTACACTATTGCATTTATGATATAATATTCTATGCATTTCTTTTCATAATCTCTAAATCCTTTTAAGTTCTGGTCAACCTAAAAAATTGACACAGAACAAAATAAATGTAATATACTTATATCAAAAAAATTTTACACACGTGAGTTAGTTCAGTGTATTTTAACATTTATTAATATTATTAGTCTTGTTAATATCTGTGGGTATATTTATAATCCATTACACCACACTACATATCATAACCCTAGACACTTTACGTAGCCACATTCATTAAAAAAAAATTAAGTGTGAGGTCGTAGTGGTAGCAAGAAAGGCCTTCTGACAATTCACCACTACATTTTATCTCAGGAGCCTTCACAGCTGGCCTCATACAATTTACATTTAGTAATAACACCATCATACAATACCATCAAACACCACTACAATATTGGGGTCTTGTCCAGGGATAATTAGCCCAACAGTAAGATTAGGATCTCCTGGTGGGAGAAATAAGAGTAGGGAAATAAATTGTAAAATTCCCTTTAACATTAAAAGTGTCCCTGTAGATAAAAGTTGGTGAATCTTCACAGCCAGTAATAATTAATTAGTTAACTGGTTAGTTAGAATTAGTTAGACTATAGTCATAAGAAGTACTTAGTGTATTTACTGGTTAGAGATTTAGCTTGTATATTATTATATTGTCTAAAAAGTATGGCGGAGCTGGCAAAATTTAGATCAGCTGCTGTGCTCACCGCGAAGGAGATGGGAATGGATGGTCAAATTTTAATTCAATACGTAACGACTGAATGTGATAAATATATTGAAAGGGAAGATAGAAAGGTAGCTGAAGAGAAGAGGTTACAAATTGAGGCTGATAGAGAAATTAAGAGGCTGCAGATTGAGGCAGAAGAAAAAAAGGTTGACTGCCGAAAGGGAGGCAGAAGAAAAACGACAGCAAAGGGAGGCAGAAGAAAAACGACAGCAAAGGGAGGCAGAAGATAAAAAGGCCGAAAGGGAGGCAGAAGATAAAAAGGCCGAAAGGGAGGCAGAAGATAGAAGGTTGCAGAGGGAGCACGAATTACGACTAAGGGAGCTGGAATTACAAGGCCCGGCTCCTGAAAATGGTGCCAGCCCTTTTGCCTCAGATGCTACGCCTAGTCTGGGAGCCTCAAACTCAGCTATGGGGTTTCATTTAGACCATTTTGTTGAAAAAGACGATGACATAGAGGGGTACCTAGGACGTTTTGAGTTATTAGCTACTACATATGGGTTAGAGAGAGAGAGGTGGAGTTTAAAGCTATCACAGGGATTGAGGGGTACTTCTTATGAAGTATTTGCTAAAATGAACAGGGAAGACCAAGACAATTATGACATGTTAAAGCAGGCTTTGTTATTAAGGTACGAGAAGAATGGTGAATTTTATCGTAAGAAATTTAGAAATGCTAAACTGTTGTCTGGGGAGACATACCACCAATTCTCTGCTAGACTAGAAACCTATTTGGAGAAATGGACGGCTCTGGGGAAGACCCAAGATCTTAAAGAAATGATCATGATTGAGCAATTGAGAGAGTCCATGGCTCCAGACATGAGAAAATTTCTCATGGAACAAGGTGCAGAGAAGTTGGGGGAAATTTTAAATGTTGCTGAGAGGTATCAGGCAGCTCAGGCAGAGGTAAGTGGTGCTAAGAAGAAGCACATAGACAATTTTAAAGCTCCACAGCAATTTAATAAATTTGATACTAGAGAGCAGGGAAATAAAGGTAGGACAAACTTTGAGCGGCCAAAAAATGACTATCGCGACAGAAACTCACAGTTCAATGACCAAAAGTTCAATGAAAGAAAACCGTTGAACCAAGGAAAAAGATGGTGTAAATGGTGCAAGAAGGATAACCATAACACCGAATTTTGTAGAAGGAAACCTTCAAACATTGCTGCAATGAAGTCGGGGACGCAAAGATTAAAGGTTAATCCTAAGGGACAACAGGAACCTTATCACCCCCCAGTTTGTGAGGATGTTATTTGTAATGGGGTCACCATAAGGTGCCTTTATGATACAGGTTTGGATTATGATTCAGTTGTGAAGTCTAGCCTAGTGGACCCAAGTCAGTATACCACAGAAACAGTGGAAATACAAGGGGCGACTAAGGACATACCACTCATGACACTTCCCATCGCAAGGATAATGGTGAAAACTCGCTATGTGGAAGGAGAAATCAGAGCAGCAGTGATAGATGAACCAATCTACCCTCTGATATTGGGGTGTAGATACGTCTTCTTGGGGAATCCCGAGAAACCTGTGATAATGGCGACAGTGCAGACCAGGTCACAGAAGAAGGAGGAAGAAGGTGAACCTATAAATGCTCATCCAGAGGAGATGAGGAAGGCGCAGGCTGAGGATAGGACACTCAAGCCCTGTTTTAAAAAAATTGCCCAAATGCCACACACCTCCGAGCAAGGGGGAATATTTCATGAAGAACAAACTATTATACAGGAAGACAGGAACTAGATCCACTGGTCACGGACAGTTAGTTCTTCCCAAGATATATAGGGCAAACTTAATAAGGAGCTTACATGTTGGAACAGATGGTGACCATGAGAAAGTCGGTACCATCTGCCAAAAGATTGCTCGAAGATACTATTGGCCCGACGTAACTGTCGATGTTGAAAACTTTGTAGAAGCATGTGGCGTATTTCATGAGGGAACACCCACAAAGGGAAAATATGTGCAGGACCTAGAAACGCCACGGGGCAACTTTAGGCCTGAAAGGAAAACTAATTATACTCGGGTAGACAAAGTGGAATGGGAGCCCCCTTTTCACACCCAGTCTTCACTTGAATGGATTAACATGGCCACTATGCGAAGAGTACAAAGAAGAAATTTTACCCAGGATAAGATGACAATCCCTCGGTCAGACTTATATAAACTGGAAGAACAGACAAGAGAGCGAAGATCTCTCAGAAACAATCTTAAGTGGGGAGACAAAACCCAGAGAAAAATTGGTAGTGGTCGATTTGTGAGTGATGATTCTAGGAAGAAAAGTCCTCATTATAAAGCTTCTAAGGGACGGGACCAGACGGGTTCCAGGAAAAATACGTATGATAAATTAAAGATCCAGATGTAACTTTATTAAGGACCTGGACAGATGAGAAGGCGGAAGAGACTGTTACCTCATCGTATCAATATGTGAACGAACTGACCACTCGTTTGAAAGCTGGATGGAAACTGGCAAATGATAATTTGAAACAAGCCAGGAAGAAACATGCAGCATATTTTAATAGGAAGGCAAAGGACAGGGAACTGGCAGTCGGAGAGAAGGTGCTGCTTCTACTACCCGGAAGCCAGAATAAATTACAAATTGGTTGGCAAGGTCCATATACGGTTCTAGAGAAGGTGTCTAGAACAAACTATAAAATTGACAAAAAGGGGAAGGAAAAAGTTTATCATGTAAACCTGTTAAAGAAGTATCTGGACAGACCACTCCAGGAAAGCACCCCTTTATTGACCTTGGCTATTGCAACCCAGATGCAAAAGGAACCACTCACCTCACATGAATACCCATTACATCCTTGTGAAACAGCAGCACAGGTAAAAGTCAGTAAGCACCTGACTAAAAACCAGAGGGAGAGAGTTCAACAAGTTCTGGAGGAACATACAGATGTATTAACAGATAAACCAGGCCATACAAATTTGCTACAGTATGACATGAAACTGGTAGACTCAAACCCAATCTGTATGAGAGCCTATTCTATTCCGTTCGCGAAGGAGAAGGCATTGAAGGAAGAAATAGAGTATTTGTTGAAGGAGGGGATTATTTCGCACAGTGAATCATCTTTTAGTTCTAGTGTCGTTTTGTTGAGAAAACCGTCTGGGGAACACAGACTGTGCATAGATTACAGGAAACTGAATGCTGTCACAGAAGGACAAGTGGATCCATTACCAGACACAAAACAGTTATTTGCCAGACTGAACAAGGCAAAATACTTTTCAAAGGTGGATCTTAGTAAAGGCTATTACCAGATCCCAGTGAAGCCTGAAGTGAGACCTTATTTGGCTTTTAGCACTTCGGATGGACATTATGAATTCAATATGCTACCATTCGGACTGAAAAATGCTCCGAGTGTGTTTTCAAGGATGATGCGAAAATTGTTGGATCCCCTGAATAACCCATGTATCACAAATTTCATGGATGATATTCTCGTCGCCACCGAGACATTTGAAGAACACATTGAAGCTCTGGAGATGTTGTTTGATAGACTTCGGGAGGCGAACTTAACTGCTAGGCCAACAAAATGTTGTATTGGATGCAAAGAGTTGGAATTCTTGGGACACACGGTATATCAGGGTAATATGACCCCTGATCCTAAGAATTTGGAAAAACTGCAGAGAGCACCTAGGCCGCAAACAAAAAAGGACGTGCGATCATTCGTGTCGTTATGCGGATTTTATCAGAAATACATCAAAAATTTTAACGCTATTTGTGCTCCTCTGACTGATCTGACTCGCAAGGGACTTCCAGATAAAATTATTTGGACTGCACAATGTGAACTAGCATTTCAAGAGTTAAAGGAAAAACTCACTAGCAAGCCTATTCTCAAACTGCCTGATTTGACACAGGACTTTGTCTTAAGAACCGATGCAAGTAATGTAGGACTCGGAGGGGCTTTGTTGCAAAGATCATCTTCACCTGATGGGGAACTTAAACCAGTCGCTTATGCAAGCCGCAAATTGAATAAGGCGGAACAAGGATACTCCACAAGCGAAAAAGAATGTTTAGCATTAATCTGGGCAATAAAGAAGTTTCAAATCTATCTGTATGGTAGGACATTTGTGGTGGAGACGGACCATCAGCCTCTCGTGTTCTTGTCTCAGGCTAAGCATGAAAACGCAAGATTGCTGAGGTGGTCTTTATTGCTTCAACCTTATCAGTTTAGTATCCAATATATCCCAGGCAAATTGAATGTCGGTGCAGATTTCCTCAGTCGGCACCCCTGTGATCAAAATTAGAGTAGTGGCAGACGTGAGGAGTAATTTTACCTATGTGTATCGCTGGTTTTGGAACTTGCCATAGGCATGTTTTCAAGTGGGGAGATGTGTAGTGAAATTGACAGAGATACAACGGTAAAATCCCTCCAAAGATAACATTTAAGGATAAAAACATAATGCGTAGGCTGCTGATGTACATGATCGCCTAGACCGCGGGTCATCATCCTCCATAATAATTGACTTGCTAGACAGGAGGGGAACGGCGGATCAAAAAGAAAAAAAAAATATGACTGGAAAGGCTAAGGAGACGCAATTGGGGGGGAAACGGAGAAAAGTCACGTTCCCAAGTTGACATAAAAAGTAAGCAACTCGACAGAAGGGACCTTAGATATAATACGCCACAGTCATTTATTGGACGCTTTTGCGATACCAAGCTTTTGATTTGAATGGAGCGGTAAAAACGCAGATGTTAGGAATATTACAAAAATTAAAAAGTAATTTTTTCTTAATATTAATGTTAGGAATATAAAAATTAGCTGGCCGGATGGCCTATTCTGAGCAGTGAACTAAGATGGTCTTAATTTTACAAACGGATAGATAATATTGAAGATAATGACAAAAGACAGTGTAGTTCACATCATCGACAGACTGTGTTGAATAAAAAAGTGTCGCAATTTGCACACAAAAACACGACCTTGGACGCAGGTGTTCAAATTTACTTAGTATGGAGGAGAGGGTTTTTGAGCGGTAGCTGTGTCTAAATATAACTTTTAACGACAAAATTTTGGAGGGGAGAGAAAGGTTGGTTCAAAAATCAAGCACATTTTTTTTAGAAACACAAGTAGAGACGGACAGACTAACAGATAAACATCCATACTTGACTGAAGCATGACTGAAATGACTTTATGGTAGGAAATTTGAAATTTAAAATAAACCGAGGCAGTGATTGGCCACAGACAATCATATCATTAGCGCTCAGACGCGAAAGTGGGGCCATTCTTCAATAGTTGTTCAGTGATAGACACAGATTTTAAAGTGTGGTGATTCCATATGAAAGCAAGTGAAATAAATTTAGGGACGCCATACTATAGCCAGCAGCTCAGCTGAGTTTTGCTAGCAATTCTGTGTTATTTATTCATAATCTGGTAAGATTGAAATTATTTCCTTATATATTTTGAATATTGTTTCATGTTTGAGTGATTTGATACTGCCATATCGAAATCTAGCCTTACAAACAAGTAGGGATTTGCTCTAGACCCCCCGCCCTAGTCAGGGTCTAGGGACCAACAATGTACATAAACTCCAGCAAGGATTATGCAAGACAGATCAAGTGTTGAGAATAATGATACATATTACCTATCCTCTTTTAGGGCCGAAAACTAATAAACATTTTTCAGGATCTATGGTCTGGGAGGATCTATCTGATGTAAAACCACCATGGTAAATGTGCTGTTTGGTCAGAGAGATCTGACCTGTCTGTATGATGTGGTTGTTGTGTCACTGTTGTGTCCAGACGTGGGTAGAGAATAGATTTTGACACATGGCCCATACTTTGATTGCAGAGCTGCGAGTTTCTGTCGTCAACAAAGCAGGGTCTATTCAGTTGGTGACTTTACTCGAGTGTATCTGTGCAGTATTTGTGACAGAGACCACCATTATTGCCCGCCAGCACGGAGAGGTGGGACCACCTGATTTCAGCACCAGAGCGACAACTACCAGATGAGTGAGCCTCTGGTCTGCTGGACTTTCACCAACGCCCTTTAGTTACTAAGAACCCCATAAAGATTCCCACCATTTTCTGGACACTGTGTAGTCAATATAGACAGGTGTGATGAGGCCACCCCAACAGCACAAACAGTACTATCCTCCCAAGTAGATGAATACTAGAACATTTTAATAAAACTAACTAGTATAGTACATATATATGTACACTATTGCATTTATGATATAATATTCTATGCATTTCTTTTCATAATCTCTAAATCCTTTTAAGTTCTGGTCAACCTAAAAAAATTGACACAGAACAAAATAAATGTAATATACTTATATCAAAAAATTTTACACACGTGAGTTAGTTCAGTGTATTTTAACATTTATTAATATTATTAGTCTTGTTAATATCTGTGGGTATATTTATAATCCATTACACCACACTACATATCATAACCCTAGACACTTTACGTAGCCACATTCATTAAAAAAAATTAAGTGTGAGGTCGTAGTAGTAGCAAGAAAGGCCTTCTGACAATTCACCACTACATTTTATCTCAGGAGCCTTCACAGCTGGCCTCATACAATTTACATTTAGTAATAACACCATCATACAATACCATCAAACACCCCTACAATCTAGACCTGTATCATATAAGCACCTTATGGTGACACCATTACAGATTACATCTTCACACACTGGGGGGTGGTACGGTTCCTGTAGTTCCGCAGGTTTGACCTTTTTCCCTTCTTTCCAGATGTCATAACAGCACAATGAGGAGGTTTCCTTCTACAATGGTCAGTATCATGATTGTCCATTCGACAATTCTTACACCACCTCCTTTTTTGGTTGAAGGATTTTCTTTCATCATATTTCCTTTCATCGAATTGTGGGGTTTTATTTTTATTGTCATACCGTGGCCTATCAAACTGGTGCTTACCTTTGTTCTGATCTCTAGGATCAAATTTATTAAAGTTCTGTGGTGCCTTAAAATTATCTACCTGTTTCTTTTTATTACCTGATACCTCTGCTTGAGCTGCTTGATACCTTTCATCAACATTTAATAGCTCACCCAGCCTCTCTGCACCTTGTTCCATGAGAAACTTTCTCAGGTCTGGAGCCATGGACTCTCTTAGTTGTTCTATAAGGATCATTTCCTTAAGATCTTGGGTTTTCCCCCAGAGAAGTCCATTTCTCCAAGTATGTCTCTAACCGTGCAGAGAACTGGTAATAGGTTTCGCCTGACAGTAGTTTAGCATTCCTGAACTTTTTTCTATAGAATTCTCCATTCTTTTCATATCTTAACAAAAGAGCCTGCTTTAGCATGTCATAATTTTCTTGATCATCTCTGCTCATTTTGGCAAAAACTTCATAAGCCGTACCACGAAGCCCTTGTGATAACTTTAAGCTTCACCTTTCTCTCTCTAACCCATACGTGGTAGCTAATAGTTCATATCTATTTAGATAGCTCTCAATATCATCTTCTCTCTCAACAAAATGATCTAAATGGAAGTTCATAGCTGAGGTTGAGGCTCCCTGACTAGCAGTGGCATCGGAGGTAAAGGGACTGGCATCATTTTCAGGAGCATGGCCTTGAAATTCCAACTCCCTTAGTCGTAACTCATGTTCCCTTTGTAATCTCTTCTCCTCTCTTTCTGCTTCCCTTTCTGCAGTCAATCTTCTGTCTTCCCTTTCAGCAGCTTGCCTCTTTTCTTCTCTTTCTGCCTCCAATTGTAACTTCTTAGCCTCAGCCTCCAATGCTCTAGCCTCTTTGTCAGCCTCAATCTGCAACCTCTTAAGTTCTTTTTCCGCATCTAACTTTCTTTCAGCCTCTTTTTCTAATCTTTCAGATTCTAATTTTCTTTCTGCCTCTTTTTCTAATCTTTTTTCTTCCCGTTCAATATATTTGTCACATTCAGTAGTGACATAAGCAATCATAACTTGCCCGTCCATTCCCAACTCTTTAGCAGTCTGCACAGCAGCAGATCGAAATTTGGCCAGGTCCGCCATTTTCTAACAGGTAAATGTATAAAATATTTAACTAAACAATTTTATCTATGACTAATTAACTAAGGACAACCACAAGCACTGAGAGCTCAACCTTATTTATTTCCACCCAAGGATACCTTTTAATTCTTTATTATTCCCTGAAGTGAATTACCCCCCAATATATATATAATAGAAGAAGATTCAAAATCCCGGACAGGACCCCAATATATGTGGTAAAGTGGGAGGATATAAATATTTATAGGGGACTTAGTGTACTGGCTGAGATCAGCTGTGAATGTTTCTGTATCTAATAAGTATGGTGTATTACAGATAACCTGCCATCAATGGTACCTATACCTTGTAGCGGTATGGCAGCTTGTGTACCCTGACAATCCCCAGAGCTATGCCAGTGGGAGTTTTACTCCTGGTAGGTTCAACCATGCTGGACTGGTCTGCGTGGGTAGGGGTCAGACAAAAGCTGGTACCCTGGTCCTCCAGGTTGGGGGTTTTAGCACAGGGCCGACACCCCTGTCTGTGTAAAAAAATCGCACACGTTACGGAAACAGCAATAGATGAAAATACTTTGATGCGGGACGGACATCCGGAGTCTCAGACTCGTATGACTGACAGTGGTGAAAGCCGAAAGGAAGCCACTGGCATGAAAACGGATGCCCAGACCGCAAAACACGAAACCAGAATTGGTTTTTGGAATGTCAGAACTATGAATGAGGCAGGAAAGCTGAGACAGATCACAGCAGAGATGAGGAATTACAAACTACATATCCTGGGAATAAGCGAGAGCAGATGGACAGGGATGGGGAGAATAAAAACAGCTACAGGGGAAACAGTACTTTATTCTGGTAGAGAGGACGGTCAGCACAACGAAGGTGTAGCCATTATCCTTAAGAAAGAAATGGAAAGGTCTCTACTGGAATGGAAACCCATTAACAACAGACTAATAAGAGCAAGACTGAGAGGGAGATTCACCAACACCACAATTATACAATGCTATGCACCAACAAACGACAGCGATGAAGAGCTCAAGGATGAGTCCTATCAACAGGTACAAAAGGAAATGAAAACTGTACCCAGGTACGATCTTATTATAGTAATGGGAGACCTAAATGCGAAAGTTGGAACACATAATAATTATAACGAAAGAGTAATGGGGAAATGCGGCAGTGGAACAGTAAATGAGAATGGGGACAAATTAATAAGCTTCTGCAGTATTAACAACCTGGTCATTGGAGGAACACTTTTTCAACACAAAGAAGTGCACAAGTTAACATGGGAATCACCAAACGGACGAGACAAAAACCAGATAGATCACATAATGATCAATGGCAGATGGAGACATGCACTACAAGACGTGAAAGTAAGAAGAGGCGCAGATGTGGGAAGTGATCATCACCTAGTAGTAGCAAGACTGAAGGTGAAACTCAGAGCTGCTGGACCAGTTGCAGTCAAACAGAAAAGATATAACATCACGAAACTTAAGGACCCCCTCACCAGAAAAGCGTTCATGGTCGACGTAAAGAGACGATATCTGATTACCAAAAGCCAGGAAAGAACAGAGACCGACGATGTGGACCAGAAATTCAACACCATCTCAACAATATACAAAGAAAGCAGCAAGTCATGCTTGGGATTCCAGGAAAGAAAGAGCCAAGACTGGATAACACCAGAAACGCTAAACACCATAGCGAAGAGAAAGGAAATGAAAAGGAAGAAAACAGAAGCTAAGTCTCCCAGGTTAAAGGCAATATATAGTGAACAGTACAGTCAGCTGGACAAGGAAGTAAAACGTCAAACCCGTGCTGACAAAAGGACATTTCTGGATGACCTTGCAAGACAGGCAGAAGAGGCAGCACTGAGAAATGAACAAAGCACAGTTTATAAAAATAACTAAAGCTATCAGTGGAAAACGAGGTGCAAACAACATAACGTTAGTAAGAGACAAGCAAGGAAATCTCATCACCACAGCACAGGGGCAGGAAACAAGATGGGCAGAGCACTTCAGAGAAACACTAAATAAGGAACCACCAGAGACTCAGCTGAATGTTCCTGAGGCTGAAAGGGACTTAGACGTAAATACAGACATTCCACGAAAAGAAGAAATTATCACAGCTATCAAAGGGCTAAAAAAATGAAAAAGCGCCTGGTCACGACAATCTGAATGCTGAGCTATTCAAGACAGACCCTGAACTAGCAGCAGAACTATTAGAACCACTATTTGCACAAGTCTGGGAAACTGAGACAACACCAACAGAGTGGAGTAAAGGAATAATTGTCAAATTGCCCAAGAAGGGCGACCTTGCAGACTGCAACAACTGGAGAGGAATTACCCTCCTCTCAGTTCCCAGCAAAATACTAGGCAGGATAATCATCCAGAGAATTTCAAAAGCAGTTGATCATAAACTGAGGAAAGAACAAGCGGGCTTCAGAAAGAACAGAAGATGTGCAGATCATATATTTACCCTCAGGAACATTATAGAGCAGTGCTCAGAATGGCAGAGACAGCTGTACATTAACTTTGTTGATTTTGAAAAGGCTTTCGACAGCATACACAGGGACAGCCTATGGAAAATTCTGAGGGCTTATGGAATTCCCAGCCGCATTGTTTCCATTATAAAAAGCCTCTATTCTAACTTTACGTGCAGTGTTGGATCGAGTAATGTAACTTTCGAAGTGAAAACAGGAGTACGACAGGGATGCCCCTTATCAACAACATTATTTTTGACAGTCATAGATTGGGTGATGCGCCAGACAACAGAGGGCAGTCCAAGAGGAATTAGATGGACAACGTTTTCTACACTGGAAGATTTGGAATATGCAGATGACATTGCACTACTCGCGCATTCACACCAACACATTCAAGACAAAACCGATAGACTGAATAAGTATGGCCAGCAGGTTGGCCTGAACATCAATTTGAAGAAGACAGAGGTCATGACACTAAATGTGGGCAATCCTGAGCCAATAACAGTAAGGAACCAGAAGTTAGAACAGACAGACACATTTACTTACCTAGGAAGCATAGTAACACCTGACGGCGGAACAAGCAAGGACATAAACAACAGAATGAATAAAGCGAGAACAGCCTTTGCTGTTCTCAACAACATTTGGAAGTCTTCCCAGTACAGCACAAACACTAAATTAAGACTGTATGAGAGCTGTGTACTTTCTGTGCTTCTCTATGGTGCGGAATGTTGGAGAGTAACAGAGAAGGAAATGTCGAAACTGTCCTCCTTCCACACAATCTGCCTAAGGAAAATTCTCCGAATCTTTTGGCCAAACACCATCAGCAATCAAGAACTACTTATTCGGAGTAACCAGGAGGACATGCACACCATCATAGCTGGCAGACGCTGGAGTTGGGTTGGCCATGTCCTCAGAAGGGACCCTGATACCATCACAAGAACAGCTATGCTATGGACCCCCGAGGGAAAGCGAAAGAGAGGCCGACCAAAAACAACTTGGCGGAGAACTGTGGAAGCTAAGATGCAAAGAATGAACCTCAGTTGGGGCACTGTACGAAGGATGGCCGCCGACCGAGCAAAGTGGAATCAATTTGTTGCTGCCCTACAAGACGCCACCAGGCGTGATGGCCGCTGACTGCTTTGACGGTTGGCGGTTATGGATCAAAGAAGAAGAAGAATTACAGATAACCTTACTTTGCTACCACATTTAGACCTCAGTCAGTATTATTCTGGAATATTGTGATGACTACGTTGAATGTCTAGGGTTATGAAAGTGATGAAGTGTATGTTCACAACAACCAACAGACAGATAAACAATTTAGTTTAATCCACAACTCTTTACAACACTTTGACACTCACACACATATAACACTATAAGACTATCTTAATAAGTCAAGTTTTAACTTTAAAAATATGTATTAATTCCTTTCAATAATAGATATCCTGATTCAACTACAAAGTGAACCAGGAATCACAATCAAATGTAATTACAAGTTGTATGTACACAAGTTATAGATATGATCTTTGTATTGACATATATTATTATTCTTACAATATGTGGATATGGTGTGATGTAGTACTATGAGGTAATACTGGCGTTTTCAAGCTAGGTGGATGTTTATCATCACGACTTCAAGTGTCTGTTTCTGATGGAAATAGTATTGGAAAAGTTCACAATTCCTGTCATTTGAAACAATTAATTGTCCCTCTTTATTTAATATACTGTCAATTTTTGAGGGGGGGGGTGGGGGGGGGGGGGGGGTACATAAGATTGAGCTGCTCTGGTCAACGACTCTTATCTTCTGTGAGGGCGACAGGAAACAGTCTCCTCTGCTCGCTTGCTTCACCGTATTCTTGAGACACAACACTGGTCGCTATCTGGACCAAGGAGTATGCTATCAGCCTCCGGATTCAGCAAAACTCAGACCAGGTGCTGCTTTAATAGTTTAGTACCACGGTCCCTGAAACAAGAAGGTGGTACCTCCCTTCAGAACTAATTTATAATCTATTTCCACACTGAAACACAATACATAACAAACACAGAGTTCAGCGCGGTAGGCCAACTGCTAGCTCCATCTGAAACAATTTAACACCAGTATTCCTCTCCCTAATGGTTACAACGCCTCTGCAATTCCAGCATTATTTCATTCTAGTCAATAAGATAGGTGTCATAGTACTATTTGGCAACCCATGCAGTTTCACTCCTCTTCGACATGTTTTGGTAATGGTGGAGCAATATCTAGGTTTTGCCTTTTGTTTATTATTGAACCACACACATACAGACATACATTATCAATTCACATTCAATTTTCATCAAAAAGATATCAAATGTCTAGCTTACCACAATTCATGGAAATAATAAACAAATACGTTGACTGGCGATGAATATGGCACAATTCCGATCTGCCTCTGTCCCAGGCTTTTATTTAGAAAAATATGAGCTGGATCTCAACGCACTTGCTTTTATAACTTGGATTTTCAAAAAATTGGCACTGAACTGACGCTCCTAATTGTCTATATTAAATGGTCTAGCCAATGGGACCATGTTTACAAAAACATTTGAAAAAAATAAGTACCCTTTCTATCGTTTCTATTAACAACCAAATATAGTATTTGCAATCGACTAATCATGTTTAGCCTTACATATTATTCTAGCCAATCAAATCGGATTTAACATGGTGGCCTCATTTTCTTCTAAAGCAGTGTTCAAACACACCATTATGAGCAAAAATGATCCTGTGTTGTCTGACAACCTCACTCTAGTATTATGGCTATAATTTGTTAATTATTAGACTAATTGCTTAACACCTAACATATTCTTTGTCAGCAAGACCTAAGGCACCCAAATATATAAGTTTAAGGGAGCTAAGTGGCTGCGTTCAAAATATGTATTTTCTAGGATAGTCGTGTATTGGTTTTTTTATTTATTTTTTTTTTATGTTTAAAAAACCGCCACCTGTCCTGCCTTTTCGACTGTTCTGTCAGTATAATGTCAGGATTTTAGACATAAAACAGTATTGTTTCATGTTTCCTAATAAGCATTAAACATGTTTTCAAAACCTGACCCTCGTATTGGTAGTGTTTTTGTCACTGTTTATTGGAAAAAAAAAAAATCAGGTCTTCAAGCCTTAGCGTAGGATGGCATTAATTTTTTATATCGCGAGCCAGCGTGTTAGTATTGTATGCGTTCCTCCGTGCATCCCTCTCTCTCTCTATCCTAAGTCCATCTGTCTTTTTATTACGCAGTGTATATAATTCATTAATGCTAGTATTTGTGTATCTAGGTCATTAAGCAGCTTGCGTATCTCAAGGTTTTCCAAGAAACACAGTACTAGTTGTATTTGTAGAACGCGTGTATTGATGCAGTAGTCTTTACGATTAAACGTGAAAGCGCTACAATTATGCAGACGAAGTAGAAAAAGGGGGATCTTGTTTAACTAGCATGACGTTCTATTAACACAGGCGTACGCTATAGTGACGGCACTGTTCTTTACCAGTCTTCTTTCCTTTTATTGAATTAATTCGTTAGGCTTTACATTTACTTTTTAATTTATATATCATCTCATCTCATAATCGGAACCTCTTCTACCCCGTGAAACGAGGTGTAGAGGGGACCCAAGTGCACAAGGCCCATGGGCAGGACATGTAATCGAAATGACTTGGCAAACAGGTGATTAGCCCATTGTGCCCTAATTTATATATGTGGATTAGAATTTCTCACGACAGTATTCAAGACTTTAAACAACTTATAAGAATTCTTCAGCTAATATATAACGATTAGTGATATTTTATATTGTATCATAAATATGTATTTTTACTGCTTGATTAAAAACCTGTGGGGAAAGTGGGATCCATTTTAGTGACAGGGTAAAGCGTAAAAACTTCCTGGTAGAAAAAAAAAAATTATTTTTAAAAATATTTTAAACACGGGCTTTTAATGCACTAAAAAGCCACAACTAATCTCACAACTAACATCAAATAGACGAAAAGCGTGGGGCGCTTAAGCGCTTATCAAATATTTTTTTTTCCATAAGTGTGTAATCACGTATAAAGCAGAAGTTAATTTCACGTAGAATCAGCGCCCCAGGCTTTTTGTCAATTTGATGTTACATTTTTTTACTGCAAGCTATAAACTCCTTGAAAAATTATTCGTGGCTTTTTAGTGCATTAAAAGCCTGTGTTTAAAATATATATTTTTTAAAATTTTTTGTGTTCTTATTTTTAGTGTTATGTTTTTGTTGTTTTTAAATTTAAGTCAAATGTAATCGATCCGCTAATGACATTATCAGTTTGCGATAAACGAGTCCAGAGCACAGGAGGTGGATTTTATTATTCAGTATATTACACGGAAAGTTAATTTTTTTTTCTTTTTTAAATGTTGAAAAGAGTTGTAAATTACATTTTTTTAAATGTAGTTGTCAGTTGTGTGTATGTCTGTGCACGAGCGTGCGATAGTGTGTGTGTGTAAGTAAGGGAGGAGAAGTTTCAATATTTCTGTCAAGAGAGACAATCTTTTTGGAAAGAATACACCTACATTATTTGCAGTTATCGCCCATTTCAATGATGATACAATACAAAAAAATTAATATTCATTTTAATTTTTTTAATTTTATTATTTTTACGACTGATTATTGTATTGTCATGAGGAATACAATACTATGCCAAGTTTCATAGCTGTTGCTCATCTGGAAGTGATTGAAAAATCGATTGTAAGATCTGAAGGTGACAAGAGAGTGACATACGTTGCAAGTTAAAGAAAAGCCTGTAAAAAAGAGTTAACGCTTGGTACAAGCTTCCTGTACTGGTATCACTTTTAGTAGTGACGTCATGCGCTGTTGTGAGCGTAAAGAAAGAAGTGATGAATCAATACGATACCTGCAAAACACACACACACACACACACACACACACATGTTGATAAAACTTATTTAATGTGGTTAAATGATTACATAATCAAGTAAATTCTTTAAGTAAATTGAGTCACTTCTTTATTTCAGAAAATAACGTAAGAGATAGACAAATACTCGTAAAAGTTATCTAGATTATAGGTAGTCTTGCTGAATGAAAATCGCTTATCTCGTTGATGTAGATGTTGTAAGACAGTCAGTTGACTTTGTAGCGTCGATGTCTCACTTGAATTAAAGAAACCTTTACTTCAACCATGCTCAGCGCCTCATAGAGTTTATTCGTTTGCGCCCTTTATATCTTTTGGCTATTCGTTTGCGCCCTTTATATCTTTTGGCTAGGCTGATGGCCCGCGCTAAGAATCGTCCTAAAAAAAGAAGCATGTGCAAAGTTGGTCACTTAGTATGGCAGTGAAAAACTAAGTACTGACAAAGGTAGCATATAAGACAAATACACCCACGCCTTCTTACATTCATTCTCACTCTCTATCTCAATCTTTTTACCCTCTCTCCCTCTATATTTCTCTCTCTCTGGCTCTCTCTTTCTCTCTCTCTCTCTCTTTCTCTCTCTCTCTCTCTCTCTCTCTCTCTCTCTCTCTCTCTCTCTCTCTCTCTCACATTATAATAACATACTTTAGTCACAAATCAAGTTAGAAGTCATAACATAATCTCAAAATACTAAAATTAATGGTAGCAGTCGTGGCAACAAAGCAGTGATCATGGTAGAAGTCGCGGCGATAAAGCAGTGAACATGGTAGCAGTCGTGGCAACAAAGCAGTGACTATGGTAGCAGTCATGGCAACAACGCAGTGACCATGGTAGCAGTCATGGCGATAAAGCAGTGACCATATCAAATGCAGTCAACGAGCATGGCAGACTTGAAAACAGCCTTCGTATCCAATAGCCATTCTTTCTGATACAGGAGACCACCACTCTCCACAAAGTGTTATGCTTAAAAGGTTGGTTGATATTCTTTTTAACTACCTGTGTTCTTTCAAGAAGTTTTGAATTTTTTATTTCTATATAGCATATATAATCTTGTTTTCCAAACAGACAATGGAAACTGAAGGAAACAGTAGCACCCTTTAGAGAAACAAAGACAGTCAGTCCATAAATATAATGGAATCTATTTTGTGTGTATAGCTGACCCAGTTGTATAGTATGTCACTCTTTAGACAAACCAGAACACTCAATCCATGAACATAATGGAGTCTATATTGGGCCTATAGTTGACTCAGTTCCTCAGTTATGTCTCTTGTTTTCTTTTTCCGGCGAGCTACTGTTGTCACGTGAGAGTTTTGTGTACGACCCACTGTTCTTGCCTTCAGGGAAGTACCCAGTTTTTATTTTATTTAGTTTTTATGTGTCCTATCTAGCCTTCACTTTCTTTCCTTTCCTGACGAAGGCCTTGTGGCCGTAACGTAGACTATTTTCTTTGTCCTTTGTCCTCGTAAGACGAATCACCTTTTTTCGATTTTTTTTTCAAACCCATCCATCGTATTCCACGTCTTACCGCAGTTCCCCTCCACTTCCTCGACCCACTGAAAAGCGCAGCGCATTTACTTTCTATCTTGATTGTCTAAATGTGTGCTGCATTATTACAAATTATAATAATATGTCGTCTCGACGATCAGTTGGTTCTAAGAACATAGCAGTAACTGTTATCCATCCATATACTTATTTTTACTTCTTTATTATTTTTTAACTGCTCCTGATTACAACTGTGCAGTTCCCGTGGGTAACTGAAAAAAATAAAAAATTAAGACAAAACACGGATACTGCACCCTCAGCCAAATCGTAAAATGAGGTTTTGGATCGGGCTGGAAACCTCATAATGTAAAACAAACTGCCCCGGACACCACTGCCAAAATAGCATGTTAACATTCTTTCCCACTTGCCGTATATTATTCTCCCAAGAGCCGTCTGGTACGCCTGTTTGATTATGGTCAGATCTTCTAATGAATACACAGTATAAAAGAACTTTATTTGTTGTATTCAAGACTTTAAACAACTTATAAGAATTCTTCAGCTAATATATAACGATTAGTGATATTTTATATTGTATCATAATTATGTATTTTTACTGCTTGATTAAAAACCTGTGGGGAACGTGGGATCCATTTTAGTGACAGGGTAAAGCGTAAAAACTGCCTGGTAGAAAAAAAAATTATTTTTAAAAATATTTTAAACACAGGCTTTTAATGCACTAAATAGCCACAACTAATTTCACAACTAACATCAAATAGACGAAAAGCGTGGGGCGCTTAAGCGCTTATCAAATATTTTTTTTCCGTAAGTGTGTAATCAAGTATAAAGCAGAAGTTAATTTCATGTAAAATCAGCGCCCCAGGCTTTTTGTCAATTTGATGTTACATTTTTTTACTGCAAGCTATAAACTCCTTGAAAAATTATTCGTGGCTTTTTAGTGCATTAAAAGCCTGTGTTTAAAATTTATATTTTTTTTAATTTTTTGTTTTCTTATTTTTAGTGTTATTGTTTTGTTGTTTTTAAATTTAAGTCAAATGTAATCGATCCGCTAATGACATCATCAGTTTGCGATAAACGAGTCCAGAGCACAGGAGATGGATTTCATTATCCAGTATATTACACGGAAAGTTAATTTTTATTTCTTTTAATTTTATTTTTTAAATGTTGAAAAGAGTTGTAAATTACATTTTTTAAATGTAGCTGTCAGTTGTGTGTATGTCTGTGCACGAGCGTGCGATAGTGTTTGTGGGGGGAAAAGTTTCAATATTTCTGTCAAGAGAGACAATCTTTTTGGAAAGAATACACCTACATTATTTGCAGTTATCGCCCATTTCAATGATGATGCAATACAAAAAAAATTAATATTCATTGTAATTTTATTAATTTTATTATTTTTACGACCGATTATTGTATTGTAATGGAGAATACACAACTATGCCAAGTTTCATAGCTATTGCTCATCTGGAAGTGATTGAAAAATCGATTGCAAGATCTGAAGGTGACAAGAGAGTGACATACGTAGCAAGTTAAAGAAAAGCCTGTAAAAAAAGAGTTAACGCTTGGTACAAGCTTCCTGTACAGGTATCACTTTTAGTAGTGACGTCATGCGCTGTTGTGAGCGTAAAGAAAGAAGTGATGAATCAATACGATACCTGCAACACACACACACACACACACACACACACACACACACACACACACACACACACACACACACACACACACACACACACACACAAATGTTGATAAAACTTATTTAATGTGGTTAAATGATTACATAATCAAGTAAATTCTTTAAGTAAATTGAGTCACTTCTTTATTTCAGAAAATAACGTAAGAGATAGACAAATACTCGTAAAAGTTATCTAGATTATAGGTAGTCTTGCTGAATGAAAATCGCTTATCTCGTTGATGTAGATGTTGTAAGACAGTCAGTTGACTTTGTAGCGTCGATGTCTCACTTGAATTAAAGAAACCTTTACTTCAACCATGCTCAGCGCCTCATAGAGTTTATTCGTTGCGCCCTTTATATCTTTTGGCTATTCGTTTGCGCCCTTTATATCTTTTGGCTATTCGTTTGCGCCCTTTATATCTTTTGGCTATTCGTTTGCGCCCTTTATATCTTTTGGCTAGGCTGATGGCCCGCGCTAAGAATCGTCCTAAAAAAAGAAGCATGTGCAAAGTTGGTCACTTAGTATGGCAGTGAAAAACTAAGTACTGACAAAGGTAGCATATAAGACAAATACACCCACGCCTTCTTACATTCATTCTCACTCTCTATCTCAATCTTTTTACCCTCTCTCCCTCTATATTTCTCTCTCTCTGGCTCTCTCTCTCTCTTTCTCACATTAGAATAACATACTTTAGTCACAAATCAAGTTAGAAGTCATAACATAATCTCAAAATACTAAAATTAATGGTAGCAGTCGTGGCAACAAAGCAGTGACCATGGTAGCAGTCGCGGCGACAAAGCAGTGACCATTGTAGCAGTCGCGGCAACAACTCAGTGACCATGGTAGCAGTCGTGGCAACAACGCAGGGACCATGGTAGCAGTCGTGGCAACAACGCAGTGACCATGGTAGCAGTCGCGGCGACAAAGCAGTGACCATGGTAGCAGTCATGGCGATAAAGCAGTGACCATATCAAATGCAGTCAACGAGCATGGCAGACTTGATTCTTATCCAATAGCCATTCTCCCTGGTACAGGAGATCACCACTCTCCACAAATTGTTATGCCTAAAAGGTTTGTTGATATTCTTTTTAACTACCTGTGTTCTTTCAAGAAGTTTTGAATTGTTTATTTCTATATAGCATTTATATATATATATATATATATATATATATATATATATATATATATATATATATATATATATATATATATATATATATATATATATATATATATATATATATATATATATATATATATATATATATATATATATATATTTATTTATTTATTTATTTATTTATGTGTGTGGCGATATTCGTGTACGTCCTTAAACATTCTTCGTTCTCTCCTGCATTAGCGATTTATTTCTTAATTTTCCACACTCATCGTCCTATTATTTTACATATTTTATGCACCTACATTCTTGCCTAGTCACTCCCAGACTTGTTTACGTTTCACCATGGGAATCGTAGTATTACAAGGCTAATTAGACAGGTCAGCGGTAATACTTCTATCACTTAAGTCGTATAGCCACCTTTGACAGAGACGGTTATTGTTGACACAAGGTGGTTTCGCACGATCGACGGAGAGAAAGCCAGATGGTCAGTCCAGGAAATCCGTCTGGGATATGTACGTAAGAACAGGTGATAATATGTAATCGCTTCCGAGGGCCAATCTCTGTATCAATAATACAGATAACTCGTCTGGGGATATTATTTTGGGAAAGGTATTAGCCGGGAAATAAGTTCATAGATGTGTTTGTGAGTTTGCACAAATGCAATCGGAAGTATTACTGCAATATTTGAAAGATGTCTAAAGAGACAGGATTGGTTTAAATCGAGAGCCTGAAATAAACTTTAACTCTCACTGGAAAGCTGGCCTGAAATACCATCCGGGACAAGGACTGAGAAACCGAAATATAATCTAGCGAAATCGGAGACACAAATAAGAGTGCATTTTCAACAAAGTCAAGTAACAACTCCCAGTAGCCAGAGAGAAGGATCGGACAAAGAATTCCAAAATTAAAAGTGACAGATCGACTCGAAGTATTTGGGCGTCTTTATAACTTAAAAGAGAACCCTCAATTTTAAATACAAAGACTGGAAACTTGAGGAATCCGACGCAAAGGTCATAAGAGGGATTCTATAACTACCCCAGAAGTGTTCGAAGCATCAAATCAACGTTGCTGTGTGTCATATAATTTTGGGTCGCTCTCTTCTCCACTACGGCCGTATTCTGTGATAATTGTTGCACTGACTAATTACGTGCTTTTCAGGGGTCTGCACCATTTTCTTTATCTGCCATGTAACACCTATTTAGTATTTTCAAACATTCTTACACTCCTCTCAGCAATACGTCGTTCCTCCCTGCTGGGGAAGGAACGGATGAGATACTATTAACCGACAATCATGTTGGTTAATCTCGGGTGTGGCCAACATCAGACTACAGATTAACACTAAAATCGTCCCAGCGACTTTGGTTAAGCATTGATAAGCCGAACGTGTCGCACTTGCCAAGATGATAAAGAGACGAATTTTGTTTGCGCAAGAGACCATGGTGATTACTTGTCAGTGCGACACATTTTGGACAGACATGAATGACATCATCATTTCATGTCCACCTGTTTCAAAGACATTAATTTAGAGGAAAGTAAGATGTTACATCTGAGACACATTGTCGAAAGAGTGTACGGACTTGTCACTTCCATATATGGGAGACGTGACCTTTTGCATCGCGCACAGAATTTTCCACATTTAAATAATTTTTAATTACCCCACCTAAACATGCGGTTTTGAAACGATTGGGTTCGAAATATAGGAACCAACCAACTCCTGATTGGACGCCGCCTATAATCGTAACAAATAACGGCGGGGGAGGCAAAGGGCCATATAATCTGACACTTTTGCCACATTAGAACACTGTGAGAATCGCTTGCCAAGACGACAACCAGACTGCCAGAGTTAAGCCTAGAATCAAGATTCATATATCGGACCCGACCATTGTTTGAGCAATTTTGAGGACTTCAGAGCCCAGAATAAGCTCTACCATTTTAACAAGGAAAACCGGAATCTGGAGAATCTGATACACGGAGTTAAAGTAGGAACTTATTGTTAAAGTAGCGACCCACCAGAACATGTGTAAAAGGTATCTGCTTGTGCCTTGACCTACTTCTCTGAGCAAACAGTCTGTGAGCCAAGATTGGCGTAAGTTGAACATTTTACATTCTATATTTTTCATTACTAACATGTGAATTAATATGTATATATTTCCATGCGAATATTAATGTGACAATTGATAGTCGATTTTCTAGTCATTTGACGCTGGCAGTCTCATCATATAGAATGATGATTTCATGAACCATCGCTGCAAGGGCTGGTAACTGCTTTATTGCTAGTTTCATAAAGAGAACTAAAAAGCATAGGTAGTCCCAAGTTCCATATGGAGCGGGAAGGAAAAGATGAAAGAAATGATGTACATTCTAATTATAATATTTACATTTACAAACCTGTGTAAATGTCTAGGTTAACATATTCACTTTAAAATTAATGAAAGTTTCAAGCTTTTCAACCAGTGTAGATGTAAATGAAAACATATTCAATCTATATTGTGAACATTTTTCAACTAGTGTAGATGTAAATGTAAACATATTCTACCTATATTATTAACATTTTCATTTAAATCTAAAGTAAATATAAAAGCAATTCCATTTAAATGTAAAGAGAGTTTGCTTTCGAGGGATTAAGCTTAATTCTCATCGAGGATAAAGTCTGATGTAGATGGGATGGTGGAATAGGAAGAAGGGGACACATAACTATGTGTTGGGACACGCATTACTCTGGAGGTTTCAGTTCTTTTACCGTAATATTTGGTGGTACCAGTTGAGGGTACTATCTCTTGAACAAGAAGGGTATGTGGCCTGAAGTCGAATCTAGACACCACCATCAGACGGGGCTTAAAGACGAGGGACCAAATTCGTAGACACTTCTTGACATTACTGGGAACGTGCTGCGCCCTACAACCATACCAGTGACAAGCGGGATCAGCGATCCAGTCTACCAAGAACCAAAACATCAGAAGGAGCAGAACTGTCACTGACAACTAAGTAACACATAAAAGCTGCTAAGTGACCTCCTTTACAAACTACCATTACATCACACAGTGATGGTAATTTTCTGATAAATAATTATTAAATTTTTTAAACACTGTTAAAACCTAAGTAACTATTAAATTTGTTATTTGTAAATTTAACGCCGATTTAATCATTTTGACTGTATCGCATGTTTGTCTCAGTCAATTTACTAATTACACTCTAAACAGAGCTATAGCAGAATAAGAGGAATTCCACTGACTAAATCAGGTGGGAGCTTGAACGAGCTGAAATGAATCATTGCATAACCCTTTCTCCACAAAAGGCGACGGATCAGATATAATTTAATAGTGCTTGGCCTTAAGCAACATTGTTCTTACTCCTGAAAATATCTTGTTAACACCCCGTTGAGATAGAAGCATCATTATCCTGCTATCGACAACTCTGCCAAGAGTAATCTTGTGCGAAGGTAGACACCTTTGAAGACCCATATTAGGTACTCTTGAGTTTTGGCCACTGTTGGACCACTACTGCAAAGCAGGGGAGGCAATTCAGTGACACTGTTTCCATTCAAGTGTGCCAGGACATTGTATATCCTATTTGGGGTGAGTGTAAACATTTATTTTACAATGTGAATTGTTACATGTCTGTACTTGCTAAGTGGTTATACCAGTCATATGAGGCTGGCAACCTCAACATATGAAAATAGTATGTTCATAAACCACAACAGCAAGCACTGGTTTTTGTTCTATGCTAGTTCGCTCAGGAAAGCGAAAGCAGAAGCGACCCCAGAATCCAAATAGGAGCAGTGAGATGATTACCTCACATGTGCCTAGGGTGTATAGTATCAGTGTGTGACATACGTGTACTTTTATAATGTTAGTTCAGGCATATCATTGCACTCGCGCTGTCCAGACACATTTTCCCCATTTAAGTAACCACAAGAATAACGGTGATTTCTAATAACTATTAGCCTACGTTCAACTGATCGTGTTCCTAAATTTATCAGTTATTCCTTTTTTCAAAGACCGCCCGTGTAGCACCCATCTTTAAGTGAACATGAATAAAGCACCCAAAAAAAAAATTACCTGCAAAAATATTGTTAAAAACATAAATACATTATGTTCTTCTAAAATTCTGCAGTGAAAATCACTAGCGGAAATTACAGTGTGATCCAACTCAATGGCATGAAATTGAGCCTTCTTGAAAAACCCTTAGGACGGGCTCTGAACATAATCATTTTTATGAATTTTTTATTAATTTATTTATCTCGCAGGGTTTATTGTTATTATAGTTGTTGTTGATGCTGCTGTTGTTGATGCTGCTGTTGTTGATGTAGTTATCTAGGGCTGCTGAGCTTGTCGTTCTTTGGCAGCAAAGACCATGCTGAAGACTCCTTGGCATTATCTACATTGTCTACAAAATCCATGGTGATATCACTAGAAGAAAGAAGACATCAGATTAAGCTGGGAGAACAGGTCCTGGAGCAGGTCGACCACTTTAAATATCTCGGAGCTATTATAGACCGAAAGGGAGGCATCAAAAAAGAGTTGGCCACTCGAAAAGCAGCAGCTGGGAGACTTTTTCGGGACATAAATCGAGGATTCCTCAGCAAGAGAGAGGTTGGTAAGAAAACGAAGATGGCTGTATACCGCTCCACCTATGTCCCAGTCTTGACATATGGATGCGAGTCATGGGCAATGACTACAAGCCACAAAAGCCAGATCCAAACCTCAGAAATGAGGTATCTGAGGAAGGTGGTTGAAGTAACAAGAAGAGACATGGTCCGCAACCAGACGATACGTCAAGGCCTAAAATGCCACCCCCTGCAGACCCAAGTAGAACAGTCCCAACTAAGATGGTTTGGCCATGTCTGCAGAATGGGAGAAGATCGGCTACCACGACAAGCATGGGAAACAAAGAGTCAGGGATCCAGACCCCCAGGACGACCCAGAGTCCGCTGGGAGGACAACATTAGACAATCTTTAAAGGACCGAGGACTAGAATGGAACCAGGCCAGGAGGAAGACAGCCGATAGGATAGTCTGGCGCTCTCTCTTCCAACCTCTACATCTCACGGTAGAAGGGGAACGACTAAGTAAGTAAGTAAGTCATTGATGCTGCTGTTGTTGATGTAGTTATCTAGGACTGCTGATCTTGTCGTTCTTTTGCAGCAAAGACCATGCTAAAGACTCCTTGGCATTATCTACATTGTAGATCTAGAATTTTTCTGCGCATTTTTCTTCTGCCATTTCGAAACTTATTGAGCTAGAGTCATGACCTCCAATTTCTTTCTCCGGCACTCAATCCCGTCTGGTTTGCATTTAAAGGATATTCACATCTGGTTTCATGCAGCAGACTGTACATTCCCCGCCATCCACTACGGCTCTCCCAATATGCAGGGCTAAAATTCTCTACTCTGGTTCTGTGCTCTCCAAAGGAATCGTCACATCTAGCACAGAGCCACCTCCCAGCTCCCCATCATCATCATCATCAGTTGCCATCTCCACAACGGAGGTTGGCTGTAATGGATCTCCAACGTCTTCTGTCTCTTGTCTTGGTGGTACACTCTGATAGACTCTTTCCCGTCCATCTCTTGATGTTATCTTCCCACTTATAGCGCTGTCTTCCCCTTGCACGTTTACCTTCAACTCTCCCTTCTGTTATGGTCTTCTGCAAGGTGTTATGCCTTTTTATGTGGCCAAAGTATTTTAGCTGCCGAACTTTGACCTCTCTCATTAGTTCTCTTTTCATACCTAGATTTTCTAGGACCTCCTTATTTGTTTTCATCTCTTTCCATGAGATACGCCCCATTCTTCTATATATCCACATTTCAAGAGCCTCAATTCTTTCTTCCAAATGCTTATTCAGCTCCTCATACCTGTCACTTATTCATTGAGCTATCACCCTCCACACTGAAAACAAGGTAAAAGCCGGTTAAGTCTGGGGCTCAAAAGATACTGCCAAGCTTCGTGCAATGCTGGTTCTCATCATGTTTCACAACACGGGGAATCATGACTAGCCAATCCCTAAAGCGTTGGCTGGGCAACTAGAAGTTTGACTGTTTCCATATTATATCACGAACAGTTTCTTCTGGGGTCTTATGCTTCTTGGTTATAGATCTGACTCTGGAATTCATGCAAGACAAGAGTGTGCTCATAGATAGATCTAACTCTGGAATACACATAAGACTTGAGTGCGCTCAGAGATAGATCTGACTCTGGAACACAAACAAGAGCAGAGTGCACTCAGAGATAGATCTAACACTGGAACACACACAAGAACAGAGTCCGCTCAGAGATAGACCTAACTCTGGAACACACACAAGAGCAGAGTGTACTCAGAGATAGAACTAACTCTAAAACACACACAAGACCTGAGTGAACTCAGAGATAGATCTAACTCTAAAACACACACAAGACCTGAGTGAACTCAGAGATAGATCTAACTCTAAAACACACACAAGAGCAGAGTGAACTAAGAGATACATCTAACTCTAAAACACACAAACAAAACCTCAGTGAACTCAGAGATAGATCGGACTCTAAAATACATACACAAGACCAGAGAGCACTAAGAGATAGTTCTATCACTGAAACACACACTAGATCAGCGTGTATTCTGAGATCAAACCCTGGACTTTACGCAAGAGCAGCAAGCATTCCTCTGCATCCCCTCTCATAAAGTGTATAGGATTACTGTAAGTTTTGGAAACACCCTGAAGAAAAACATTCTAATATTTCGGGAATTTTTTAATAATTAAAATTAACTGGTTATGCTAAACAAACTTCAAGAATTGTTTTATTAATTACAAACCAGGCTGTTGTATTGTCATATTTTAGGTTGACTATAGTACGTACTTGTTCGTAAGTGCAAGGATAAGCACAAATAGTACTTACGTTTTAAATCCAGTTCGTCGGAACAACCCAGTTCCTGAAGCTGTCTCTCTGTAAGGACTTTTAACACGTTATGCAAGAAGGTACCGTACGCATCCCCACATTTGTCTCTTGCAGTTGTGACTGTGCATTCAATCCAGGAATCTGTGAACCTATATATATATATATATATATATATATATATATATATATATATATATATATATATATATATATATATATATATATATATATATATATATATATATATATATATATATATATATATATATATATATATATATATATGTATTCGGGCTGGCATTGATTTGATAAAATCTTAATCGATTAAACAGAAAGTCTTTAATTGAAGATTAATCGATCAGTTTCGAACATTTTCATAAATTATAACATCATGTTTTAATCACTAAGGACTCATTATTTTATTTGTTATAAGGCAACATTGTCTGAAAATATCATGACAATATTGAAAAATGGCAACCAGAACATTTATTATTATTGACATTACCGTACGTGTCAAGTTCCACACCACAAACCATTTAAAACAGCAATGTTGTCGCGTTTAAGCAACAAATATAACCATTGCTAAAATGGAATAATCGATTACAATTTTTTATGTCAATTAATCTAAGAAACAAATTTAACCTAATAATCGATTATTTAATCTCTAAAGAAATCAGCCCTAATATATATACATATAGATTTCGGCCGTGTGAAAACACACAGCATTGTGCCCTTTTCAACAAGACCTTGAGCTGATGGCAAAGGAGAGAAAGAAAAATGAGGTTGTTGAAATCCTATGCTCCTTAGCGAACGGAAAAAATGATGATAGGAAACTCTATACAGAGCGATACAACAGGAGGCAATCTGATCATCAGAAGCAGTCCCCCCGTCGAGCAAGTGTTTCGGCCCATTATTCTCCATTACACTCTGAGGGGGCGGGCCCACCTGGGTCATGACTCCCAAGTGTCTCAGCCTCCTGTCGTCTTAGGTTGTCCACGTCGCGCTACCATACAGCAGTGTGCTGGTGACACAGGCGTTATATACCGCAGCTTTGGTGTTCCTTGTGGCTAAACCCGAAAGAAGCGCTTAATTTTTTTTTCTTCTTTCTTTTGTGGATGATGTGCAGTCCTTGCAGACGGTGGCAAAGTCTTTAATTTTTTTCACAATTTCACTTTTGTTTTAAAAATCTTTAAAAAAAAAGATGCTCAGATATTTTAATAAAACATTCTTTAAAGTTCTGTCAAAAAGCCCTAACAATTTATATATTTGAATATATAAAACATTTCTCTTGTCTTTAAAATAATAAAAATATGACAAAATCCTTAAAGGTGGGGGACCCAATCCCAAAAGTTTAGTCCACGAAATGTTTATGTCGAAAGGTGGCTTAAGTGCATGGACACTAAGAGTTAAGTAGCCGAGAGCCAAGAGCCGTACGAGTTGCCTCAAAGAATCGCATGCGGCTCGCGAGCCGCGGGTTTCCGACCCCTGGCCTTAACCGTCGAAAAAACGGGAATAATGTATGAGTACAGAAATACACTATTATGCTCACGCGAGTTTCAGCAAATGTTGCGCGCGACCGTGTCTGCTACTTCAGCGGCTGTATCGCTAATTAACAGACAAGACCGCTACCTTAACACATTCCCACTGATACCAACATTTTATTCGTTATTTCCGAAATCCGTACATAAAAGATCCGTTTATAAGAGGTTTTACAGTATTATAACAAAAGCACGTAGTTAAACGTGTTTACAGGAACGCATTCATTAAACGTGATATATAACATTGATTTTATTGTTTCAGATCAGGGTGTCTAACATAGGACCATGAACCTAAACACTTTCTGAAAAACCAAAAAGTCGCAGAAAATTGGTTTTGTACATAAACCAGGAAATGACCAAACAAACTGACTTGAATTAGAAAGGATCGCACATGTTTCAATTTCGGAGTTCAATATTTGGGATCAAATTTAAAAAAAATACTGAAATGCTTTGATGCAGGCTTCTTGTAAGTGGCTTTTGGTGTCTTTGACGACATGCTTGGTTAGACGCAATGGTCGCTGCCAGTGAAACTATGACTTCTAAAGTGCCGTAATGATCTACAACAGTGGTGGCCAAGCTAAGGTTGGCCGAGGGCCAGATTATGGTAAAGGGTAACACCAGAGGGCCAGACCTATAAAATCCTTAAAAATAACGTTCTGAGATTTAGTTTTACATATATAATGAGCCACGTACAGAAAGCAACGGCAAACTACTGTACTGCACATCTGCCAAGACATGTATACCAGTCTTCGGACTGAAATTACTGTAAAAAAAATAATGAATCTGTTGTTTTAATTTGTTTTGTAATTTGTAATATAACATGTAATTATTTATTTCAAACATACATTTGTGTGTTATTTCATTGTGAAGAGTGTGACTTCAATTAACAATAAGAGGCCGGCCAAAACAGGTTGGCGGGCCGGTCAAAACTGGTTGGCGGGCCGGATCTGGCCCGCGGGCCGTAGTTTGGCCACCGCTGATCTACAACAAGAACAGTACTCACGGACATAGCTCCCCCGAGTCAAGTTTTCTGTTGTCGCTGAGAGCCCCAACTGCCACCATGAGTACCTCATATTCAAACTTCTCAGCGCAACTTTGCAGCCCTACAGCAATCTCCAGTTGCTTCTCTTCGTTGTGTAAACACTCAGACTCCGCCATAGCTGTGAGGCCTGTTAAGATTGGAAAATCATACTTCTTTTCATTTAAAGCCAGCCTCACAATTTAAAATAAACATGATTGATTACTCTTTCATTTTGTTTCAAGGAGTTAAAAAATTGCAAAAATGAGCCACTAATTTTATTTTGTGCGTACATCCGTTGTAAGCAGCAATCAAAGAACAAACTGAGTTGATTTTTGATTCACGTATTGAAGAGTTTGGCCACAAAATGTGACGACCAACTTCAAATGTGCTCTACATTAAAAACTCATTCTCCCCCCCCCTTTCCCCCCCCCCCCCAACCAACAAAGGAAAAGAAACAACAAAAATAAATACGTTTTTAATGTGATGTTGGTAAAACAACCTCAAATAAATGTTGGCATTCGTCTACCAGATATACAAGGAGACAATACGAATAACCGCGTAATATTTTCAGCTACATAAAGCTAATTTTTATCATCATCATGAGAAAACAAAAGCATCACAATATGCTGGGAGAACATGTCCTGGAGCAGGTCAACCACTTTAAATACTTTGGAGTTGTCGTAGACTGCAAGCGGGCATCAAAGAAAAGTTGGCTACCCGAAAAGCAACAGTTGCTGTACTTTGTCACGACATAAATCGAGTATTCCTCAGCGAAAAAGACATTGGTGAAAGGAGGAAGATGGCCGTATACCGCTCTCGGTCTTGACTTATGGATGCGACTCATGAGCAATGACTACAACCCATTAAAGCGAGCTCCACAGCTCAGAAATGAGGTATCTGAGGAAAGTGGTTAAAGTAACAAGAAGAGACATGGTCCGCAACTAAACGATACTTCGTGGCCTCAACCCCCCCCCCCCCCCCCCCCACCCTTTCCCCTTTTGCAGACCCGAGTGGAACCGTCCCAATTACAATGGTTTGGTCATGTTTGTAGAATGGGAGAAGATCGGCTATCACAACAAATATGGGAAACTAGACCTCCAAGACGATCTAGAGTTCATAGGGTGGACAACATTAGATAATCTCTAAACAAGAAGTTAGAAAGACAGTAGTCAAACAACAAGTTAGACGGACAGTGGTAAAACAACAAGTTAGAAAGACAGTAGTCAAACAACAAGTTAGAAAGACAGTGGTCAAACAACAAGTTAGAAAGACAGTGGTAAAACAACAAGTTACACAGACGTAAAACAACAAGTTAGAAAGACAGTGGTAAAACAACAAGTTAGAAAGACAGTGGTAAAACAACAAGTTAGAAAGACGTAAAACAACAAGTTAGAAAGACGTAAAACAACAAGTTAGAAAGACAGTGGTAAAACAACAAGTTAGAAAGACGTAAAACTACAAGTTAGAATGACGTAAAACAACAAGTTAGAAAGACAGTGGTAAAACAACAAGTTAGAAAGACGTAAAACAACAAGTTAGAAAGACGTAAAACAACAAGTTAGAAAGACGTAAAACAACAAGTTAGAAAGACAGTGATAAAACAACAAGTTAGAAAGACAGTGGTAAAACAACAAGTTCGAAAGACGTAAAACAACAAGTTAGAATGACGTAAAACAACAAGTTAGAAAGACAGTAGTCAAACAACAAGATTTTACTTTACCTTCTCTTCCCTGATCCGAGCAGACGTAGACTCCCTCTTCTATTGTAGATTCAACTTCATTGACAACGGCTGGCGAATCACAGTCAGAAACATGGTCATTGACACATTGACGAGCGGCGCTGTTTCTCCTAGTTTAAGACCGCAAGTAGAAATAAAAGGTGAAAACAATGAAAAATAATCAACCAGTATCATTTAGCTTTCCAAGGCGCATAAGCCTTACGCTAAGTTTACGCCAAACCCTTCTGTCGACAAAAGCCTTACGCCAAACCATCTGTCGACATAAGCCTTACGCCAAACACTTCTGTCCACATAAGCCTTACGCCAAACCTTTCTCCAAACCTTCTGTCGACACACGCCTTACGCCAAGCTTACGCCAAACCCTTCTGTCGACAAAACCCTTACGCCAAGCTTACGTCAAACCCTTCTGTCGACATAATCCTTACGTCAAATCATTCTGTCGACATAAGCCTTACGCAAACCTTACGCCAAACCCTTCTGTCGATTGTCCTCAGCTCAAGATCTTACCATGTATTCCTCATTATTTTCATTTCTGTCTCCAGGGCTCATCTCCACATGTTCTTCCGTTAGCCTCCACATCTCTTGCCCAGTGGATTCCAGAACAAGGGCTGTACGGTAACGCTATCAATAGAATACACCAGTGTGTGTTCATATATCGCCAGCGTCTTCTTATCTCTTGTTCTACTGGCATTTATCTGTTTCTTGTCACCAGTTCTACATTGATGAAGTTGTCATAAGTTCCACATTGGTGAACGTGTCATCAGCTCAACATTGGCGAACTTGTCGTCAGTTATGTTATGTCATGCTTATAAGTAATTAATGTTAATATGAGTGTGCTATATTATTATTTTACTTTACAACGTTGAATTCCTTGAATTTGATATGTAAAATGCATATGAGAATAAATGAATTCAGTATGAAAGGTGAGAGAAAGGAAGGGCAGAATGTCAGACGGGCCTGCGTGCCCAATTCTCAACCCTTTGAAAATAAAGTTCGTTCGTTCGTTCGTTCGTTCGTTCGTTCCACATTGGTGAACCTGGCATCAGTTCCACATTGGTGAATTAGTCATCAGTTCCACATTGGTGAATAGTCATCAGTTCTCATTGGTGAACTTGGCATCAGTTCCACATTGGTGAATAGTCATCAGTTCTCATAGGTGAACTTTCAATTTCCAGGCAAGTGACCTTTAGTTATTTAGATATCGACGTTTTCATAACTAGATTTATAGCCACTAAAACGAGAAATGTGACAAGAAGTGCCACTGCCGCAGTCAGGATCGTGGGGAGGTCCTCTGAAACACGACGGTTCTGTTAGATCAAAGAAGACATAATAACATAATTGTTTAGACATAACAAATAACTATTCTACACTTGTTAAACAAATTATGTTGTACTCTGCATACCGTTTTCATTCCTTTGGACGGTAGGGCTACGTGGAGAGGGGGAATATGCTGCATGGGCAACAGCTTGATCTCCATATAACTATCTGTATGTCTATCTATCTATCTATCTATCTATCTATCTATCTATCTATCTATCTATCTATCTATCTATCTATCTAGCTATCTATCTATCTATCTATCTATCTATCTATCTATCTATCTATCTATCTATCTATCTATCTATCTATCTATCTATCTATCTATCTATCTATCTATTAAATCTATCTAGCTATCTATCTATTTCTGTCGCACGCGCTCGTTTTCATCACAGTTAACAATCTCCGTCCATTTTATGTCTATTTCTACGATGTCCATCATTCATCTTCATTGGCGTCTCCTGATCTAGTCCTAACGTTTGTTCGCTACAACTATCATATCTCTAAATAAGCCAATATTCCTTTTGTACCAAGCCATCCCAAACTGTCTGATCTTATGATGTCAAATATTACTGATGATTTGTGTGTTATTTTTTTTTTAAATTTGTTCTTACCAAACTTTCACGATTATTTTCATCTTTAACTGAACCATATCCCACATATATAGAATGATCTACGTGAAACCGCTGTAACCAACAAATAACTAATATCACCAACATTTAGGGAAATACGGAAAGGCCGAGCATTGCACTTTGAAAACTAACTTTGAAAGCCATTAAATGAAGGCGCATCCCTTTCAATCTTTTCATTGTGAATCTTGGGCAAAATACAGAAACGGCGTGCGCATGACACCGTGAAAGCAAAATTTAACACCCATTAAAAGGACACGCATGCCTTTCCAATTTATTTCATGATACATTGACCATTGGCCCTAAGTCATGATAATTTCGACTACAACGATCCAGTCAAGCTAAAAAAGAATGGAAAGAAATAACATGATGGCAGGATAACTAGTGCCGTCATCAGGGCACGCGGCAGAAGAAGCGCAACATAACTGTGTCCCCTCGTCGTGTTTTGACGGGTTACTTACCCGTGTTACAAGGATTTGAACACACATAACATTTGGAATGTTGATATAAATACAATGTTTACTAACTCCTCATTCCTTGGTATATCACCCACTAAACGTTTATAATGTCTTTCTAACCATGCTGTTTCATTATAAAGTGAACCCTCAGATGGATGATTTAATCGGAAGACTATAGTACGTCACTTAAAATACATTGGAGCTGTCATAGACTGGAAGGGAGGTATCAAAGAAGAGCAGCAGGTGGGAGACTTTTTCAGGCCATAAACGAAGACGAAGATGGCTGTATCTTAGTCTGTATTTTAGTCGTGACGTATAGATGCTAGTCATGGGCAATGAGTGCAACCCACAAAAGCCAGTTCAAAACCTCAGAAATGTGCTTTCCGAGGAAGGTGGTTGAAGTAACAAGAAGAGACATAGTCAGCAACCAGATGAAACGGCAAGATCTCAAATCCCAGCCCCTGCAGACCCAAGAATAACAGTCCTAACTAAGATGGTTTGGCCATTTCTGCAGAAGAGGAGAAGATTGGCTACCACGACAAGCATGGGAAACTAAGAGCCTCCAGACCTCCAGGACGACCCAGAGTTCGCTAAGAGGACAACATTAGACAATCTCTGAGGAGCAGGTTGCAACCAGCCAGAAGGAAGACACTTAGACAGCCGATAGAATAGTATGGCACTCTCTCTCTCTGACAAACCTCTACACCCCAGGGTAGAAGGGGGACGACTAAGTAAGTCAGTAAACTATAACACGTTGTGTTACTGTCCCTTTCTACACTGTATAATATTAACTGGGAAGTTTACATCTGGCACATCTTCACCTTCCAAACATTCTAATATCATTACCAGCTTTTATACCAAGCTAATTAACTCACAGTACTGTTTATAACATACTGGCAAAACTGGTCAAGTTCTTCCTCGTAGGAGTTTAGTGTATATGTTGTTAAGTCAGACGTGCACTGTACGAGAGATTGACATCCATCTTGTCTCTTCTGGGTCAACAATGACTCTGTGAAATATACATATTACTGTTACCAGTCATGACAAGCATAAATATAAAGCAGTGACTTTTAACCTTTTAGAAAGACCTATCACGGTAGAGGACGAATCTTCTCGTGGCTTTTTTTAGTGGGTCTGGTGTGACCTCCACCAGATGAGCCCGCAGAGTTGGGGGGAGGGAGTCTTTTGTGATTTCAAGAAAACCTAAAAACCTCATTTTCAATTCTTTCAAAGGTAAAAGAGTAAACAATTTGAATCTGTGGGATTTGGAAGGCAGACAGAGAACCTTTCAGAGGTTCCACAGCCAAATATAGCTTCTTATGAAGCCTCGCACCTCATTATCATTTAGCTCGCATGCTAGTTAGTAGCCATCTTAAGTCGTAACTGACTCTGGGAATGATCCACCCTTGGGGTGATAGCTCTCAGCTGCTACTTTTGCCTGGTGTTCCTTTCGGCGCATTCTTTTCTCTTAGCTTGTTATAGAGCTCCGTTTCGGGCAATCTGAGGTGGCACAGTAGGGATCATCGCTATTTGGTGCGATCGGATTTATGTTCGGTGCCGTCATGAGTCTCTTGTACATCTTTGTACCTCAGCTGATGTCAACCGGCTGTTCTTTTGTCTGTAGAAAATATCCTTGGGGATGCGACCATCTTCTTTCCGGCAGACATTACCAGCCAGCGTAGTCTGCGCTGTCTAAGCAGTTTATACGTGCATTGAATTCGAGAACGTGACAGATTGTAAAAGAAGTGAAAAACAGAAGAATGTTTTGAGAAAATTTTATTTACACAGTGTGATTAAGGTTTGGTATTTAACTTACGTTATCAATGTTCCTTTTTGTACAAATATACATGATGTCCGTGTATGACCTGGTGTGATGATTCCCCTTCTAATTATCTGGCATGTCTCGCATCTCAGACGGGGACGCTTGCAGCCCAGAGGAGCGCAGGTCCCCTAGTTAAGAAGCACTTGATATAAAGAAAAGTTTCGAACAGCAGCTTCCTAGTATTGCTTCGAAAAACGTTGTTAACATTATTGTTCAAAAAAAAAGTATTACTATAATAATCCTTTGTTGTAACAAAGAAACATGCTGTGACGGTATTGCCTCCCCTGCTTTGCAGTATCCCAACAAATGGCCAAAACTGTGAAGAATTTAAGCACGTAAAGCTTCTATCACATGGGAGTCTTCACAAGAAATTCAGGTAAGCGAAAACAATGCTGGCTGTCGCTCTGCAACCTGCCGACCACTTTTGTGAAGAATTTAAGCACGTATTTATCAGCTCGTTAATCCCCCACCGCTGATTTACTCAGTGGAATTCTCTTATTCAAGTACAGCTCTGTTTAGAGTGTGGGTTTAATAACTTTGACTGAGACAAACATGTAGTACATTTAAAAGGATTAAACCGAAGTTAAATTTGTAACATTACAAATAACAAAATTTAATGATCACTTTAGGTTCAACAGTTTGAAAATAATTTGAATAGTTATGGCAAAAGAAAAGCTATCATCCTCGTATTTGGGGATTGCGAAAAGGGTTAAGAAGTTCAAGGGGCAGCATATGTTTGAACTTAGCTGCCAATGACGGTTCTGTCTTTTCACACTGATCACTCGTCTCTAGTCAAGGTTATCGGGTGTAGCTCGTCTCCAAGAAACGCCAAGTCTACACAACGCGTCTTTTGTCGTAAAGCGTAGGCAACTGATCCCGTCTTGTTCCAGAAATAGTACGTTCTGCTGGTACCACCAATAAGCCAATCCTGGCTACAGACTTGTTGCACAGATGAACAGAAGAGACGAATCGTTCTCTTACAACACGTGTCTGGGATTTCTTTTAATTTTACAATAGATTGCCCATTATGACTCCGTGTTTCTTCAGTTTTCCTAGTTCCGGTGTTCCTTATTAAATGTAGAGATTTCCTGTGCTTTTCTAAGTCTTATCTTGTTCTCCAATAAAAGGTCCGGGTAACAATTAGGAATTATGAATCTAGTTTTCACTCTGACTAAGGTCTGCTGTTGTCTTTGCGAGCATACAATCACAGAGAAATAAAGTTGTGAAATTGGTCAGTGTCACGGATGAAAATAGTGCAGCAGTAATCATCCACTTTTGCCCCTCCCCATCTAGAGTATACTTTTGCTACATGAACGAAGGATTCACCAGTTTAATTAACACGGGGGCCATCTGGCAATCAAGCCCTATGTGAAACAGAGATCGAAGCGCGGAGCATGGCGTAATAGATTCTTTGATCAGGGGAACACACAATATTCAGTGTGACGGACCTTGGATTGTAAAACTTTCAGGTGAAAATTGCATAGCTGATTTTCGGCAAGGCGGAATGATGAAAGTCAAGAGGTGGTAAAATTACCTTTGATTCAAGAAATGAAACGGCAAATTGGCTCGGGTCTGGCAGAGGTGTGACTTTCGCATTAAAGAACGATAGTACGGAACATATCAATATATACCATGTCTCTCCGATAGCCATGATCAGTTGCCAGAAATCTATCTGAATTCACTAGCTCGTTATCTTAAGATTTCTCGTACAGAGTGAGAATTAATAGATTCCGTGGAGTGTTTCATTTTTCTGATTGCGGTAATTTATATACTAGATTTGAAGTGATTTAGTGTGTTTAAAGTTTTCAATATATATTTCACTGAGATTTTCTGTGCTAATTAAATAACTTATAGCTAACTTTCCAGCCGTAAAGTACGAGTAAATTTAATTACTCGCTATTTTTCTAGTAAGAGATGTTTTAAATTGACTAGTACATACATTAAATAACTGTCTACTGACGGCATATATTATTTACTTCTATCCATTTTATGTATTTTTTTTTAAATGACTAGTGTTCATATCACGCGTTAACAGAATGAGAGGATAAGCTAGACACGTGTGTTTTAAATCTAATTTATAACAGAGTGGTGAAGAAGTCCTATTTTTAACACGTGTTAGATATGATATTGACAATTTGGTTAAATGTTTATATGTTCATTTCCTAAAATAGAGGCTGATCAAACCTGAGTACTAGCGGCTTGTTTTCTTATGGTCATATGAACTTATGATCATACGAACTTATAATATTATAAGCATCCAAGAATATTTAATATTGATGAGCTTCTTGCTGTGACCTGTGCCGTCCAATTTTCCTCATTTTCCTGAGAGAAACCAGAATAGAACCATTGAATTATAATATTAACTGGGCCAGAACTATTACCAGATTTACTTATATATATATATATCTCATCAGCCAACTGTGGCAATTGCCAGCAACATTTGTGTAACTTAAACCTAGCGTTTCAGCCACCTGAGGCTAAACAACCTAGGAACTGTATATGTTCTATTTATTGTACATTGGCGATCACCACGCATGAACCTTACTCCAACCAACTGAAGGCATAGATAACTTATTGTATCCAGTACAAATTTAACACCGACTCTAGCGACTCCTGTGAAATTTGCAGTCAGCAACTACGGAGAGTCTGGTGCTGGATTTGGCAAACTTAAATTTGACACTATATATATATATATATATATATATATATATATATATATATATATATATATATATATATATATATATATATATAACATATATATATATATATATATATATATATATATATATATATATATATATATATATATATATATATATATATATATATATATATATATATATATATATATATATATATATATATATATATATATATATATATATATATATATATATATATATATATATATAAATTATTAGTGTATTTCCATGGAATGCCTGCGACTACTACTGGGACAACTACTGGGGTAAGTGCATCTGAAAGTGGCCACTGCGTGTATGTGAATTGAATGAACAGAGAAAGAAACTTATGTCTTTTGTTAACATCAAATACGTATATGGTTTCTTCTTTCTTTTTTTTTATCTCAATAATCTGATTAGTCACGGGATAGTTTACATTAGGAACCTACTCTTTTCCCATACTAACTATTTCATAACTTATTGTTAACCTTTGATCTTTTGGGTTAATTAACCTCTGTTGTGATCGTCCTTTCTTTTCCTTTACCAGAGGGTCTGCCATCACCCCATCACCAGTGTCAATACCTTGTCGAGGTATGGCGGCTTGCGTACCCTGATTACCCCCAGAGCTATGCCAGTGGGAGTTTTACTCCTGGAAGGTTCTACCAAGCTGGACAAGTTTGCGCGGGCAGGGGTCAGACGAAAGCAGACACCCTGGTCCTCCAGGTTGGGGGTTTTAGCATAGGGCTGACACCCCTGTCATTGTAAAAAACATTGAAGTTACGGAAACAACAACGAATAAACAAACTTTGCTGCGGGATGGACATCCGGAGTCTGAGGCTCGTATGACTGTCAGTGGTGAAAGCCGAAAGGAAGCCTCTGACATGAGAACGAACGTCCTGACCGCAAAACATGATACAAAATTAGGATTTTGGAATGTCAGGACAATGAATGAGACGGGTAAACTAAAACAGGTCACGGCAGAAATGAGAAACTTTAGGTTACACATTTTAGGGATAAGCGAGAACAGATGGGCAAGGGCAGGAAAAGTTAAAACAGCAACAGGAGAAACAGTACTTTACTCTGGAAGAGAGGATGGACAGCACAATGAAGGTGTAGCCATTATTCTAGAGAAAGGAATAGAAAGGACATTGCTGGAATGGAAACCCATCAACAACAGACTGATAAGATTAAGATTGAGAGGTAGATTCACCAATACTACAATAATACAATGCTACGCACCAACGAATGACAGCGATGAAGAAGTCAAGGATGAATTCTATCAACAACTGCAGAAAGAAATGGAAGACACACCTAGATATGATCTTATTACAGTAATGGGAGACCTCAATGCGAAAGTTGGTACACACAATACATATAATGAAAGAGTAATGGGGAAATGCGGCAGCGGAACAGCAAACGAAAATGGGGATAAATTAATAAGTGTCTGTAGTATTAACAAACTGGTCATTGGAGGAACACTTTTCCCACATAAAGAAATTCACAAATTAACATGGGAATCACCAAATGGTCGGGACAGAAACCAGATAGACCACATCATGATTAACGGTAGATGGAGACATGCATTACAAGATGTGAAGGTAAGAAGAGGTGCAGACGTGGGAAGTGATCACCATTTAGTAGTAGCAAAACTGAAAGTGAAACTAAGAAGGGCTGGACCAACTGTAACTACACAGAAAAGGTTTGACATCAGCAAATTTAAGGACCCCCTTACCAGAAAAGCTTTTGCGGCTGACATAAAGAAACGATATCAATTTGCCAAAAGTCAGGAAAAGACATTGACTGATGATATAGACCAGAAATTCAACACCATTTCAACAATATATAAGGAAAGCAGCAAATCATGCTTGGGATTCCAGGAAAGGAAGAAGCAAGACTGGATAACACCAGAAACATTAAACACCATAACACTGAGAAAGGAAATGAAAAGAAAGAAAACAGAAGCGAAGTCCCCCAGGTTAAAGCAACTATATAGTGAACAGTACAGTCAGCTGGACAAGGAAGTTAAACGCCAAACCCGAGCCAACAAAAGGAATTTCCTAGACGATCTTGCAAGACAGGCAGAAGAGGCAGCACTGAGAAATGAACTAAGCACAGTATACAAAATAACTAAATTCATCAGCGGAAAACGAGGTGCAAACAATATTACATTAGTAAGAGATAAGCAAGGAAATCTCATCACTACAGCAGAGGGACAGGAAACAAGATGGGCAGAGCACTTCAGAGAAACTCTGAACAAGGAACCACCAGAGACACAATTGAATGTTCCTGAGGCTGAAAACGATCTAGATGTAAATACAGACATTCATCGAAAAGAAGAAATCATCACAGCAATCAAAGGGTCAAAGAACGGAAAAGCTCCTGGCCATGATAACTTAAATGCAGAGCTATTTAAGACAGACCCTGAGCTAGCAGCAGAACTATTAGAACTTTATTTGCACAAGTGGGGAAAACGGGGACAACACCATCAGAGTGGAACAAAGTAATAATTGTCAAATTGCCCAAGAAGGGAGATCTTGCAGACAGCAATAATTGGAGAGGAATCACTCTTCTCTCAGTTCCCAGCAAAAAACTAGGCAGGATAATTATACAGAGAATTTCAAAAGCAGTAGACTACAAGCTGAGGAAGGAACAAGCAGGATTTAGAAAGAACAGAAGTTGTGTAGATCATATATTCACTCTCAGGAACATTATAGAGCAGTGCTCAGAATGGCAAAGACAGCTGTACATTAATTTCGTTGATTTTGAAAAGGCCTTTGACAGCATTCATAGGGACAGTTTATGGAAAATACTGAGGGCTTATGGAATTCCAAGCTGCATAGTGTCAATCATAAAAAGCCTCTATGCAAACTTTACGTGTAGTGTTGGGCAGAGCAACCTAACCTTTGAGGTGAAGACAGGAGTACGACAGGGATGCCCCTTATCAACCACTCTATTTTTAACAGTCATAGACTGGATGATGCGCCAGACAACAGAGGGCAGTCCAAGAGGAATAAGATGTACTACATTTTCTACATTGGAAGATCTGGAATATGCAGATGACATTGCACTACTAGCACATTCACATCAACACATCCAGGAAAAAACGGATAGACTTAATAAGTTTAGCCAGCAGGTGGGCTTGAACATCAATTTAAAGAAGTCAGAGGTCATGAAACTCAATGTGAGCAACCCTGAGCCCATATCAGTAAGGAATCAGCAACTAGTACAGACAGACAGACACCTTCACATACCTAGGATGCATAGTAACACTAGACGGTGGGGCAGGCAAAGACATCAACTTCAGAATGAATAAGGCAAGAACATCCTTTTTTAGCCTAAACAACATCTGGAAGTCCTCTCAATACAGCACAAGCACAAAATTAAGATTATATCAGAGCTGTGTGCTTTCTGTGCTTCTCTATGGTGCGGAATGCTGGAGAGTTACAGAGAGGGAAATGTCGAAATTGTCCTCTTTTCACACAACATGCCTAAAAAAAATTAACCGAATCTTTTGGCCGAATACCATCACCAACCAAGATCTGCTTACTCGGAGCAAGCAAGAGGACATGCACACCATCATAGCTGGAAGATGCTGGAGCTGGGTTGGCCATGTCCTCAGAAGAGACCCCGATTCCATCACAAGAACAGCTATGCTTTGGACCCCTGAAGAAAAACGAAAGAGAGGCCGACCAAAAACAACCTGGCGGAGGACTGTGGAGGCTGAGATGCAAAGAATGAACCAGAGTTGGGGCCCTGTACGAAGGATGGCCACCGACCGAGCAAAGTGGAAACAATTTGTTGTTGCCCTACAAGACGCCACTAGGCGTGATGGCCACTGACTGCTTTGACGACCGGCGGCTAAGGATCAAAGAAGAAGAAGAAGACCAGAGGGGAGAACCTATTTGATTAATTTTCATTTTGTCTGTAAACCATAATCTAGTGATGTGTATGCTTATTGTTGTGATCTTTTATTGATAATAAACTTTATTAAACCTTTAGTTATCGTGTCGGTCAATCCCATATCTATTATATGTTACCCATAGTTTGTTTTCACGTTCATGCGTATTTGTCACAGAATTGTGTGCATGTGAGTGTAGTGTAACTTGTATTTTCGTACAAGGAGAGAAAGTGCGTCTGATTTAAAAGTTGGTCGTCCAGATAGGTTGGATTAGATAGTATATTCTATACAGAGACTGTCCTTTCTCTTACACGATCACCTCGTGATAAAACTATATCTTACCCCTTACTTTCACATTGTCATCACTATCACCTCTGCTCAGACAGGGCTATAAACATGTATTACCTATCTGATAAATGATACACGACAGTCAGCCTATAATCCCTCCAATGATGTTATGAATCTAATCAGAAAGATCCAATCATTTCAAATCATGCAGGATAGGTAGTGATATTTCAAAATAGTCACACGTGAAATAAGGTGCGTGCCTGCAAAGGTCATGTATTACTATATATGGACATCTGATGCCTTGCATACACTCTCACAAACACATTTGTAGACTCATATTGTCTAAAATGTAATAAATCCATGATTACTTTTTACCCAGTGACCGGAAGAGATTATATCACATTTGTCTGCCACAGGTGTCACACAGACTGTAATGTTGGCGTAGCAAGGATGATCCGGAAGCGCTTATGTCATAAGGTCCGCCTCGTGCACGGATTATCATGTGTTTCGCCAGACAAACAAATCTGGTTCTATTCAACACTCCTTGTCGCTTAAAAAGATGGTCAGAACGATATTGTGATAAAATACTATCGCTGGCCGTCTAATATCCTGGCGTAACATAACACGTCTTCGTGAAGCGTGAATGCGACACAATAAGATAAGAATTACTCCCGTAGCAAATACTGCCATAGGGGAGTGGCGTGTTAAAGACTTCACCATGCTAGGTCCAGCATAGAGCAAAATATTGAAAATACAAATGAAAAAGCATGATTTATGCCAAATAAAAGCGGTGAGTGAGAAAAATGAAGAAAAAGAAAGGATACTGTCGGAGGGCTGAAGGTGTGAGAGATCACACAAAAGAGCATGTTCTGACGTTTTGTCACACATGCTTGCTTGTACTCACTGTCGTTGGTAAATATTTTTATTTCCAGTAACAAAGAAACAATGAAACTCACTAAATATTGTCCAAATTAGGCATGCTAGAGTGCAATATAAGCACTTTAAGCCATAAAACAAAATTAGAATGAGAAGTTCCACAAGGCACCGTGCCATCCACAACACGGCTTCTCTACTGAGACGAAATGAACTTGTCCATTTATTTTTTCCCTGTCTTTCCTACCTAAGATCTTAATACTAACACTCGTTCACTTTTCATTTTATTGCTTGAAATCATTCTCATAGCTTAATTTCACCACCGACCCACTAATTCTTGGCGTAGTTCATACCTCTGCCACACTCTTTATATTCTATGCTTTCAAAATTGAGAAAGATTAGTCAGTCATTCAATGAGCACGTTATCACAAACATTGAAGATCTATCCTGAAGAATATTTCAATTTAATTTCTTTCTGACACCGCCCTCCCCTTGATTTCGTTGATTTTGCTAATAATAATCATTAAATTGAAAATATATAAGAGCTATGAACAATTAGGTATGAAATGGACAAATGGAAAATTCCTGGGGGACCTGGATTTCGCAGATGATTTAGCATTCTTAAGTTCAACACCCAGACAATCCCAAGAAGCAGTAAATAATTTGTGTCATCTCTCGGTTAAAATAGGTCTCCAAATAAATGCCTCTAAAACTAAAGCTATGAACTTTTCTAATGAGACCTTGGATATCATCTTGAACGGGGAAAAACTACAGAAAGTTGAAAGTTTCAATTATTTAGGCAGTAAAATGACTCAGGATGGTGACACAACAAGAGAAATTCATACTAGAATTGCTTTGGCAGCAAGCGCCTTCAATAGATTATCTAACATTTGGAAATTACGATCATTGAATATACATACCAAGCTTCGTCTGTTTAATTCAAATGTTATCTCAGTGTTAACATACGGCTGTGAGAGTTGGAAAATAACAAAATCATTGGAGAACAAGCTGAATACATTCAAGAATAAATGTCTTAGAAAACTCATGAACATCAGTTGGAAAGAATTCAAGACTAATCGACAAATAAGAGAAGACTCTAGGTAGAAATATGTCTCCGACTATATAAGGAAAATACGATGGTCATATATCGGTCATGTCCTACGAATGCAAAACAACAGAATACCACTACAGGAGCTCACTTGGGTTCCTGAGGGTAAGAGGAAAAAAGGAAGACCAAAAGAAACACTCAGAAGAACAATAATAAGAGAAGGAAGAACATTGGGCCTAAATAATGTGCAAGAGCTAAGAGGAGTGGCGTCACAACGAACAACCTGGAGAGCACTGGTTTCTGTCTTATGCGCCGTGTTTGGTGCTTAAAGAATGTATTATTATTATTATTATGTGATTTCTGTACTTCTGTACGGTGCAAAATGCGGGAGAGTAAAATAAAAGGAAATGTTCAAATTGTCCTCTTTCCATACAACCTGCTGTTGGGTCCGTTCATTCTAATTGTAAAGTGCTTCATTACGCGAATGGTTGCAAAGAAACAAAATGTCAGAAAATGTTCTTCAAAACGAACTCCAACAAGTAGTATTTAACTGGTCACTTACTGGCAGCACACAAGTCTGGGATGACTGTACATATATTTTATTTAACGTGACACATACGGAGTGGAACACACAAGACGATCATGGTTACAGATTACAGATGCAAATGTCATACTTTAAAGTTGCTGATCATACTCTTAAATTCTTGGAGATTCTTCAACAATCAAGTCCTCTTCTATCCAAGTGAGCTGAGGATCACTTCTGTTCTCCGCTAATATACATTTACAATGAAGTCCGTTGACCTTCTTCCAAGGACGTCTATCGTGGTAAACGGATTCATGTTCGAGGATCAATCTTTGATATCATACCCGTAAAATTCCCAGACTTTCTTCATACAATACTTATGTAGCATATATATAATCCAGACAAAGTCAGACACGGCAATACAATCAGGTTAGAGTCTTCTGTTGACTAACCTCTCCCAAAATCCATGCCATGACTTTGGCATTGGCGAAACGGCATATTAAAACATGTGAAGCATACAAAATCAATTAACTTCGTTTCCTCGTAGGTATCCTCCCTCTACGGTAATTCAAACAAGGCAATCGACTCCGTTTGTCCATTCTAGGAATGACATACTACGATGGATTCCCGCTAGACCATAACTAGGAGCGGCCTGATACTTCAATTAAAATCAATAAACATTCAATGTGAAATGGGGCGACACTTACATGATACTTCCACTATTGGCTTCGACATGAAGACCAATATATATATTAATAGACATAATGGCTTCCACAAACTTGGTACGAATACAAGAAATATTCCACGGACATCAACATGGTCCGTACTGCCCCATACAAAACATGACGTCACAATCCCTAAACTAGGTTACCCGTGCGTCCAAAGCAACTCACACTGCATTGTGCACGTCAGTGCGTGAATCAATCGAACGCACAAATAATATAACTATATTAAGACTGGTGCGTACATTTGGCAGGACCGAAGACTAACCCCTTAGGTAATAAATGTACGTAACAGCTCCCTTATTACCTCCCCTTAAAAAAATTAATTCTATTAATTTTTTTTGAACTTAGTACCCGAGAGAGGTGAGTCAAAACTACAACAAGATATATGAAATGCATAAAGTTATACCATATTAAGAAAAGAATATTAAACAAAATCAATATAACTAAATGATAGTATGCATTAAAGCACACATCCACACTCGACCTACTTTGGAACGATGTGGTAATATTCGAAGTAAAAACAAGTTGAAAATGAAAAATGAAAAAACCATAAAAAAAAAGATGATAATAAAATTCAACTAAGTTTTCAAAAAAAAAATTTGAAACATATGATTTTCAAAAATGAAAATGAACAGCAACACTGATGATGATCAATGACAAGAGAATCAATAAAACAGAAAATAGAAAATACAATGTGCAAAAATGAAGCAATGCAAAATTAAAAACTTTAAGAATCAACACCCTTAATGTTTTCTAACACTAGTACGGTTGACTAGTGATCTAACAGTGAGATATCATAACTAAGACCCGTGAATGCAGGTATTACGTGACAACTAAGAAAGTTAGTATGTGTGTGATCCATAATCAATTAAATAGATTAAATTGAATTATTCTAATTTATATATTTCTTAATTACTAACAAATAAGCAGTTACTAATATATTCTAAGTAATTCCAATATCACTATCAATATGTCAATGTTCAGTTACAACTAGTTAGTGGGAGCCGCGCTAGCGTAGGGAGCCGCGCTAGCGTAGTGGTTACAACACCGCTCTGGCGACCGGGTGATACAGGATCAAACCCGGGCGACGGCATTTGAGGATTTTTCGTCGACCGGGATTTGGACTGGATTAACTCGAGACCTGGCGAGTACATTTGAAGGAGTGTCGTCGACCAGGGACTGGCGGCTCCTGAGCCGACCCAGCTGCAATGGGTACCTCCAAAATCGGCGAGTATTTGCCTGAATGGCGAGGGACACCTGTCTCTGTACAAGAAATAAAGGGATACTCACGTAAAATCAATGTCAGGTTAGACATAAATAATAACCTGAGATTTCGCCTCGAGTATTAGCGGGCGTACGAAAAAAAAAAAAAAAAAAAACTAGTTAGTAATCGACGAGACGATGTTCTCAATGTTCCATACACGATAAAATATATTCTCGAACACGATATGTAGTGTAATATGTTCCATAGGAATAACAAATGTATATTTGTTGCTCTTAACAATGTTTCCCTACTAATAAAAAGTTACTCTAATACCACTGTTCCCGTTCTAATCAAACGTTACTATAGTATCAATGATAATGTACAAAGTTATTCATGTTATCGGTGAGGATGTTTCAACATCTGGAAGTGGTTTAGTTTCGACAAGTTCGCTTGGGCATCTCGACAAACAGTCTGCGAACACATTCTTCACTCCAGGAATAGCTCGTATTTCAAAATTGAATGGTTGAAGCGCTATAGCGTAACGCGCTGACTTAGATGATTTAACGTTCTTCGTGTTCAGTGCGGTAAGAGCTTTTTGATCAGATTCCACCACAAAGTGTGAGCCGAGGAGGTAACGTTCCAGTTTTGTGATTGCCCACACTAATGCGAGGAGCTCTTTATCCAGAACGGAGTATTTGAGTTCGCTCTCCGTAAGTTTTCTGGACACGTACATCACCGGGAATAAGGTGCCGTTATATTCCTGCATCAAAACTGCAGCAATAGCGTAAGAAGATGCATCACTGCGAAGAATGAAAGTGAGATTTTTGTTAGGCAACCTCAAAAAAGGTTCATTTGAAAAAAATCGTTTTATATAGTCTAACGCCGTTTGGTGATCCTGCGACCACTTTATTACATTAGATGTGCCTTTCTTCAGTAGAGACGAAAAAGGTGCAGTTATAGTAGACAAATGAGGGATGAATTTTGAATAGAACTGTATTAGTCCTAAAAGAGATCTAACTTGTTTTTTTTTTGTCTTAGGTGCCGAGATGTTTAAAATTTTAGAGACGTTACTGTCTTCTGTATACATGAAACCATGACCTATGTGGTGACCCAGAAATGAGATGTCATGAAAACCGACAAAAGCCTTTGAAGGTTTCGCTGTTAAGTTATAATCCCGTAAGGTAGAAAGTAAAGCTTTTAATCCATGAATATGTTCATCCCAAGAGTCACTGAAAAGACAGATGTCATCTATATAAGTAATGACATCGGGACGATGAGACAATATGCGGCGCATCATGCGTACAAAGGTAGCTGGCGCATTCATTAATCCGAATGGCATAAAATTCCATTGAAAAAGACCCCGTGGCGTCGAGAAAGCGGTGAATGGCTTTGCTTTAGGAGTGAGTGGCACTTGCCAATAGCCCTTTGAAAGGTCAAATTTCGAAAAGAATGTGGCATGAGATAATTTCTCCAATAAGTCGTCTAAAAGAGGTAATGGTTCCGCATCGAATTTTGTAACTTTGTTTAATTTCCTGTAATCTACGCAAAGACGTATATTGTTGTCCTTCTTCCTAATGATTACCATAGAAGAAGAATATGGTGATGAAGATGGTTCAATTATATTTAATTGAAGCATCTCATCCAATTCCTTATCAACCTTATCACGAAAGTGTAAAGGGATAGGATATGGGCGAACTCGAATAGGCGTATCGTCAGTCAGAATAATGTCATGTTGGATGACTGACGTATGACCTGGGATGTCAGTGAGGACATCCTCATACGAGTGTAGAATATTAGAGACTTGCTGACGTTGATCAGCCGAAAGAGTAGATGAGATTGTAACATCATTCCATTTCTCAGTGGAATGGAGTGGTACAACTGGTATTGGTAGTTGTACATCATCGAAAGAAGATTCTTCTTCTTGGATGACTGACAAACTAGAATAGTGTTGAATAGGAGGTGTAGGATCGTCAGTTGCCTGGAACACTGACTGTAGATAATCAGGACGTGAGTAATACTCCTTCAACATGTTAATGTGGAAGGTTTTATGTTTACCATTAACATCAACGATGTAGTCGACATCGGATATTCTTGAGATGATCCTGAAAGGACCTCTCCAGGTAATTAAAAGACGATTGTTATGCGCAGGGAGTAATACAAAAGCTTCGTCACCAGGAATAAGCTGGCGAAGTCGTCTATACTTGTTTGCAAATAGACGAGCTTTTTCTTTGGCTTGTTCGGATGATGCAGTAGCTAGTCTACAAGCATCTATGATTCTCTTTCTCAGAGAGATCACATACTCATAAGAGGATTGAGTTTCCTCTTCAATATTCTCGTCAACCAATAAGTCGTAGATTAACGACATCGGACCGCGTGGTTGCATGCCAAAAACTAGCTGGAATGGAGAAAACCCCGTGGCTTGATTTTGTACTTCGCGATACGCGAACAGAGCAGCGGGTATGACCCGATCCCAGTCTTGGGGATGATCTTGGGTCATCTTACCCAACAACTGCTTGAGTGTCCTATTGAGACACTCAATTAACCCATTTGACATCGGATGATAAATAGAACTAAGAGATCTGTCTATACCTAATGTCTTCATAACTTGAAACATGGATTCAGACATGAACTGAACCCCATGATCCGACAAGATTTTCCGTGGAAAACCAATGCGTGAGAAGATTAACATCAATGCCTCTGCTACACTGGCAGATGAAGTGTTCTTGAGAGGGATGGCCTCAGGCCAACGAGTGCACATATCAATGCACGTAAGAATATGCGTATGCCCTCTAGCAGATGGAAGCATCGGACCAATAATGTCTATAGCCATTTTATCAAATGGTCTAATCGGGATGTCCGCAGCTTGAATAGGAGCCGCATGAAATGGACCCCGTACCTTAACTTCCTGACATATCAAACAGGACCGACAATAGAGAGTGATGTCCCTATGGACGCCTGGCCAGTAGAATGCCGAAAGCACTCTGGATTTGGTACGCGAAAAACCCATATGGCCCGCACATTGCGAGTCATGCGCATGTCGTAATATACGAGATCTCATAGAGGATGGGACTAAGATCTGATAACATAAGGATGAATCCTTTTCCCGTATTACTCTAACCAAAATCCCATTTTTAAGTATAAAGTCATGTCTAGATTTTGCAAGTTTGTTGCTGGTATTCTTTTTGTTCACATACTGAAAAATGTTTTTTAATGAATCATCATTCTTTTGCAATGTTGCAAACAACTCCCGTGAAATAGGAGCATCATCATCACAAGTGGTATGAACTGTAGGTTCAATAGGTGTATCATGCGACATATTAGTAGCTTGCGCTCTAGTCACTACTGCGTTTGCAGTTTGAATATGTCGCTCTTCCCATTCAGCTATTTGCTGTGGTGTACACTCTTTAATACCATGTATGCGACCAAGTATTACATCACAGATTGGATTCGGAAGGAGACATGCCTGGATCTTTCCTGAAAAAAATGGTGTATTAAGGTCAATAATAGCAGTGGGAAATGTTTCAACGGTGCCACCAAAAGTCACACACTTGACAACCCTGCCCGTGGCACAACTTGGGTTGATCAGCGAAGTCCGGACGCCCACAGTACTACAACCTGAGTCAAATAGGAGAGAGCATGAAATGTTGTTGACAAATCCCTTGTTAAACTTAAGAGAGCCCTGTCCCTGGTGTACTGACGCAGCAGTGGCCGTACAGACTACAGGTAGACTAGGCAAGGTATGTCCGCAACGCAGCGTCGTGATCGCCTTAGGCTGGAAAAGAGTCGAGCATTCTGGACAGTCTTTCACCTGGGTACAATCAAGAGAACAAGACATAGCATTATGAGTTTCAGCTACTTTACCCTGTTCAATGTTAGCCTGTGTATCAATTAAAGAGACATTAGAATGTCTACCCGTATTACTCGACGTTCTATCTCTACGACGCGATCGATTTTGATTATTTGCATTAAAATTGCCATAACTGTCGTTTCTGCTTGAGTTAAAATTTGGATGAGTCCGATAATTTGTATAAAGTTATGATGTTCTTTAAAATTTTTATTCCAAGAACCTTGTCTGTTTTGCGGACCCTGAGATCTTGATCTCCAGTTTTGTTTATTATAATGTCCTTGATTATTTTTAAAATTATTGTTACCAAAATCTTGCGATCTGTGAGCTTGGTTCCAAGAAACATTAAATGGAGCAGATTGTTGAAATTGCTTCCCTTTGTAAAAGTTATCATTGTTAAAATTGTAATTATTTCCCTTATTGACATACCTGTCAGCACTAAAGGAACGATTTCGTGAAAAATTGTTTTATTGTGCTGCAAAAGCAACAGGCAATTCATTCTTAATCTGTGCATTACTTAGATCCATGGTTGGGTGAGCAGTGCAGAAGTTTTTTGCATGTTCTTCTAAGTCTGTCATTGATAAAGGTTTCCGTTCGTGTAAAAATGCGAGAAATGTAGGATTTACAGACGATAGTACCTTATCGCGCATCAGTAAATCGAAGAGACCTTCATACGACTTTTCAATTTTTGATAATTCAATCCATCTTTCTAGGGTTAGTCGTATTTGTGACAGAAAATCACTGAAATTTCTGCTTGATTGCGGTAGCAATGTACGAAATCTTAATCGGTATTCATCTTCTGTCATTTGAAATTTCTTCAAAAGTGCGGCTCTAAGAGCATTATAATCATTCTTCTCATTAATACTGGTAGTATGATAAACTACTAAAGCATCCCCAGTAAGTAACCTGGATAAATATGTGCAATACAGTGTTTTATCCACGTTATAAGACCTACAAGTGGCCTCAAATCTATCTAGGAAAAATATTACGTCATCCGACGGGGGATTAAATTTAGGTAATTTAAGGTGAATTTCCTTAAAATGATCATGTCTGGATGAAGTTTGGCTTTCAAAAGTTCTCTGAGAATTAGCTTCCTGAGTTAACCTAAGTCTCTCATATTCTGACTCTGCTAATTTCAGTTCATGCTGTCGTTTTCTATCATTCTCTTCCATCTCAAGCTGAAGTCGTAATGTATTTTGTTCAGCTATTAATCTTCTTTCTTCCATTTCCTTTTGTTTATTTTCCATTTCCTTTTGTTTAACTTTCATTTCCTTTTGTTTAACTTCCATCTCAATTTTAAGTCTTTCTTCAGCCTCCCTTTGCTTCTGTTCTGCCTCTCGCTGAAATCGTTTCTCTTCTAATTCAGCGGCTAATCTCATTTTTTTCTCCTCTTCCTCAGCTATAAATTTCCTCTTCTTTTCATCCTCCTCAGCCTCAATCCGTTTTTGATCTGCCTCAAATTGAAGTTTTTCTAGTCTTAAAGTTTCTAACTTTCTCTGTTCGGCTTCTATTTCTTGAGCTTTCTTATATTCTGCAAGTGCAAATGCTTTTGCTTCATCAGGAGCCATCTGAAGAGCTTTTGCTTGCTTAATGAAATAATCTAGTGAATACATTATGCTTTATAAGTAGTCACAATACTCTTGATTTATAAAATGATAATTAATCAATATAAATTAATTAACCTTGTTACTTTGCCAAGTGTACGTCGTTCCTGTCCTAGAACGGTATCTTTTGTTATCATATAGTTATGAAATATATCAATAATCAATATAGTAATTTATGTAATGAAATGTCATGAAATCAACAACGTGAAAGACAATAGAAACATTACCGACAAGACACGATAATCAAAGACGAGTGAACACAATCGTAGAAATCAACAAAATTAGAAATGTATAACTAAAATAGAATATCGTAAAAATTTACGATGACAACTACGATCAGATACTCAACAGGACAATTGACAATACAGTGTAAAAACATAGGTTTTGTAAAAAACTGAACGACAGGAAAGGTGAGACGGACGCAGAATACAAACAAAATTCATCATAAAACTAAATACGAGTAAATATAAATACCAAAAACAACAAGTAAACGTGACGAAACAGCTAAACAGATACTATCATAAGGAACAATTAGCGATCGGAACTTCGGCAAGGTTTCTAGCCTTGGACCGGAATTATCGCTCAATTGAAACTTACAAGTTGAGCCCTACAGAACGTCTGACGAAGAGCCCGAATTGGCTTCGAGATGGATCTCGTTCGTCAGATCAACCTCCCTACCTCCCACGACGAATGTACAACATATAACATATAACATGGAAAATGTAAAGATGGACATAACTATAGAAGGCACAGCTAAAAGTAATAAAATGTACAACGAAAGCACGTTATACTCATCTCGCGTGTGCCGGGAAAAAACAATGTGCCTCGTCTCCATGGATGTACGTCTGAGGATAAAATACTTCGCTCTGCGTATATAATAACAGCTCGCACGTAATAATGACGAATAGGTGATCCCAAGGCAGTCAGTCACTGTAAAACTTGACGTGGAGGTTGATTGATGACCTTGAGCATTTGGTAACCGTAAGTTGATTCTGATTCATCGTCACACTAGGTTCCAAGTTTGAGATGTTGTCGCCTTGAAAGTTCAAATCTTCTTTTCAACCGATACTTGGATTGAGTACGTTCCTGTGAAATTATTTATTTCCAGACCACACTGGCACACCATTTACTGTTGGGTCCGTTCATTCTAATTGTAAAGAGCTTCATTACGCGAATGGTTGCAAAGAAACAAAATGTCAGAAAATGTTCTTCAAAACGAACTCCAACAAGTAGTATTTAACTGGTCACTTACTGGCAGCACACAAGTCTGGGATGACTGTACATATATTTTATTTAACGTGACACATACGGAGTGGAACACACAAGACGATCATGGTTACAGATTACAGATGCAAATGTCATACTTTAAAGTTGCTGATCATACTCTTAAATTCTTGGAGATTCTTCAACAATCAAGTCCTCTTCTATCCAAGTGAGCTGAGGATCACTTCTGTTCTCCGCTAATATACATTTACAATGAAGTCCGTTGACCTTCTTCCAAGGACGTCTATCGTGGTAAACGGATTCATGTTCGAGGATCAATCTTTGATATCATACCCGTAAAATTCCCAGACTTTCTTCATACAATACTTATGTAGCATATATATAATCCAGACAAAGTCAGACACGGCAATACAATCAGGTTAGAGTCTTCTGTTGACTAACCTCTCCCAAAATCCATGCCATGACTTTGGCATTGGCGAAACGGCATATTAAAACATGTGAAGCATACAAAATCAATTAACTTCGTTTCCTCGTAGGTATCCTCCCTCTACGGTAATTCAAACAAGGCAATCGACTCCGTTTGTCCATTCTAGGAATGACATACTACGATGGATTCCCGCTAGACCATAACTAGGAGCGGCCTGATACTTCAATTAAAATCAATAAACATTCAATGTGAAATGGGGCGACACTTACATGATACTTCCACTATTGGCTTCGACATGAAGACCAATATATATACTGAAGCACATTAAAAACGCACCACCTGTATAATCCAGGAACAGAGTGTGAAATGTAAATATAAGTGTGTACAAGTTTACATATTTGGAATCTTTATTCATTTTCCCATGAATCCATGCTGGTCATTAATTTGTACATTTGATTGTTATGAAATTCATTGCATTCTGTGCAGGCAAGGGAGAAAACCAAAAATACAAAAAAATGCACGTGCGTTATCCTGCTGGAGAAGCTACAAGTCTGGATAAATTGTGAGCGCAGGAGCAACCAGTGCATCCAGAACCTCATCTCGATATGTCACAGCATTAACATTTCCACGGAAGACGTGAAGAGGCAAGCGATGGGGAAAACTGAATCCTCCCCAAATGTCAATACTGCCACCTCGAAATCGGTTGACACAGCAATCTGCAAAGCGCTCTTCACACCGTCGCTAAATCCGCATACGTCCATCTGCAAAGGATATGTTGAATCTGTTCTCGTCTGTGAATAGGACAGCATTCAACTGCAGTCTAGTCCATCTGATATGTTGCTCTGCCCATTGCAGGCGCTGCTAACGATGTCTGTGAGTCAAGTTTGGCCCAACATAAGGTCGTCTTGCAGTAAGGCCTGTATCTCTGAGTCGTCGTATGACTGTCATTCGAGAGACTTGCCCATGTCTACCCACTATTGCTCTTGCTGTTTGACTTGCCGGGAGAGTCAATTCCTTAGGTGACTCAGCACAATATGACGATCTTGCGCAGGGGTAGTAACTCGTGGTTGGCCACTCCGAAGTCTATCCCGGGCACTGCCAGTGGTTCCGTAACGTTCATTGAGACGTACAATAGTGCTGTCGTGGCAATTCATCCTTCTGGCAATGGCCCGCGAGCTCATTCCGGTCTCCAACATAAAAATGGCTCGTTGGGGGTCGTTTTCAGATAATCGTGGCATTTCAAGCACATGTACTGGGTGTTTTGTCTCAACGGCCTTTTTATACCGAGTATACTGCCACAACGCGTACACATTTTTAGGGTCATAGCTGTTGAGAATCGTGTTGCACGTGTAACTTTCATCGTTTTCATGTAGTCTGTACACACACCCATGGGTTGAATCTTGCACTTTTCATTCCAGCAGCCATTCTTTCTCTACCGCATGGCAAACACGGGAAAATCCATTCCCACACTTTTTTTTGCCAGCTTCTCGGCATCAGTATATATAATAGTGGTGCGTTTTTAATGTGCTTCAGTATATATTAATAGACATAATGGCTTCCACAAACTTGGTACGAATACAAGAAATATTCCACGGACATCAACATGGTCCGTACTGCCCCATACAAAACATGACGTCACAATCCCTAAACTAGGTTACCCGTGCGTCCAAAGCACCTCACACTGCATTGTGCACGTCAGTGCGTGAATCAATCGAACGCACAAATAATATAACTATATTAAGACTGGTGCGTACATTTGGCAGGACCGAAGACTACCCCCTTAGGTAATAAATGTACGTAACACCTGCCTAAGGAGAATTCTTCACGTTTTCTGGCCGAACACCATCACCAGCCAAGAACTACCAACATGGAGCCACCAAGAGGACATGCGCACCATCATAACGGGTAAACGCTAGAATTGGTTTGGCTACATCGTCAGAAGAGATCCTGACACTATCACCAGTACTATAGACTCCAGAAGGAAAGCGAAAGGAAGGAGGCCAAAAGCCACTTGACGGAGAACAGTGGAGGCGGAGAAACTAAGCATGAACCAGAGCTGAGGCACCACACGAAGGATGGCTGTCGACCGAGCAAAGTGGAGACAGTTTGTTGCTGCCCTACAAGACCCGCACTAGGCGTGATGACCACTGATTGCTTTGTCAGTTAGCGACTGTCACGTAGGTTTTGATCATTAAATTGCCTATAGCGTCTTCCTATTCTTTCACCCGAATTCTGTAATTTTGTTATCTCTCCTTATTTCATTTTTCCTGTATATTTTGCATCCATTCGTTTGCGAAATATATTTTGCATACTATTCCTTAACTTTACCTGTTTCGCTTCTCAAAACTGAGAATCGCACTAGCAGTCTATTACATAGATGTCAGTAGACGAAAGGTGTGATTATGTTTCATAGCCAGACTAAAGAGCAGACTTTTGGTCTACCATTTTCACCCGACACTAGCGTAAGGTGTCAAACACGGCATCCTCACAGTGCAGGAACGAGACAGCTGTCTGCTGTTCTCCCTGGGACAGTGTTTTCTTCGGCTGAGTTCTGGGCCTGTAGTGTGATAATTCGCTTCACCGGACATGGCAGGTAGACGGAGTGTCTGCATTTTTCAGTAAACCGCGAGCGTTCGTCGAAATAGCTCCGGCGAAGTGTGAAAATCGCCCATGCACTGCAGACGGTTGTCTGAGATTTGCAACTGACACGCGCTTTTCCCGGTCAGTTTGTTAACGCAGGTGCAAATCGCACTGGTGGCAGTTACGACACACCTCTAAGTTAAACGTAGCTGTTATGAGAAGGGGGGAGATCGGGGCGGGGGAAATAGTTCATCCTTTGTTTGGTTTAAAATATTAACCCACGTTTGAAACTTTATTTCATTTCACTCAGTAACTTTGCAGTTAGACTAGAACAACCTTCGTTCGATTTCTAAATAATCTCTATTAATAGAGATGGCCTTTAGTTTGGTCGAAGTGGGTTAATTTCTTAGATCTTCTGTGTTTGAGGTAAATATTATATATAATAGATCTCTAGTATTTTGTGAAGTGATTAAGTGATAAATCGCCGATTTTATTTTAAACTAGTTCTGTGTGCAGAGTGAATATTTTGATAGTTTGTTATTTCTTTAGTCGACGAGTTGCAGTGGAAACTTACTTACTTACTTAGTCGTTCCCCTTCTACCGTGAGGTGTAGAGGTTTGGAAGAGAGAGCGCCAGACCATTCTATCAGCTGTCTTCTTCCTGGCCTGGTTCCACTCTAGTCCTCGGTCCCTCAAAGATTGTCTAACGTTGTCCTCCCAGCGAACTCTGGGTCGTCCTGGAGGTCTGGATCTCTGGCTCTTTGTTTCCCATGCTTGTCGTGGTAGCCGATCTTCTCCCATTCTGCAGACATGGCCAAACCATCTTAGTTGGGACTGTTCTATTTGGGTCTGCAGCGGATGGGATTTCAGGCCTTGACGGATCGTCTGGTTGCGGACCATGTCTCTTCTTGCAGTGGAAATACAGAATAAACTATATTTTTAGCTTACTAAACAAGTAGCTGTAATGGATTTAATTTAACTGCTAACTACTCAGTCGAGTATCTTTTTCTAAACTAACTGATAAATGCTAGATGCGACATCAGTGAATATTGACGGAATACGCAGATATTCCTAATTCCTGATGATCGATTTTTATATAACTTACTTCACGGGAAGTTTTAAATAATAAGTCAAGTTGTAGGCTTGCCGTTTAAAATGTAAAGTTATAACGAGTACATATTCTGTATATTATATTATATGTTGTTTTTCTTCATTCAGTGATTATTGGGGTGAACCCAACTTACCGGCATTTAATAAGAGTTTCATATTTGTGAAGAAATAGACAGTCCTTATTTTGAACCACGTGGGTTTCTCAAGTAGCACTGGTCTGACAGTGCATATGCCAACAGAGTTAGACAGAAATACTATATCCCACTAACGGGTTTCAAAGACTGTAATGATCAATACGGGGCCTTTGAGCCAGATCTTAAATCCTTCCATAAACTCTACGTAAATTTTCTGCCTGGCGGCGTGAATATTACAAGAAATAACATTAACATTGTCCGACTAGATTATTTTTGTGGACAAATCTGTGGTGTGACCAAAGTAAATCCTTACTGAGAGAAGACACCGACCTGACATTCCTATTACTAGAAAACCTAAGCTATTGACACGGTGCTCACGGTAAACTTTCGTGCCTGGACAAGATTTTTAAATGTGACATAGACAGATATCCTAGAATAAGAAATACCAAGGAAACGTTCCCCTAAGCAGTGAATTCTATCTGACTTTGTGGAGCTGGGGTTTTCTTGGTTACGACTACCTCTGGTGATTCTGTATATGAATGTCCTAACAAAATTGAGTTTCCCAGATATGTCTACCAAAACAGTGAGTATGTGCACGTGTACACTGCTGAATGTTTATAGTGAATGTAGGACTGAGTGATTTCTCCATTTGTTGATATTTGGCACCCATCTTGCTGTTCTAATTGTCCTTATGCAAGTATTGCTAACCATATTTTCCCTTAGAATAGATCAGAGTATATCTAAGTCTATCCATACCTTTAACAGGGGAAAATCATTTGATTACCGCAAATGTATCATTGATCCTCTTTGGGCCATCATCTTTTTCCTAAACGGGACTGGGGGCTAAACCTAGAGGGCATATCATAACGGGTCTATCATCCTGGTAGAAATTCATTGATTTTTTATGTCTATTTGTATGCTTCTTCTATGTATTTTTGGTGTTGTGAGAAATTTTGATATGATAATTAAAAATTTCTCTTGAACAAAAAAAAAATAAGTGCGTTGGTCAGCTCGATCCCAATTATCTGTATAATCATTGTTATAGATTTTCCAAGTCTGTGTGTTTAACTGTCGTCACGTGTATGTGCGTGCCCGTGAGTAGATAGAATTATATGTAATATATATGTGGTTTAGACTGTCGGACTCTGTAAAAGCCGTCGTAGAGGATAGGTGAGAGAGAGAAGAAATCTTTTCGCTTTCAGCGACAGCCTCTATACCACAGTCTGTCATCTCACCTGTGTGGAAATTCTATTGTTTTACTAATTCTCACGGTGCCAATCACCTATTCAAATCTATTCAGAAGGGACCAAACTCAGTCTTAATTCTCCTATCAAAAAAATCTACGACAGCGACCAAGGACCCAAAAAAAAAAAACGAAGACGAAGATCCTAATAATACAGACTAGACTTTTTCTTCTACCTTGTCGCTCCTAATGTGGCACGGAGCTGTTCTTAGAAAGCCTGCAATGACTCATGGGCTCCCTACGAGCAAGGAATCAACATTGCAGCATTGTCTCAATAAGCCTTCACTAAGCACTGCGCTTGTTACTTACAGCAGTGGTTTCTACGGCAATTGAATTTACATTATTGGGCTGCTAGCCTTATCAAAACCTCGTCATGGATTTTATTGGGGCTGAAAATAATAAAAATAACAACATATGTCACTGGTGAGCATTTACCACGAGCTTTTTAACTAAAACAGCTTTAATATACGCCATTGGAGATGGAATTACCGCGGCTGCTGATTCCAGACTTTCCCTCCAATAAATCCTCGTTAAAGGGTTTAAACTGTACTCATTCTAATTACGAGGCCTCCAAAGAGTCCAGTATTTTTCGCCACTACCTAGGGCCAGACTAGACTTACTGTCTCGATATTATGCGTATCATAACCACCATTATTTTCCTTTGTTGCCTCGTGCATCTCAAGCTCCTTCCACGTTTTCCTCATCATTTTCCCTTCTGTCTCCGATTCTCTTCTCCGTGTTTTTTTTTTCTCTAGGTCTACCCTTGCCTCTCTTGCCCTGGGGGTTTCAGACCAACGAATGCTTTGTAATCCTATCCACATGTTTCCTTAACTCTTTTAGTCCCAAGCAAAAAAGTGGGTTTGGCCCAAGCAAAAATGGCCACCCCAGTAAGTTTTTATAGTTGTTTTTTGGAAATAATTTTTTTAAAATGTTACTTACTTACTTAGTCGTTCCCCTTCTACCGTGTTCATATGCATAAATAACTTTAGTCCAAAATGGATGGCTATACTTTAAGAAAATAGCATTTTTGAGTTGTCAAAATTAGAAAACAGACCTAGAAAGGATCAAGAGATACGAAAGCCAGTATACTGTTGATCGGGCCAAATGGGTCTAGAAGGAAGTATAGTATACTGGCTGTTGGGACTTGAAGAGTTAATGTGTATCCTATCCAGAAAGAGCAGGACTGGAAGATAAAGGCGTGGTAACAAAATAAGAGAAGGTTTGGTTTGATCTGGTTTGGTTTTGAGGACTATCTTCATTGCACACGACCCATAGCTTGACTGCTTGCGTCAGGGTCAGCGAACCAGAGCTGACCAAGACCCTACTCCACCTCCAAGTTGTGGTCCTGGAAACAGGCTGTATCACTGCAGTCTGGCTGAGTGAGTAGGGATCGAAGTGGGAAGGCAAACCCGGTCCTAAAAAATGCCGTGCAGAAGTCGGATGTGTCGGGCCGAAAGGCGCAGATATCGCAGCTTTGCTGTAAACGGCAACACAACGCAACCAACGTCATATTTAGGACGAACGCAGAAGAAGAAGATCAGATAATGAGGATCTCAACACAGTGCACGAACTCCGTAGCACAGGCGAGAATCCCAATGTGTATATATATAGGAATCACAAATTCTATAAATATTTGTATGGTGGGTAGGTTTCTCATTTTTAAATTATAAATGGGATATTCTATAATTAAAGTTTAAACAGTCTCGCAATCGTGCTATAGGTAGAATGAACCCGGTTCGCCAGGTACGGACCAGACAAAGCAAAGTTGATATATAATGGGAAAAAAAACGCTGTTTTGTTATTGTACAGATAAGGACTTCGTAAACTTCTTTTTTTTTTTTCATTTTATTTAACCAAAGAAGGAGGAAGTAAATTTCAAAAGTAAGGACATAATTAAAAAACGGCATCAACGAAATGTGACATAGAGAACACTGAAGACCGCTTTGACATTCTTGTGAAGGCTACATACCCTTTCTTAGAAAAGAAAATTTACATAAACAAATAATTTAAAAATTTTAATTTAAAGAAAAATCGTTAAGTTTGCACTTAGTCACATTGAAAGAAAGAACAAGTCTATAAAAAGAACATATTTTTTTTAATGCAAAGATATGTGATAATTCAGCAAATAAACTATGTGGCGAAAATTAAAATTGTTAGAGAATGTACACACATCCCTAGAATCCATTCACGGACCGTTAGAAGTCCCGTGAACCACGGGTTAAGAAGCCCTGGTATAGAAGGTAGTCGCCCGTGTGTTACAAGGTCCAAAAGTAGAGAACGGAATTCTAATACTGTACCATAACAAGGACGTTATAACAGCATGTAAATTAGGGCAGGTTGTCCCCTTCTATAGGAAAGTAAAGCGAAACAAGGAAACAAAAAGTTAACAACGTGAATAATGAAAAAGTTATTCGAAGTGATAAGAAGAAATGGAAAGACCTTTCGCGGATGGCACAGCCAGGAAGAGTTGGCATGAATCTTTTGAGGGTCTGCATTTCAGATGGGGGTAAAGAGCAAAGGTGATGATGATGATAAGTAGGAGGAGAAAACGGAGTTAATGAAGATAAAAAACCAACAAGAATGTTGTTCTTACAACAACAGTGACAGTATGACAGTAACTTACCGACAAGAATGTTGTTCTTACAACAACAGTGACAGTATAACAGTAACTTACCGACAAGAATGTGGTTCTTTCAACAACAGTGACAGTATAACAGTAACTTACCAACAAGAATGTTGTTCTTACAACAACAGTGACAATATAACAGTAACTTACCGACAAGAATGTTGTTCTTACAACAACAGTGACAGTATAACAGTAACTTACCGACAAGAATGTTCTTCTTACAACAACAGTGACAGTATAACAGTAACTTACCGACAAGAATGTTCTTCTTACAACAACAGTGACAGTATAACAGTAACTTACCGACAAGAATGTTCTTCTTACAACAACAGTGACAGTATAACAGTAACTTACCGACAAGAATCAAACTACAAGCCAGAACTACGCAGACTGCTCGGAACATGTCGGGTTGTCGCTAATTCTCTTGGCAAAACTAGCTGTTGGACTTCTCGGTTCCGTGACCAGGTATCTTGAGCAACTGTGACTCGCAGAAATGTTTGAGTGGATCATATAAATCCGTAATCTTATATAGAAAAATGAAAGTGCTACAACCTTTTACCACGCTTTGAGTAGCAGTAACATCTAAAAGATTATAAATACCATTCATAACTGAGTGGTACAGATCACGATAATCACGTCAGTTCACAGAGTAGTGCTGAGTAATTAAACCAGCATTAACTCTTTGTCAGAATTCCGTCCTGCTAATTTTGCCCAATATAAACACGAATAAATTATTGTTAGCTATTAGTCGGACTCAGTAATTATTAGACCACTCATAACCCCTACTTATTAAACAGATGGCAAATCTATTGTGTCTAACAAAAATAATTGCAAAGGTCGACAATGTTAGATTTAGTATCTGCTAATTTTGCTATTGTTCTTCCACTTGTTTGCGAAGTGCTGTGAGAAAGTACAATTGTTTTTTTTTTCCTAACAAGTCGTATGGTGCTGGCTACCCCCATGTAGTGCCCGGGGGGGGGGTCTCTGATGAGATATAGACAGAATCGGACTACTACTCTCTCAGACAGCTTATCGTTCAAGACCAGTAACTTAAGGTTGAGCAATGAGTTGGCAACGTTATGTTGTTGTTGTTGTTGTTCAACTAGGCCTGCTGAGCTTCAGGCTTGTTTGCAAGCAATACCAGGTTGAAGACTCCTTGTATTATCTAGACTGTAGATCTAGGATTTTCTGCCAAATCCGCAACATGTTGAGTTGAAGTCGTGAGCTTCAGTTTCTCCAGCTTGGCTTCCATTTAAAGGATCGTCACATCTTGTCCAATGCTACGAGAAAGACGGAGTTTTGACTAGTGGTGTGGTGACCAAATATAGTCCTTTCCTGAAAGTAGACACCGATCTGACATTCCTCAATTCTAGAAACCTAAGCTATTGACACTGTGCTCGTTGTTAAGGTTCGTGCCTGGACAATTTTAGTGTGACTTAACCAGACATCCGAAAAATAAGAACACCCAAGGAATCGTTCCCGGAAGCAGAGAATTCATCCCGTCTTTTTGGAACTGGGGATTTCTTGGTCAAAGACTGCCATTGACGATTCTGTATGTGAATGTCCTGAAAATTGTGTTTCCAGAAGTGGCTATCAAAGCTGTGAGTATGAACAAATGCACGTGAGCACGGCTGAATGAATAGAGTGAATGAGGACTGAGTGATTTCTTATTGTTGAAATTTGGCACCCATTTGGCTGTCTTAACTTTCATTAGGCAAGTATTGCTAACTATATTTTCCCTTAGAATAGAGCAGAGATATTAAATCTGTCCATACCTTAAAAAAAGGGGGAAAATATTAGACCAAATCATATGTATCTGTGACTCATTAGGGCTCTCATCTTTCCTTCTAACGGGACTGTGGGCTAAACATCGAGGGGAAAGATCATACTAACGGGTCTATCATCCTTATATCAATACCTTGATTTTTTTAATGACTTCCTGTATATGATATGATGTAATATATATATGCTGGGAGAGCAGATTATTCTGATAAAATAAACTACTCATAAACTTATTCCAGAGCGTTGGTCAGCTCGTTCCAAAATTATCTGTATAATCATTGTTATAGTTTCCCCACGTGTGTGCGTCTACATATTGTCAATTGTGAGTGTGCACGTGAGTGGTAATATATATTAATATATGTATTTCTTATAGACTGTCTGACTCCTCTGGATCTATTGTAGAAGATAGGCGGAAAGAGAGAAGATTCTCGATTTCCGGGACAGCCTCTATAAATTTCTACCATCTCACTCGTGGAAAGCTATTTCTATTATCACATCTCACTGTGGCTATCACTCATTCTATTCTATTCAGTAGGGACCAACCCAAGTCTTAATTCCCCTATCAAAAATCTACGACAGGAACTACTTTCTGTCTAAAAATTCAATACAGATATGTGAGTGTAGCATTTTGGTTTGATATAGGTCCCGCGAGCTTCCGATTGGCTAAGCGCTTTCCTCTGGCGTTCTTCTCCAAGAGTCCTCAGTAACATTTCTCGCAGGAATTAAATTCTTCATTCTACGAGCAAAAAAAAAAAAAAAATTGACTTCCAAAAATGGGTGCTTGCGTAGAATAGAAGGATTGAAGTGGTGTGACAAGATGACGCATACAGAGATGAAGACAATAACTAGACATGCGCCAGTGGAACAAGAGATGAGAGAGAAGAAGGCGCTGGAGATGGATAGGATACACATTGAGGTAACCTGTTGATAGCACTACTAGGGCAGTCCTTCTTCTGAAACCCCCAGAGTGAGCGACGTATGCTGATACTAAAGAGCATATGGAGAAGAGCAGGCATGAAAGAGGTAAAGAACATGTGGGATGACCTTGAACTGATGGTGCAAGAATGTTATCACTACTTGCATTATTATTTGTTTCGCTAACAGTCTAGTTCTCCAGTATCATCTTTTTCTTTTTCAATTTATATTATTAGGTATATAACTTTTCCTTTATCTTTCCTACAGCTTCTCATCCATCTTTGCTTCGCAGGAAGCCGCAGCCATCCTTCAACTGGTTCCTTCGCAGGAACCTACATCAAAGCACACAAGTCTTCTTGCAGTGGTGCTTCCTGAAGCAACTTATTTTGTGTAATAAGGTTTCCATCGCTACTCACAATCTCATTTCAGGAGCCCCTAATGAGTTGCCTGATTTATACATATAACAATATAACTTTCAATTTTCTATCTGCATACAGTAAATACCACTGCCCTAAAACTCAACAGCCGCCCCTGATTAAATCTGTGTATGGTCACGTGTGACTATAATAATATCAAACACGTGAGAAAAGCTCACTTGCCTCTATGACTGGGACCGGTCATTGTAACATTATTTCAGGAATTTGAAACTGGCGTGCGTGCGCGAGTTACTTGTAAATTATGATAGAACGTAGATTTCAAACCAGACCACAAGGTATTTTATATTTGGACATGCGCTCCTAATATAACCGACGGGCCCTGTATCTAGGTTGAGCGTAGCGCCTCGCCAAAACAAAGCAAAATTATAATTTATAAAAAAAAAGACAGCAAACGAACGAAAAAAAAAAACGAACGAACGAAATTTATTTTGAAAACGTTGAGAATTCAACATGCAGGCCCGTCTGCCATCCTGCCCTTTGCCTTTTGTCCAGTATCCTAGTTACTCACACATGCGGTCAAATCGTAAAGAATTTATCTACATGCACAACGTGCAAAGAAGTAAACTATATATATATACAGGGGTGGCCCAAAAAAGTGAGAACATCTCGTACAATGTAATATAATTACATCAAAATTTGTTTAACTGTATCCATAATAGCTTAAATAGTTTACTGATTTACTTACTTAGCTATTTAACTATATGACGTTATTTGTACGACAATTTCCGGTCGCCATCTTTGATTTTTAATTTGCCAATCGTCAACTTCTGCGGGTTTTGAAAATATTTTAACCAGAATGAAAAAAATCACAGCAGAAGACCGTTTTCTGATTAAAAATTTGCGAATTGAAATACAGTGGGGTGCATTGCATGAAAAAGTCTACCGTCGGCTAAAATTTACCACAGTTGAGCAGCTCAAGTTGGCAATAATCGAGGAATGGAGAAATCTAGAGCAGCGCTTTATTGACAGAAGCATAAACGAGTGGCGCCAACGCTTACAAAAAGTCGTTGAGAAGCAGGGGGGGACACATTCAACATGTTTTCTGATTAGCGTAATTACTTGGCATACAACTGTAAATGACAAAACATTATATTAATTCAATTATATTAAATAACCCTTTGCTACGAGATGTTCTCACTTTTTTTGGGGGCCACCCTGTACAGTGTGTGCTCTCTGTGCTTCATGTCCTGATGACATCACATTTTCTTCCTGTCTGTTCTCTTTCATTTCAAATCTACAAATCTATCTGGTTATATTGGCTATGAAGCCACGGATCAGCCCGTCTCTAATGAGCTGGGGAGGGAGGAGAAATGAAAAAGGTGAATGAACTGTACCTTAATTAATTACTTAAACAGCTCTTTTAGGACATTCTTTTTAATTGCACGGTTATCTTTAAAATGATACTACTTTGGTAGTATGTGTCCTGAATATATACCGTACTTTAAGACAGGGGTATACAACCAGTCGATCCCGATCTATCGGTGGATGTTTTGTTAGATCTTTAGTCGAACGCGGGGAAACGAAAGACTTTTTAAACTATGGGAAGTTTCGGATTAGACTTCTTCCACCGGCTTTTAAAATGGCGGTGTCTGTAGCGAAATCTGTGAGATAATTGATAAATTCAGTAAGATTTTGCTCCTATAATAATAATTAAACCCGCCCGGTTGTGTATGCCTCTCTTCGTCTTCTACGCCAGTAGAGCGCTGAATTGTGTGCAGTGGTAAGGCTTAGAAAATGATCCCGCCGTAAAAATCTAACGCGCTTTCCTAGTTTCGTCCTTGAGACTAACAATTATCGTTTTGACTGATCCGCGGTACGAAAACTGCTGCTCTGAATTAACGTAATATTTTAACTTTAACGCCACTAATTGTAGCAATCCGGACAATTTCCCGATCTGCGGCACGAAACTGCGGCAAAGATTAACGCCGCCTTGCATAACCCCTCCTCGCTTGACACGCCGTTCCATGCATATATCCACTCGGTTGGGGACGCCAGAAGGTATATACACACACAGTCAGTTCTCATTTCATGCCTAGTAGTGTATTTCTGACGTAACCCAAACAAGTTGTTTTATTTTGAATAAAAATGCTAGAGGAGAGAGGGAAGATGGCCGACTTGTGAAAAAGTTATAATTGACGATTAACAGTGACAAAACTGAAAATCTAAACGACAATGAATATGGCCATAAAAATCATATGTAAGGATAGCTTAGTGTCTCTTGATCAATAATATGTTTTAATATACATAATAGTCCAATTAATAACCCAAATATGGAAATAATACTACATATCTACGAACGATAAGATGGACGGACTGTTGTTTTTGCTCATTCTATTTTAACATTTTTTGGGGACGCAAGTTTAAAAAAGAGGCATTAGAGTGATTCAAATCCGATTGGTTGGTATAGCAGGATAGGAAGGAGGTTAATGGTTAGGCAAAAAGCTAAATATATTTTACAGACTCACTCCTAATATGTTTGGAGTTTTGTTTTTTTAAATTTGAATTGAATAGCTAGACCCTCGCTGTGATTGGGCCGGTCTAGTGATATTGGCAAAAAGCTTTCAAAGGCTGGTTGCCATTTGACACAAAATTGTTAATCTGCAAGCTGCGTTGAGAACAGCAGTGCTAAGAAGGAAAAATCTTGGCAGTCTGAACAGGGGCAAAGCTAAACTTAAAGATATATTAATGCTGATGGCAGTCAACGTATGTTTGTGATATTTTCATTGAACTGAGGTAAGAACGAATTTATTAACCTTGTTATTACAAAAATTTGGTGTATGAGATACTGCTTTATTGGGAATGTTTTGCGACTAAGGACATGGGTCCCCTAGCAGACTTATGCAGGGCCTGTGGTGTTGCTTACACGCAGTACAACTGACATGAATTGTGTAACTTAAAATGATTTCCACAGTTACCAGTGGGAAGGCTAACCCACATTATCCTATGGGAGAGAATCATTGTTGAAGTGACAGATGCGTTGTAGCTATTAGGGAGAAGAATAGGAGCACTGGTATGAGTTGTTATCTCAGGTAAAAATGGTTGACATGGGGCGGTCAGAGAGATCTGACCCTTTTCTTTTATTGAATTATATCATGTATTAATTGTGGAATGAGATTGTAGATGTGTTATAAAGAATCATAACCTTGTTTCAGGGTTTTTTGTTCTGGTACTAAAGTTAGTGCCAGAACCCTGGTGACTGTATCTTCATGAGAGAAAGAGAGAATTTTGCTGATACACGATGTCTATCACAATACACCAGGGACTGTGTCAGATTGGTCATTAAACAGAATTTTGCTGATACACGCTGTCTATCACGAATCAACTCTTGAAATACAGGAGAGTGGCTTACTTCATTTTTGAGGACTTCTCCTAGTAATTTAGTTCAGTGATACGATTACACTGCCTACGGCCTTAATTAAGTGGTGCTTAAACTGTTACGGTTTATCATGGGTTAAATGTTAAACTTACAATAACATATATTAGGCGTAGAATCAGTCCACAGATGCTTATCATGGGTTAAGAATAGGCTAAATTAACTGTCATTTCTGTAAGATAATGGCAGGTGTGGATTGTTCACTTAAAACTGAATAGTGAGATGCAGGCAATAACTCTGGATTATAGGAGATAGTCACTTATTCCTTCTCGATAGATATTTCTAGTGGCAAGGGAAAATCATTTTATGCTTACTTATGTGGCTAGGCACTAGTCTATAACTTTCACAGAAAGCAGTCACCAGGCATAGATATAATTATATCTTATGATTTAGCCACAACTGTATTAGTATAGCAAGAACATTGCATTTTCTATGTACTCATTTTGTGGAATGCTAATATATTTCCCCAAGGGGACATACGATTTATTTGTGTAATGTCAAATGCTGTAATCTGTTTATGTAAATTCATTTAATGTTGTAAGATGAATAAGCATATTCATTTAACTGTAACTACAGGTTAGGTTTCCTGTATGTTGAGTTTTGGAGAAGAGGAGTAGATTGTTGCTGTCAGAACATTTAATGACAGGTACATGGGTGTACAAAAGATATTAAGCCTATGCGGTCGCGTGTTGATAATTGATATTTTTAAGGAACAGGAGACATGGTTAAAGACAGCCCTAAACTATCATAGCAATAACTACAACAAATTTAATCCCATAGTGGAGCGAAACTTTCTGTATAAAGTTAGTGTGATTTATTATTTGCTTGATGTAAAGGGTGTCTCTTTTGGGTCTCAGTTTCAGGGAGACCGAATCGCTAGAGCAGACTCCAGTCAGGCGAAGAACGACATATTCTCTTCGATCTAGAGGGTTTCTGAATACCGCTAGCGTAACGAATCGTCAACCCCGTTCCTGAATCAAAACCCCTTTTGTCAACGCCAAGTTAAGCTCACGCAGTGCAACGGAGCCAACGCTAAATCTGGAATCACCAAATGCAGTAGTAGTTCCCTACTCGCCTATTGGATTACCAGCCAGAGCATTGCCGCTTCCAGCATACCAAAACCGCCCTGCATGCCTATAGCAGAATTCCATATCACCCGCCTTTGTGTGCCTAAACGGGGCACTCAGCAAACCACAGCCAAACCAGTTTAAACAGGATGTACAGCCAAGCAGAGCCTAGCGCCGGATAAGCGCGCCTAGGACTCTTTGTCCTCAAGTGACTTCTTCTGGTGTATTTTCTGGATACTAAAACCTCGCACGTATGAGCAGCCATCTATGGACAGAGTTCCCGCCCCCCTCACGCAAGTAGCGGTCACCAACGTATAGCACCTACAAGGAAAGTTGGGTATTTCACTTCATTCATCTTGAAGGATATTTATCCGTAAGACACTTTCTGGAGCTAGCACATTTGGTCCCACGATAAAGCGGACAGGCTGTCGCTGGGTTCGTTTATTTGGTCAGCAGGAGATAGACTGTCTTCCAGTCCCCATCGCGAAATCAGGGGTGCCACCAACAATAGCGACTACAGTGGATTTATACAGGTCAAGTCCATCCCCCATGGAGTATATTTTTACGTAAAAGACACTGTCGGAAGCATTGTACTTGGTCCCACGAAAACTGACAGACTGTTAGACAGTTATTTCATTTCTCTGTGTTCTACAGGTTTTTTTAGTGTTGGTGGTGTGTGTGTTTGGGAGTGTGTATTTGCATTATTGATGACTATTGATGAATATTTTGATTATTGATGTAATTTATGCTGTGTATGATGAGTTTTTTGGGGTTTTTGCTTGTCGCAATCAGAGTAGCTACAAACTTTCTTGTTTTTAAAGAACCCAGGCTAGCCTAGATTTTATTGACTATTACGTTAATCAGCACCTAGTGGACTAGGTAACTAAGATCTCTAGGTTCTATTCTTCTATAGTGTTTGCTCACCCTGATATAATGGCCGATCTAGATAAAGTGCATAGGATTGCCTTCGAGGTAGCTAAGTACATGGAGTACCAGGATAGCGAAATCCAGTCCTTTCTAGAATTTGCAGTAAGCCTGCAGGATCAATACGAGGTAGACAATTGGTTTGACAGCCGTTTAATCTTGGCATGGTCCTGTAAACAAACTGGGAAGAGCGAAGTATTCACCCGACAGTATGTAGAAGAAGTGATAGAAGATGAGAAGCAAAGGGAAAAGCAAAGACAAGAACGGGACAAGCAATTGGAAATGGAGCGACAGGAAAGGGACAGAAAAAGCCAAGAATGGGACAGGCTATACCAAATCAGAATGAATGAACTGGATAGCCAAATTCGGAGGATGGAAACAGATACTAAATGTAGTCACACTACTTCCCCTTCTTCTGTGCCCTTAACGGTCAACGCCCCTGCAAACCTTGCGCCCATGAAAGAAAACGTGCCTGCTAAAACCAAACCCCAACTCCAGAAAATTCTGTTCCCTGCAACTGGTCCAGCAGCTCTGAGTTTCACCTTCAGTCTTGCTACTACTAGGTGATGATCACTTCCCACATCTGCGCCTCTTCTTACTTTCACGTCTTGTAGTGCATGTCTCCATCTGCCATTGATCATTATGTGATCTATCTGGTTTTTGTCTCGTCCGTTTGGTGATTCCCATGTTAACTTGTGCACTTCTTTGTGTTGAAAAAGTGTTCCTCCAATAACCAGGTTGTTAATACTGCAGAAGCTTATTAATTTGTCTCCATTCTCATTTACTGTTCCACTGCCGCATTTCCCAATTACTCTTTCGTTATAATTATTGTGTGTTCCAACTTTCGCATTTAGGTCTCCCATTACTATAATAAGATCGTACCTGGGTACAGTTTCCATTTCCTGTTGTACCTGTTGATAGAACTCGTCCTTGATCTCTTCATCGCTGTCGTTTGTTGGTGCATAGCATTGTATAATTGTGGTGTTGGTGAATCTCCCTCTCAGTCTTGCTCTTATTAGTCTGTTGTTTATGGGTTTCCATTCCAATAGAGACCTTTCCATTCCTTTCTTAAGGATAATGGCTACACCTTCGTTGTGCTGACCGTCCTCTCTACCAGAATAAAGTACTGTTTCCCCTGTAGCTGTTTTTATTCTCCCCATCCCTGTCCATCTGCTCTCGCTTATTCCCAGGATATGTAGTTTGTAACTCCTCATCTCTGCTGTGATCTGTCTCAGCTTTCCTGCCTCATTCATAGTTCTGACATTCCAAAAACCAATTCTGGTTTCGTGTTTTGCGGTCTGGGCATCCGTTTTCATGCCAGTGGCTTCCTTTCGGCTTTCACCACTGTCAGTCATACGAGCCTGAGACTCCGGATGTCTGTCCCGCATCAAAGTATTTTCATTTATTGCGGTTTCCGTAACGTGTGCGATTTTTTACACAGACAGGGGTGTCGGCCCTGTGCTAAAACCCTCAACCTGGAGGACCAGGGTACAGCTTTTGTCTGACCCCTACCCACGCAGACCAGTCCAGCATGGTTGAACCTACCAGGAGTAAATCTCCCACTGGCATAGCTCTGGGGATTGTCAGGGTACACAAGCTGCCATACCGCTACAAGGTATAGGTACCATTGATGGCAAGTGAGATGCAGTAGAGTGTAAAGGTGTATGCATAGGAAGCAGCAGATCGTGGACATGAAGTCGTATAGGCTCTTATTCATCTACACCAAACTCACTCCACCACAAGTAGAAGTCATAGATGTGGATAATACAGATGACTTTTCCAACATTTATTACTGCAACAGTACGCTGACAGACGACACAGTCAATTGAACAGGGATCATGGACATTTCATGTGTGGTAAATAATAATAAACATCGAGCATCATAAATCTTGCATAGCTCATGTGTAAGATGCTAGTAAAGCTGGCTTGACAATATACATTCTTTCTTACTGTAGCTCAGAGCCCCTGACTAAACGCGTCAGGTAGTCTTTCAACAAATATGCCGCACGATAAAGGCGGATTCAGTTGATCAATATCAAAGTCTATGAACTTGTATAATAAATAAGTCAAGACTTCATCTGGCTTCACCCGCCAGACACTTCCTCTTCTGCTCAAAGATATCGGCCGAGATATCGGGCCTTTATAATAATTCAAACAACAGTGTATTCTTCATGGCAGGTATAATCATCCATGCCGACACATAATATCTCTTCACTGGGCTTCTGTAATATAGCTAGACGAATCGTCTTAGGTGGCTATATCGAGCACACAAAATGAACTCTGCATCTCAAGAACTGTGAGCGCTACTCACAGCTTGACACAAAATGTTCTGCAATCTAGGCGTAATAATTAAGTTCTTTTTACCTTGGACAGAATCCGAGAAATACACTAATAACAACTGTCGTCATTCTTGACGAACAGAATAACTCTGGGGAGAATCACTGACATCACAGTCACACTGAAAACTATCTTTCCCCCAGAAAATGCAGAGAAGAAGTACGGACATACTCGTCCGGTTAGAACCCAGCTCATCACTCAATGACGGAAGTCTGTTCGTTTCGCGCCCAAGAAACTTGCGCATGCGTAGACAGAACAGATTTGAGAACAGCTAACCCCGTCTGAAAACAGGTCAACTACAATGAATAACAAAGGGAACATAACCCTAAATCAACCTGTCCCAGGGAGTTAATAAACAGTTCTCTAACTTAGATCATCAAAAAGTATTAAATAGATTTACGTCTTATGACACCGTCAAAAACGACAGCAACAACAGGTCACATCAAGTCAGCATTAATACAATTCAGTTCACTGTAAATACAATTTTCCTTCAAATCCTTAGTTAGAGCTATTTGTCCATGATTCGCCTCCATAAAGTTATTAGGTTTTGTGGAAAAATACCAAGTGATATCTTAATCAATGCAGTAAAACAATTCCTTTCATCCTCCCCCATGTTCCTGGTATGTGATCCATTTCATCAATAAATAATTCTTTAAATACTTTTCTAAAACTATAGAGCAACCTTGCTACCATTCTCAATCGACTTGAATATTTTCATAAGCTTGGCTTTTGCCTCCAGAAAATTACACAAAAATTCAAACAAGTTCTACACACTTCCTAACACACACTGTAATTAATCCATAATATATATATATATATATATATATATATATATATATATATATATATATATATATATATATATATATATATATATATATATATATATATATATATATATATATATATATATATATATATATATATATATATATATATATATATATATATATATATATATCTATATATATATATATATATATATATATTTATTTATTTATTTATTTATTTATTTATTTATTTATTTATTTATTTATTTATTTATAAATTCTTTCTTACCCTCAGGCACACACAGCCGAGCTGTTAATGGTTGTAATGGTCTGCTCTCATATACATAAGGCAAAGGCACTACGCATTAACACTTGTGTTACCGCTCACCGTGATTTTTTTTAAATGACTGGCCCCATTTCGTTAGCATACATGTTATTTATAGTGTGAGGTCGGGCGTCCGAGGGGTTTCCCTGCTCGCTAATATTTGCATCCGAATTTTTTTTTGTAAAATCTGCCTAGTTGTGCAAATCAGGAAAACTATGATTTTATTTATCTACGTTATTCGTGGAGCGATTTTCTTCATCTAAAACTTTAAATACGCTCTGTATTATTCTACACCTTTCTAGCTACTAATCTGTTACTTTCCTAAATGCATTTTTTTCTATGCGTGCCTAAAATAGCCAAATTATGGACTAAACTGAGGCCTTGATGCATTCAACCAAAGATTTCTCCCGTCCTATACTACTGATCGTGAAAGTCTCTGCACAGACGTGCAGAGCAACATTCCCGTTGTAGAATTAGGAACCTCTTCCAGGTGGTACTTCTTTCCTACTTATGTAATAAAATGGCATTCTTCACTCGGTTGCACGGATTAGTCCTAGCCATTTTGTCTGTTCAATGCTTTAGTAAACACGACAGAACGGTACCGTCCGATTGGTCAGTGTATCAAGCAGTTATCATAAAGTATGGCGCGCGGTTTCGTCAGAATATACAGAAGGACGTGTTGTGAAAACAGACCAACTCACGACAGGGACCTTGTCAAATGCCTTTGCCAGATCCAAGAAGCAAAGATGCATCTCATTCTTATACTCAATGGCGTTTTCACTCAGCTGTCTGAGCGTGAAGATTTGATCTTGAGTCCTTCGGCTTGCTCGGAAGTCACATTGAACCTCATCCATTTGTAACTCAGCTAGGCGTCTCAGTCTCTGTTCCAGGATTCTAGAGTAAGTTTTACCGGGGACAGTGAGAAGGGATATGCCTCTATGTTTTCCACTTTGTCAGTTGTCACCCTTTTTGAAAATGGGTGTTCTGATGGCAATCTCCCAATACTTTGGTATGGTCTTGTTGCACCAAGCTGCCCGTAGGACCCTCAGCTCCCATGTACTTGACCATTTCTGGTGTTTGTAGTGAATTACACTGGAGAGGTTAAAGATGTTATAATGAAAAGGTAGATGTGTGTGTCAACAGTGTGAGGTCAAGCTATGTAAGACCCTGAGTCTAATAGTTGATGTTGATGTTAAGTTCTCAGGGGACCTATCGCTACCTCTCTAAGATCTCACACTGTGCTATATTTTGTTTATTTATTGGTGTGATGTTTATTATATGGCTACGTGTCTAGGGTTATTTGAATGTAGTGATATGGTGCACAAAAGACACACACACACAACTGGAACTCAAGGAAATTAACTGGAGTAAGTGTTGCGTCCTTTTGGCGCGTGTAATTTAAATTTGGGGGCACATTTGAGTAAGTATATATATAATTCATTATTTGCGCACGGTCGGGGAGATTAGTGGGAACAAAAGGCACAACGCGGTGCGCGAAGGGATGAAAAGAAAAGGAGAGAGCAATGACGTAGGAGAGACCTGATGGCCATGACCGGTGTCGGTCATGTATTTTTGTGAACTATTGTTCAAGCTTGCCCAGATATTGGGAAGCCTTCATAAGGTATTCAAAGTCTCCGGAGAGGAGCACAGTTGTATCGGCCAAGGTAGGGCGATATGTGTACATTAATTATATGATATTTTCTCGTCAGTCCTTCTGACGTGTTTCGATCTGGCTAGACCTCAATACGAACCACAGGTCGTATTTCTAGTGGGTTCCAGACGTACCCAGAATATTTTGAAGGTTACTATTGCATTTTTTATGGATTACTTCAGAAGCCCCTTCGGGGCGTGTAGGCTCCAATCAAGCCAAGAGGAAATTATTACCATGAAGGTCGGTCACCGTCCTTGAAGGGTCGGTCCTTATTATAAGATGTTGATCAAGCTCATGATTAATAGAAATTGGAAAGAACGAGAACAATATGAACTGTCATATCCCAGAAGTAATCTACGTTGTTGATGCATGCTTATGAATATTACGTTTGAACTTGTACTAACGTCTGTAATAAATTGTCTGCGTCTTCGTCAAGAAAATGGACTCGACTTACATCCTTTTATCAGTTGTGGTCAGTACTTCAGACTACACCCTTGTTTCATAATGTTGAATTTGTGTCGGCCATATATAAGCCCGACTGAAGTTGATAACAGTTAAATTAACTTTATTGACAGTTGTTAACCACGGCATATTATTACAACCCATACACCATGTATGCAGCATAGTCTATAACGACTTCAACGGTGAATAAAGTAGACTCTACATCTACTAGACTCTACAGTAAGGCTGTTGTTAAAGTTATGATATTATTTTTACAATTTATTTTCCTGTACCTCAAATCTCTTTTGGACAGGAATGTTGAAAACTGAAGAAAAGTATTTTACAAATAAGAAATAAATAATAAAGAGTATTGGTACTTGTGCGTTAATTCACCGTCAAATTAATATTTTGGCAATTTATTACCCAATTCGAGCACCGTACTATTTCTTACATTTTTTTTCTTACAATATTTTTTTTTCACCTGCGGGTGGGGTTAGTACATTTGGCAGGTAGGGGTTGCGGGTTAGTCTATTATGTATTTTTGCAGGAAGGGGTGGTAGCATGGGTCATTGTTTATTTATTATTTTTAATGTAAAACCTTTGACTCGTCTTGGCGAGGCGCGTCCCGAATGACTGCCTGGTAAAGCTATAAGCAAGTTTGCTCAGTGTGTATCCTATCCATCTTCAGCGCCTTCTCATGTCTCGTAGACCGCATAGCTTGAATATACCCCCGCATGGATTCATAGAGTGCACAAGCTGTATTCAAATCTTGGTCAGAAGATTGCAGAGAAGCACTGGTCATTTGAAAACGGTGTAATACTTGAATCCCACAGTATGATCATTATTTCAGTTTCTAGCTTCATCATGGTTGAAAGTAGACAACGAGCCTGTTGACGACACTCTGCGTTCTGATCATTGTTATCTGAAATATCATCCAAGACTTGTTTTATTGCAGAAAAGCGGTGTAAAAGTGCTTTTGTCGCATCTGCCCAAGCGGACCACCTGGTATCTGACAGTCTTTTCACAAAGGGCAAATGGGACTTATTATGACTACCGCCAGCACATAATGCAGTAGAAAGGAGACCCCACCGGTAGGTAGAAGCAGAAAAGAAGGTGTACAGGCTTTCAACGAATCCAAAGAAAATGACTGCTTCTGTCCGCAAACAGTTAAGATAAAAAGTAATAAAGAGTCACACTAAGTCACCCTGTTATGCTCTTTCTCTCACAATTTCGTGACATCAAATGAAAAAGCGCTAAAGATGGCATACATCACAAGATCATTGGTTTAACGCTCGTATTAGAAGATGACCAAAAAATGATGTACATATTTATTGGCGCGGGGCCCTAAAAGAAAGGGGCTCGTAGAATATGCTACTTTTGCTACTACGTTAATCCGGCTCTGATTAGGTAAATATTTGACAATGATCAGTGCATAGCGAGGGAGGGGACCAACTCCCCACCCAGCTCTCTCCACCCAGCCCTCCACACCCAGCGGTGAAAACAAATAAAGGCTTTCTTGCCAGGGTACAGTTTTGTTGGTTTTGTGGGCCCTAAACAGGACCGTGGTGCAGTTTTGTGGGCCCTGAAAAGGACCGTGGTAGGTGCAGTTTTGTCGGTTTTGTGGGCGCTGAATAAGACCGTGGTAGGTGCAGTTTTGTGGGTTTTGTGGGCCCTGAATAGGACCGTGGTAGGTGCAGTTTTGTGGGTTTTGTGGGCCCTGAATAGGACCGTGGTAGGTGCAGATTTGTGGGTTTTGTGGGCCCTGAATAGGACCGTGGTAGGTGCAGTTTTGTGGGTTTTGTGGACCCTGAATAGGACCGTGGTAGGTGCAGTTTTGTGGGTTTTGTGGGCCCTGAATAGGACCGTGTTTTTTTGTAATCCGGAAAAAATACAACTTACTCGAATTTTTTTTTTTTTTTACACTTTTGTCTCGTTTTGGTGAGGCGCGTCCCCTTGAACCTAGTCGGTTATATTAGGGCGCATGTCCAAATATAAAAGACCCTTAAGTCTAGGGAATTGCTAGTCATCATAATCATCATCATCATCAACTTTCAAGTCCCTATCAGAGTCAGGTACCCATTTACAGCTGGTTAGACTGATGCGTGACACCTGTTCCCTTCCTCGCTGCCGTTCCCTTCTCTAACTCAAGATCAGAGTCAAGTACCCATTTACAGCTGGTTAGATTGATGCGTGACACTACCAAGCTTTGAACCCGAAACCCGGTAACTTATTGTGGTAGTGGAGTGTTAGAGACTGCATTATAATAGGTCCAGCATCGAGAGGTGGGGCCTACCTAGCTATAAACTGGTACTTAACTTTGAGTTAGGGAAGGAAAAGACAGCGAGGAAGGAAACTGGTCTCCCCACCTCTCGATGCTGGACCTAGTATGGTGAAGTCTCTAACACTCCACTACCACAATAAGTTACCGGGTTTCGGGTTCAAAGCTTGGTAGTGTCACGCATCAGTCTAACCAGCTTATTAATGGGTACCTGACTCTGATCTTGAGTTAGAGAAGTCAACGGCAGCGACTTCCCTTGTTTCCTTGTACCGTTAACTTGTAGAACTGATTCAATACCGTTTTATTGGTTTATAAACTTAAAATACGGGGGGGGGGGGACGTTGAGGGCGGGTCTGTCGTAAGCGTGTCAACTATGAATGCACGAGGAACGTTTTTGTTTTTTTTTAACTTGCCCTCCCAAATCACAATGTGAAATCAACCTTTTTTCAGTCCAGAAAAAGTACGGTTCTCAGTTTTTGTAATAAATTTCCACAATTTGATTTTAGCGGTGAATTAACGCACAAGAACCGAGAAGGCAACGGCAGCAAGGAAGGGAACAAGTGTCACGCATCAGTCTAACCAGCTGTAAATGGGTACCTGACTCTGATAGGGACATGAAAGCTGATGATGATGATACCACGGTCCTATTCAGGGCCCACAAAACCCACAAAACTGCACCTACCACGGTCCTATTCAGGGCCCACAAAACCCACAAAACTGCACCTACCACGGTCCTTTTCAGGGCCCATAAAACTGCACCACGGTCCTGTTTAGGGCCCACAAAACCAACAAAACTGTACCCTGGCAAGACAGCCTTTATTTGTTTTCACCGCTGGGTGTGGAGAGCTGGGTGGAGAGAGTTGGGTGGGGAGTTGGTCCCCTCCCTCGCTATGCACTGATCCTTGTCAAATATTTACCTAATCAGAGCCGGATTAACGTAGTAGCAAAAGTAGCATATGCTACGAGCCCCTTTCTTTTAGGGCCCCGCGCCAATAAATATGTACATCAATTTTTGGTCATCTTCTAATACGAGCGTTAAACCAATGATCTTGTGATGTATGCCATCTTTAGCGCCTTTTCATTTAGTGTCACGAAATTGTGAGAGAAAGAGCATAACAGGGTGACTTAGTGTGACTCTTTATTACTTTTATCTTAACTGTTTGCGGACAGAAGCAGTCATTTTCTTTGAATTTGTTGAAAGCCTGTACACCTTCTTTTCTGCTTCTACCTACCGGTGGGGTCTCCTTTCTACTGCATTATGTGCTGGCGGTAGTCATAATAAGTCCCATTTGCCCTTTGTGAAAAGACTGTCAGATACCAGGTGGTCCGCTTGGGCAGATGCGACAAAAGCACTTTTACACCGCTTTTCTGCAATAAAACAAGTCTTGGATGATATTTCAGATAACAATGATCAGAAGGCAGAGTGTCGTCAACAGGCTCGTTGTCTACTTTCAACCATGATGAAGCTAGAAACTGGAATAATGATCATACTGTGGGATTCAAGTATTACACCGTTTTCAAATGACCAGTGCTTCTCTGCAATCTTCTGACCAAGATTTGAATACAGCTTGTGCACTCTATGAATCCATGCGGGGGTATATTCAAGCTATGCGGTCTACGAGACATGAGAAGGCGCTGAAGATGGATAGGATACACACTGAGCAAACTTGCTTATAGCTTTACCAGGCAGTCCTTCGGGACGCGCCTCGCCAAGACGAGGCAAAAATTTTACATTAAAAATAATAAATAAACAATGACCCATGCTACCACCCCTGCCTGCGAAAATGCATAATAGACTAACCAGCAACCCCTACCTGCCAAATGTATTAACCCGGCCCGCAGGCGAAAGAAAAATTATTGTAAGAAAAAAATGTAAGAAATAGTACGGTGCTCGAATTGGGTAATAAATTGCCAAAATATTAATTTGACGGTGAATTAACGCACAAGTACCGTTGGTACTTGTGCGTTAATTCAGCGGGAAATTATTATTTTGTAAATTTATTACCCAAACCGAGCACCGTCCTTTTTCTTACATTGTTTTTCTTACAATAATGTTTCTTTTTTTCCGCCTGCGCGGGGTTAATCCATTTGGCAGGTAGGGGTTGCGTGTTAGTCTATTATGCATTTTCGCAGGTAGGGGTAGTATCATGGGTCCAAGACTTGTTTTATTGCAGAAAAGCTGTGTAAAAGTTCACCCGTGTGTTACCGGGACCCGAAAGGGGAGCAAAGAATAGTAACACTGTCCCCTGCCAAGCATGTCGTAGAAAGCTACTAAGGAGGGTTGGGCATGGGGTCGGTTACCCCATCCAGTAAAAAATTTTAAACCACAAAAAACTTCAACAAATATGGACAAGTCAAATAAAGAAAATAAAACACAGCCATCCAAGACAGGGGAAGGTCCTCTCGCGGGGAGGCGTATGATGCAACACAGAGAAAGCCGAAAGGAGTCTGTGTTGCTGACTAACCTTCTTTCTTCTAGGAGAACTTCCAGATTTGACACCTGGAATGTTCGGACTTTAAACGAACAAGGGAAAGTGGCGCAAGTAGCAGCAGAAATGAGGGAATAAAAAATCGAGGTTCTGGGAATGTGTGAAACAAAGTGGAAGGGGGTAGACAGGAAGAAACTCATCACAGGTGAATTGGTGCTGTCCTCAGGACATGAAGATGAAAGTTCACACCACAGTGAAGGGGTAGCTCTTATGTTATCTTAAGAAGCACAGAAAGCACTCATTGAATGGGAAGCTGTTGGACCCAGAATAATAACAGCTACTTTAAAAACAGCTAAAAAGAAAATTCATGTAAATTTCATCCAATGTTATGCACCAACTAATGACCAAGAAGAGTCTGTGAAAGAAGCATTTTATACTAAACTACAGGAAATTATGGATAAAGTAAAAAGAAGAGACATCACAATTTTGATGGGTGACATGAATGCAAAGATAGGTACAGTCAACACCGGATTTGAAGAAGTCATGGGAAAACATGGGCTAGGAGTAATGAATGAAAATGGAGAACTATTCGCAAACTTCTGTGCTTCAAATCAACTGGCTACAGGAGGAAGCATGTTGCCACATAAGAGAATACACAAGGCAACATGGATATCACCAGACCATAGAACAGAAAATCAGATCGATCATATATGCATAAAGAAGAAGTTTAGATCATCATTGCCGGATGTAAAGGTATATAGAGGAGCAGATGTGGCATCAGATCACCATCTTCTGATAGCCAAAGTAAAAATGAAACTCAAGAGATATGCAATAATGCAAAATTATAGACAACAGTTTAATGTAGGACAGCTAAGAAATCAAGAAACAAGAGACAAATTTGCGGTCACAGTATCCAACAAATTCCAAGTGCTCCAACAGCTGGAAGATGTAGAGAATACAGAAGACTATTGGCAGCAGGTCAAAACGGTATGGAAGGAGACATGTGAAGAAATACTGGGGAAAAGGGAAAGACAACAAAAAGCATGGATAACAACAGAAACCATCAATAAGATAAAAGACAAATAAAACAAGAAAGCAGAGTTAAACACAAGCAAAACCAGAAGTTCCAAAGCCAAGGTTTAAGAAGTGAACACAGAAGCAAACAAAGAAGTAAAAAGAAGTATCAAAAGAGACAATAGGAAGTATATTGAGGAGTAGGCAAGAGAGACAGAAGATGCTGCAGCCAAAGGAAATATGAAAGAACTGTATAACAGCACAAAGAAGCTAACAGGGAAATACAAGCTAACAAGTTGCCTCATAAAAGACAAGAATGGGAAACTGCTCAGCAATATACAAGAGCAAATGAAGAGGTGGACAGAATATTTTGGGGTCCTTCTCAATAGACCAGCTCCACAAAACCCGCCGGACATCCAGCCAGCAGAAGAAGAGCTACAAATTAACGGTGAAAGACCAACGAAGGAAGAAATAAAGAAAGCCATAAAGCTTCTAAGAGATGGAAAAGCGTCTGGACCTGATGGCATTCCAGCAGAGGCCATCAAAGCAGATATCGACACGGCTACAGAGATGTTATATAAATTACTTGGTAAAGTCTGGGAAAAGGAAGAGATACCAGCAGAATGGAAGGAAGGATATCTGGTTAAGTTGCCTAAGAAGGGAAATCTACAAGAGTGCACAAATTATAGAGGAATAATGTTACTATCAGTGCCAGGATAAGTATTAAACAGGATTATCCTTGAGAGATTAAAATAGTCCATAGACAAGAAACTGAGAGATGAACAAGCAGGTTTTCGACAAAACAGATCATGTACAGACCAGATAGCAACTTTGAGAATAATAGTTAAACAAAGACTGGAATGGAATTCACCACTATACATCGGATTTACACTAAGGAAACCTGAGAGTTAGAAACAGAGGTGAAAATGATGAGGAGAACATGGAAAGAACTTGAGATGATGGCACGTGACAGGAGGACTTGGCATGTGTTTGTTGAAGGCCTATGCTTGGGAGTGGAGGGTTATGAATTGATGAATTGTGTAAAAGTGCTTTTGTCGCATCTGCCCAAGCGGACCACCTGGTATCTGACAGTTTTTTCACAAAGGGCAAATGAGTACCACCAGCACATAATGCAGTAGAAAGGAGACCCCACCGGTAGGTAGAAGCAGAAAAGAAGGTGTACAGGGTTCAACAAATTCAAAGAAAATGACTGCTTCTGTCCGCAAACAGTTAAGATAAAAGTAATAAAGAGTCACACTAAGTCACCCTGTTATGCTCTTTCTCTCACAATTTCGTGACACTAAATGAAAAGGCGCTAAAGATGGCATACATCACAAGATCATTGGTTTAACGCTCGTATTAGAAGATGACTAAAAAATGATGTACATATTTATTGGCGCCGGGCCCTAAAAGAAAGGGGCTCGTAGCATATGCTACTTTTGCTACTACGTTAATCCGGCTCTGATTAGGTAAGTATTGACAAGGATCAGTGTATAGTGAGGGAGGGGACCAACTCCCCACCCAGCCCTCCACACCCAGCGGTGAAAACAAATAAAGGCTTTCTTGCCAGGGTACAGTTTTGATAGTTTTGAGGGCCCTAAACAGGACCGTGGTGCAGTTTTGTGGGCCCTGTAAAAAAACCGTGGTGGGTAAATTTTTGTGGGTTTTGTGGGCCCTGAATAGGACCGTGGTAGGTGCATTTTTGTGGGACCTGAAAAGGACCGTGGTGGGCATAGTTTTGTGGGTTTTGTGGGCCCTGAATAGGACCGTGGTAGGTGCAGTTTTGTGGGCCCTGAAAAGGACCGTGAGGGGAACAGATTACCAAAGATCGCTGAAGCTTGGCACATATTAGGACATACACATGTTCGTTCGTAGCTGCATAATTTACAGAGGAGGCCAAAATTCTGCAATGTCAAGCAGTATATTGTCGAACGGGTCTGACTGACGAACTTTATTCCGATGTCGCCACAAAAATTCACACATGTAGGAATCTAACATGTGTCTGTGTGTTCCGTTCTGACTTTTGTTGCGTTCTTTCGCAGATTTCCACAATCTCTCTATTCGTTGTGTATTTGCCCCTATCCCTTTATTTCTTGTACAGAGACAGGTTCCCTCGATCAGAAACAACTGTCGTACCAGGACGAATGTTGGCTATGATAAGGGGCATAAGTGTAGCCGCTGAGCGGTCCGGCACTGGAACCATGAAACACTCACTTGTTTCACGACATAGGCCACCAAATACCCACTGCTGTGGAAATACACGACCGACGTTATTTTTTCTGCGTGTGAAGACACTTTCGTCTATCTCTACCGTGGTATTGGGACCGCCAATTACAGCGGGATTTGCAATGAGTACATTTGCACAAACCTCACGGAGGTTGCTGTTCCATTTAATGACAGCGTGATTGGCAATTCCTAGCTCTGATTTACAGAAATCAATGCTAGTCAACTCTTTACTCCAACAGTAAATGAACAGAATAATCTGCCTGAAGGATAAACGTGCGCCCTGTAACCATGTGCCAGAACGAATAGGTATATCCTGTGTACATATGTGACATCTCTAACGATCTTGGCGAACTGTCAAGGACAAACTCATCTGGTGATTGTTAGCACACAGTCGGACGGTGTGTAGAATGCCCCGATTCTGTAAAAACTTCAGACAGTTCTCTTTGTTACGTGTAAAATCTGTCACCTCCAGTAAATTCATCTTCCACGTCTCTGGACCGCTATCAAATGACAAGTGGCACGATAAGATTTTCCACGTCTCTGGACCGCTATCAAATGACAAATGGCACGATAAGATTTGCCGCTCTAAAGCCGCGCCAAAACACATAATTTAAGAAAAAAAAATTTAAGAAAAAAAAAATTCTACACTGCGGGGGATGGGGGTAGAGCTCACAATGTGAAATGTCACTTTTTCAGTCAAGAAAGAGTACGGTGATTGGTTTGGGTAATAAATTTACAAAATAATAATTTCCCGGTGAATTAACGCACAAGAACCCAATATCTTACAAGATTTCACACAATTTACAAAACTTATATTGTCACTGTTTAACAATTTTCATCATGTTATTGGCTTGAGTGCCTTGGTTTAGGTTTTCACGATAAGTACTTGCTTGACACGTTGCAGTATCTGACTTTCTTCGGTCGTTAAAATATCTGGACACTGAAGATGCTATGCTTATGTTAGGAACAATGTTGGTACACTGTTAAAGAGTTCAAAATGTCTAAAATTGTGTCACGTTTTTCACCCCTAGCTGAAGCTGCAAAATATGACCAATTTTGGCATCTGTGGTTTATAACCAAGACGCCCCTCTGATGCTGACTGGCCACTGTTGATCACACTCATCATTTCTACAACACTGTCAAGAAGCTGTGGTTAAATCAGTCAAAAGGGGTTACGGAATACGACCATACAATACATTTAAGAGTTTTGACATCAGTTAAAGACATTTTCTAAACCCAGCCATGACTACTTCACTTTGGCTTAGCGTTTTGCCAAAGTGAGCAAAATTGTTTTCCTCGTCGACAAAATGTACCGAAATAAAAGATAAGAAAGAAAAAGATGACGAACTCTTTGAGCAAAGCACCCAACAGCAAAGCCCTAAAAAGAACTGTAAGCTTTTATTGCTAGCGTTTGTCAGTCCTATGAAGGACTTCTAGCTAAGCCAATGGTGTCCAGAATTGAGGTTATGTAGTGATGGAAGCCATCTTTCTTCGGGAGGATTTATGTTAAGCATTTACATTAATTTTAAATATTCATTAATTTTAAATGTATATTAGTTCACTAAGATATTTTGTAAGCTTACAGACCTACCCTCAAGACACAGCGGTACATCGAAGTCTGCGGCTGTTTGAAGCTTCGATCTATACAAATCGCTCACAATAACGTGAAGTTATGGCTCCTTCTCAGATATCTTGTTGTGTTATTGGTTAAGGCTTGTAACTATACCAGTCGGCCCTCTGGATATCTTCTCAGCTCTGTCAGATCTTGAAGTGACTTCAAGAAGTAAGGATCTGTGTCTGAGACCGGTCTTAAGTACCTAATCTCAGGTCTAACCCTTGCTGTTGTCACGGATTTGACTGTTAATTTTATTTTACCAACACGTACCATTTTTCTAATTTTTTTAATGTTCTGGTGTCCTCGATTTTTTGGCACTTTCAGTTTTCTTTTCTTCCAGATTTTACCTACGTAGCTAATTATTCCCTCTCAGACCCCACCCCGCGGTTTTATTTCGTTCTTGCCTTCATTATAAATTCAACACTTGGTCAGTAGTGGTCAGCTTACGATAATATTACCTAAGCTGCACCTGGTGTGTCTGACTAGGGGGAACGCTGGTAGCTCGTAACAGCGTTTGATCTGGAGCGATAAATAGTTTCTTTGAAGAAGCGAACCTCTAGCCTACTACAGTCCATAGCGGGAGCAAAGGGGAGACAAAACTCACTTTCGTTCTGAGATTTTTGTTGTGGCCCTTGATCGCTCACAGAATAATATTATGTCATATGTACGAAACTTTCCCGCGGGTGTTGTCTCTGATGTAGTCTCCAGAATAACATTTGTCTTACTCATGATTACGTTATACGCAGTACATCCGTGGGAACACGCGATGGTGGGTAGCGTCTTCTGGTAGACTATAAATCTAGATAGGTTTACTCAGTCAAGCACACTCGTAAATCTTTCCTACCCGTAGATGACCAAATGAGACAGGCAGATGTTAGCACCACAAAACTAGATTGTGTTGCCTATTCTCGAGGAAGTTGAGGGGAACTGCGGTAAGACGTGGAATACAATGGATGGGTTTGAAAAAAAAATCGAAAAAAGGTGATTCGTCTTACGAGGACAAAAGACAAAGAAAATAGTCTACGTTACGGCCACAAGGCCTTCGTCAGGAAAGGAAAGAAAGTAAAGGCTAGATAGGACACATAAAAACTAAATAAAATAAAAACTGGGTACTTCCCTGAAGGCAAGAACCGAAATTCTATCAAAATCGCTGTCTGTTGATGACCGCGTGGCTGAACAGAAAGCGACTTCCGCCGCCGGATGTACACAATGCTGACTTCTCCCGGTAATTAATTCAGTGATAATGTAGCGCCGTCTACCGCATTAGTTAACGGGTACTTCAGCAGTTAGGTGTCCCCCGGTGTTATTGTTTACAATGGGTTAATGGTATACTTACGATAACAGATACTTACTAGGCGAAAGACCTCATAGTGCGTTCAGTGCTTACCATGAGTTAAGAGTAAGATAAAAGCTGTCATTACGTTAAGGAAATGACGGGAGTGTAGGTTATTCACTTAAAACTGAACAGTGACGTGCGTGCACTATAACACTTGAATTATAATGAGGTAGTCATTTATTACTTTCTGAGAGAAACTTCTAATAAGTGTGCAATTATTATATGCCTAATTGTGTAGTTAGACACCAGTTTAGAACTTTCACAGGATGCAGTCACCAGCCAGAGATATAATTATATCTTATGGTTAATTCACAACGTATTATTATAGCAATTACATTGCATTTTCCATGTATTCAATTTTAGGAGGTTATTACTTTTTCCCTTTTTGTGTATCGACCCCAAGGGGCGCATACCGTTTATTATGTAATGTCTAATGCTGTAATTTATGTAAATTCACTTAATGTTGTAAGATCAGTCACATATCCACTCAGCGACAACTAGACGGTTAGTTGTCCTGTATGTTGAGTTGGAAGAGGACTGAGTTTATTTTGCTGTCAGAGCATTCGCTGACAGGTACATGTATGTACAAGATATATTAGCCTATGCGGGCGCATGCTGAAAATTGATAGAGTGGATGTAACAGGAGGGCGACTCATATGGATAACGACAGCCCGAGACTATCATAGCAATGATTAAAATAATTATACATCCCATAGTGGGGCATAACTGTTTATTATAACGTTATTGTAATGTTATTGTTTGCTTGATATAAAGGGTGTTTGTTTTGGGTCTCAGTTTCAGGGCACCCCATTGCTACTGCAGGATTCCAGTCAGGCGACGAACGTATCTTCTCATCGATCTCAAGGTTCCTGAAAGCAATTAGCACCACGAGGAGTTATCACCCATACCTGAATTACAACCCTTTTTCAACTCCCATCCCTCTAATGGGAAATAAGCTCATGCAGTGTTTAACGAGCCAAAGCAAATCTGAAATTGAATTTAACAGTAGTGGTTTCCTACTCGCCTCTTGATCACCAGTCAGAGCATTGTGGCTTCCTTTACGCAAGATAATTTCATACAACGAAGTACTTTGTAATACTATTATCTTGTTTCCAGGGCTCAAGTCTCTCAAGTCACTCGCTGTCCTTGTAAAGCTGAAGAGTATTATCAGAACTGATATTTTTTTAAACAGTAAACAAAAATTTACCGTGATGACGGTTAGGGATTCGGCGTAAGAATTTATGGTTTGGCTGTAACGTCACACAGTGAAAGCGAATCGGACGGCTTATCGATACCACTGCGGATTTTAAAGCCTTTGTTGTTATTTATGTCTCAGAGCCATACAATGAGACTGAATGTGTGAGTTGAGAGATTGTTATATTTGTGTTGGACTCGATGTATGGTAATGCCCATATATGCCACTATGCAATATGTAAGATCCTTTTGTTACATCATATATTAATGTGTGGTGGAGTCGGTGGGTAGGGAGTTATGGTCGTGATTGATCTCACAAGGGGACTTGACAAACACATCATCACAACTTTAGTTTAGGCAGCACTATGTGCCGGTCAAAAATATTCAAGATGTTTGATAATTTCGTCTACATTAAAAGAAACTTTGTGCTATACATATTTACAGACGCGGATTTGAGCCTTCTTCTTCTTCTTCCGTCCTTAGCCACCGACCGTCAAAGCAGTCAGTGGCCATTACGCCTAGTGGCGTCTTAGGGCAACAGCAGATAGGTTTTCTTTGCCATTGTTTCCCATCACGCCTATTGGCGTCTTTAGGGCAACGGCAAATCAATCCATTTGCTGTTGTTTCCGTAATCGAAGTGACTGGCAAACGGGTGATCAGCCCGTTGGTGGATTTGAGCCTAGTGTACATTTATTTATCCCTTGAAATATATAAATGCAAATTTCTATAATAATAACAATTGAAAGAAATATTCTCTATGGAATTTAAAATTCTATGTCATTACCGTCTTTGTTGCAAATGTTTTTGGAGATATTTTGAATTAGTAACTACTTAATGTTTTGAATGTTATGAATTTTCTTTCTACATACATTGCGTCCTTTGATAATAAAAATTACGTCCCTTACATTACACTCATAATGGATTCTTAACGAAACAGTATGAGGCGGAAAATGTGATTGTGGTGGAAAATTGATATGAGTTCCCAGCGTCAAGGTCTGGCTGTCTATGGAATACAGAAAGTTAGATAAAAGTCAGTGACCTTACCTGCTTGTTGTACATGAGTTGTAAGAAAGTGCTAAATATCACTCAACAGGTTTACATTTAATGTTGATCCCAAGACTGCGCCCTTGCCAAAACAAAAAGGCAACACCAGCTGAAGTTTGAAGATATACGCAAGAGTAAAGTCCAGGATTATTGGAGGACGGAGATGTCGAGTTGTTCCCTAAGTTTATACAAAAAGATGTCCTTACAACATCAGGTGGAAATAGTCATGATATTGATGCCCCCTAACGAAATGGGTTTAGTTCGAATCGGAGGCCTAATAATCAAGAGAAGGATAGCACTTGAGAGCCATGACCCAAGCGGGACTGCTGTCAAGGATGATCAGATAATCAGTATTAGATATAATATTTCTACAGAGTGACTGACAAGTGAATCTCTTCTTTTCCAAATGTTATTGTCAGCACTTAAACTTACTTAATAAACATGAGACATATATCAAAACAAGGAGCAATTAAGGTAATTTGACATTTGACAAGTACGTTGTAATTTTTTATTTTTTTTTACCAGAAACAAAACAAAATAAACTAAATTCTAAAATGGCTAATAAAGTCAACGTAACAAGAGAGACTAAACATTATTGCCCGCTATGACGTCTTGGGCCCCTACTCTTCGCAATGTTCATCAACGACCTGCCACTACATCTAAAATATTCAACTTGTGACCTCTTTGCAGATGATTGTACTATCTACACTAGTGACAATGACTGCGTGGCACTTGAAATGACTCTTCAAAGCGATGTAGACAATCTAACAAAATGGAGTAATATGAATCATATGCCAGTAAACACAACAAAAACGAAATCTATGTTGATTACCACCAGACAGAAACTTCTAAGCTGCACCAAGAGATCGCTACAGCTACACGCGGAATCAATACTAATTGAACATGTAATAGAACACAAAGTTCTGGGAATCACGATTGACCAGCACTTAACGTGGAACTCCCATGTACGGAATTTAACCAAACACTTAGCACAAAAGACGTACCAGCTAGCCAAAATAAAACACTTCTTAGACGCAGACACTAGACTATTGTTCTACACCTCACATATACAGACACATCTAGATTACTGCTCTACACTATGGGATTGTTGCCCTCCTTCCACCTCGAAGAGACTGCACTCCGTGCAAAAGAGAGCAGTACGTCTGATCACCGATAATCGCACGACACCACACACAAGGACAGGAAAAGAACCCAAAATACTGTCGCTAAAAAAACGTCTTCTCTACAACAAAGCCAAGCTGACTCTTACAATTCTATCTAACAATGCCCCGTCGTACCTAAGATCATTGTTTCAAACCAGTAGAAGGGAGGGACAACGATTACATCAGTTACGTCTGCCCAAACCTAGGATCGACCTGTTCAAAAAGAGTTTAGCCTATTCTGGTGCCTACTTATGGAACAGCCTTCCACACCACCTAAAAAGCCTACCTACACAATATTCTTTTAACAAAGCACTTTTCAAACACTTCCTCAACACTGATTATCTACCCCCATAGAAACAGCATTTGCCTGTCAACATCTCACCCATAGGTCAACATTTATTTTCCTCTTCCGCTCGTTTTTTGTGTGTGAATAATTTGTTTTATATCCATGTAATATCATTATTATATTCACTTTAAAATATTATTATATAATGTAATGTATGTGTGAATGTACCCACATAATACTGTACTTTAGAAATGTGAGTCGTGAGAATGTACCCGCATACCACTGTACTTTAGAAATGCGAACTGTTTTTTTTTTATTTATTTATTTTTTTTTTAACTGCTAAAAGACTTTTCCTGCCACAGAAGTGCGTAAGAAAGTGTTATTATTATTATTTCATTTTCCACCAAGAATGTATGGACATAAGCGAGAATGTGTTTATGTAATTTTTGTATTGATGATTGATGACACATTCAAAAATACAGATTAATTGTAGACGGATTGACCGCATGAGTGAGTGTCGGTATACATAATTTATTTATTGTTATTTATTGTTTTATTTATTTTATTTTATTATTACTTTTTTTCCCCAATTACTAGCTTGTTTGTTTCAAAAAAAAAAAACCGACTCATTTTTTTAAATTATGATTGCATACTGTAAATGAATGCTGTTATGGTAACTTTATAATGTTGCATGCCTTTAAATTAATGCTTAAAGCATCATGTGGGAATGAAAGTATATAGGATGCAAGATTAATGAGAGTGGAAGGGCAGAATGTTAGACGGGCCTGCGCGCCCAATTCTTTACCCTTCGAAAATAAAGTTCGTTCGTTCGTTCGTGCGTGATCTCCCCCCTGCGCTATAGTTTTACAATATTATTTACAACAAATCAAAAATTAAATAAGATATCAAAAATAAGATCAGACTTCAACATGTGACACATCATTTGATGTAATAAAATAACAGATAATTCTCTATATTGTGATATTTGTTTCGTATAAAGTATGTAAGTGGATAAATGAAGAAATACAAATTTCAAAACAGCATGTGACTTTTCAGTTACCTTGTAAAATCACGTGTCTAATTATCTAGGTCACATGTCGTATAGTTCCTGGGGGTCTTTGAAGAGACCAAGAAAGAAATAAGACAACTGTACATTCAGCCATGTCGTTCAATGCGCCTAATACAAGGTCATGAATGGAGATGGCAAACTCCTCATATAAAACAACTTACTACATAAACCGCTGCTATGAGAGCATGTAACTGCCTCGTGCAGGCTTCCGGTGGGACTAACTACAGTAGTGACTTGGTGTATGCTTCCTGCAGGACTAAATACAGTGGTGACTTGTTGCAGGCTTCCTGCGGGACTAAATACAGTGGTGACTAGTTGCAGGCTTCCTGCAGGACTAAATACAGGAGTGACATGTTGCAGGCTTCCTGCAGGACTAAATACAGTGGTAACTTGGTGTAGGCTTCCTGTGGAACTAACTACAGTGTGACTTGATGTAGGCGTCCTGTGGGACTAACTACAGTGGTGACTTGGTGTAGGCTTCCTGCTGGACTAACTACAGTGGTGACTTGGTGTAGGCTTGCTGCGGGACTACCAAAAAAGTGGTGACTTGGTGCACGCTTCCTGCAAAAATAACTACAGTGGTGTCTTGATGTAGGCTTCCTGCGGGACTAATTACAGTGGTGACTTAGTGAGGCTTCTTGGGGGACTAACTACAGTGGTGACTTTATGTAGGCTTTCTGCCGGAATAACTGCAGTGGTGACTTGGTGTAGGCTTTCTATAGGACTAACTACAGTGTTGACTTAATGTAGGTTTCCTGTGGGAGTAACTACAGTGTGACTTAATGTAGGATTCCTGTGGGACTAAGTAGATTGGTGACTTCGTGCAAGCTTCCTGCGGACTAAATACAGTGATGACTTGATGCAGGCTTCCTGCGGGACTAACTACAGTATTGACTCCATGCTTGTCACACAATGGATTGGGGCGACCCCTTCTTCTTCCTAATCTCTGTTTTACTACGGCAGTAATCGGTACATTTGTGGTTGTAACGACTGTTGTTTGTTTCTGTTTGTTGTAGGTCTACTAATTTGAGTACATCATACTGACAACACGAATGCATTAGGGCATTGTCACCACAGGACATGAAAACTGGCAGAAGAACATAAGTCGCCTGATAATGGGTCCACGATACACGTGGTACAATTTTTATTTTGCTCTTCACAAATTTCAAACAATGGCAAAAAATGGAGAATCTTGAACATCTATCTCCTCAAATAAAATGCATGGTCAGTCCATAAGTATGTAAGCATGCATGTTGATATATCATAAATATATTCGTCTCATCTATTTAGTTCTGGCCGTTGTACTAGTAGGTGCGTATCAACCACGGACACCCAAGTAATGCAAACCCGAAACGTGAATTTATATTTTCTTGAATAAAATACTTCTATATAAGGTGCGGAACTTCTTCATAAGCTCGGGACCATCTTAACGATCGTTAAAAAAAAAACAAGTGGCGGCCTTCGAAAAAATGTTAATGTCACATAAAGGTACCAAATTCTTCCACAACTCCGGGAGCTCGAAAAATACGTCTAGCTTGGATGAATGAAGTATACGAAAGGCCCGTAATATTAGCCGTTAGAATAAATTAGGGGAACCGCGTTACGTCATTGACAACAGGTAACATATCAAAGTATAAGGCCTTCAATACAAGTTAAAGATCGTGCAAAACATGCATTACCACAAATAGACATATCTCCTCAAATAGCAATGGTTATATGCCTGCGTGTGGCAATATACCATGACATATTAACTTTATTCCTTAACAGTTGTACAGATTGTATTGCGTGCTTTGAATTGTCGCACTTTCTTTCTTTCTCTGCTAAGTAGCAAATAATTTGTATCCACATTCTTTCGCTACGTTCAGTATATTGTGTCTTGTCTGTTTATCTGCCACTCCTTGTGGATGGCAATACTAAACATTTGCAGGAGCGACTGAGAGAACATTATCGACAACCAAGCTGGTTAATCGCAGGGGCGGCAGATATCAGTACACAGATTAACACGTACATCGAACCAGCGCAATCTGCTTAATCACTGATAAGGCACGGGTGCGTCTCCGCGAAAATTGTAAATAGGCGGATTTTGTATATGCTCAAGCAAGAGATAAGACATTACTTTAGCGAAAGTAATAAGTGTTACATCTGACACACGTTGTCAAATGAGGTTAACGACATGTTCGCGAGTCTGTACGCAAGGCATCGTATGTCTTATTGCCATATACGGTAATACGTGACCTTTTGCTTTACGCACCTTATTTCACGTAGAATATTTTGAAAGTACTACACCCTAACCCGCCTGTTTGAAAACGATTGATGCTTTTGGTTAGACCCCATAACAAACAGATGCGTGGGAAGGCAGTGAATATAACCTGACGTCAAAACTACTGTGAAGATCGCTTGCCAAGACATCATATCTTGCTAGAGTGAAGCCTAGAATTCAGAATCCCATTTTATCAGACCGGACACCTTTTATTTGAGTATTTATCAGGACCTACAAAAACAGCCCAGGAAATTTATCATTTTTAATAAGAAAAGGCGCTGTCTGAGGAAATTGAAGGAAATACACAAAGTCAGAGAGCACTTATTAAATTAACGACAACCCAGACGCGTGTAAGAGGCCGATTCAAGTCTCTTTTATTCATATGAGCAAAAAGCCTGTGAGCCAGGATTGGCGTAAGTTGTGATTTTACATTCTATATTTCTCATTACTAACGTGTGAACTAACATATATACGTATATTGCCATGTGAATGTTAACATTTGAAAATCGCTAGTGGATGTCCCAGTCAGTTGAGGCTGGCAACCTCAGCGTATAGAATGATGATTCATGAACCACCACTGCACGGGCTGGTGATTGCTTTATTGCTAGTTTCTTAAAGAGAACTAAAAGCAAAAGGTAATCTCAGGTTCCATACGGAGCAGAGATGGAAAGATGAAGAAATGATGTACATTCTAATTATAATACTTACAGTTTCAAACCAGTGTAAATGTCGGTGTTAACATATGCACTTTAAAATTAATGGAAGTTTCAAACTTTTTCAATCAATGTAAACATATATGACAACATATTCAATTTATATTGTGAACACTTTTCAATCAGTGGAAATGTAAATGTAAACATATTCTATCTGAGCTATTAACCTTTTCATTTAAATGTAATGTAAAGCTTAAGGGGGGTAGGGCTGGAGTGTGTAAGGGATAGTACCTCACGGTGAGAGGCAGTCACTTCCTCTTTTTGAGGATGGCCTGGATCCTATTTGGTTCCCCCACTCCAGTTCAGCTCATGTATGGCTCCTCGAGTCTGCTTGTGTACGGCAGCGCCACCCCCCGGGCAACGGCTTTGACTGGCCGGCCAAACTACATGAGTAAATTGAAAAAGGGAGGTCCCCCTTAAACAGTACACACAACTGCTGGCCGAACGGGCGGATGATCAATAATATTTTGACAACGGCTTCTAGGGCAGGAGTTGGAAAGGCCTGGTATCGGGCTGAGGGCGCACCATGGACTGTAATGGTAAGCGGCCAGAACCATCCAGAAAGCAATGGCAAACTACTGGATGTACAATGCCAAGAAATCCATAATGGCTAATCTGAATACTACATAGTGAAGAACGAGATGGAAAGACTAAACATCGATATCCTGGGCATCTCAGAGCACAGATGGTCGGGCCAGGGACACTTTTCGATTCCATCAGGAGGAACATTCATATACTCAGGCAAAGAGAGAGGAGGTCAGAGCGGCGTAGGCTTCTACCTGTCTAAAAGGACAGCTGCCTCACTATTAGGATATAATCCCATAAATGACCGCATTGTCACAATCAGACTGAAAGGAAAAAGAAAGAACATCACAATTATACAAACATATGCGCCAACAGCAGCTGCTGAAGAACAGGAAATTGAAGATTTTTACAATGAACTGCAAAATGCATTAGAGAAAGCAAATAAGCAAGATATTAGGATAATAATGGGAGATTTTAATGCCAAAGTTGGAAACGAAAGATTAGAACATGAAAAAAGAGTGAAAGGAAGTTATGGATTGGGCCAGAGAAATGAGAGAGGAGAACGCTTGACAACATTCTGCCTAGAAAACAACCTAGTCATCACGAATACTCTTTTTATGCAACACCCTAGAAGACTATATACATGGACGTCACCGGACGGAAAAAGCAAGAACCAAATAGATTATATCTTAATACAACAAAGGTGGCGATCTTGTATCTCATCCATCAAGACGTTCCCAGGAGCAGACTGTGACTCCGACCATGAACTTCTTGCTGCAAACTTCAAGATCAAATTGAAAAAAGTCGTTACAAGCGACAAAGTAATACGTTATGACACAAGCGCCATACCAGAAGAGTACAGTGTCAATATTCAGAACAAATTTGACATTCTTATGGCAGTACAGGAGGAAATGACACCAGATGAGCTTGCTAATAACATCAGAGATGTATATATTACAAATGCACAGAGGTTAATTCCTAAAAGAAGCATAAAGAGACGAGAATACATCTCAGACGAAACACTGAAGTTGGTGGTAGAGAGAAGAAAAATGAAGTCCAAAAAAGATACAGAAAATCAGGAGTTGTACAAGGAATACACAAAGCAGATTAAAAAACGAGTCAGACAAGACAAACAACAATACATAAACGACACCTGCAGGAAAATAGAGGAAATGCGCGAACAGGGATTGAGTAAGAATATGTTTTCTGAAGTAAGAACATTGAAAAACAGCAACTTTAAATCATCACCTCGAGCAATAAACGACAAGAAAGGCGACACTCTAACAGAACGTAAAGATATTCTGAACAGATGGAAGGAGTACTGTCAAGAAATGTATACGGAAATAAACAAAGCGGCAGATAACAACGTCATGAATGAAGCGGAACGTGAACCAGAACCTACCATAGAGGAAGTCCGGAATGCAATCAAACACTTAAAAAGTGGAAAATCTCCTGGTTGTGATGAAATAACAGCTGAAATGATACAGGCAGGAAGAGAAGGCAGCGCTCGTATATACCATGCATTATGCTGCAAGATCTGGCAAAGCGGAATTTGGCCCAAGGAATGGAAAAGATCAATTTACATACCCTTGCCAAAAAAGGGCAACCTGAAACTGTGCACAAACTACAGAACTATAGCTCTTATAAGCCATGCCAGCAAAATACTTTTACAAATCATAATGAAAAGGATGCAACAAAAGCTAGAAACAGAAATAAATGAAGTAAAGGCGGGTTTTCGACCAGGTAGAGGCACTAGGGATCATATATTCAACATGAGGATCATCATAGAAAAGTGTAGAAAATTCAACGTTGACCTATATACTTGTTTCATTGATTACACAAAAGCTTTCGATTGTGTACAACATCAGCAGTTATGGGCTATTATGAAAAATATGGGATTTCCAAACCACCTTATACAACTCATCGCACTGTTGTACCAAGAACAACAGGCAGCCGTAAGAATAGAGGGGGAAACATCAGAATGGTTTGAAGTACAGAAAGGAGTAAGACAAGGCTGTACCCTTTCCCCTTACCTGTTTAACATTTATGCCGAGAATATCATGAGAAACGTAAGAGATGACCAAGAACACACAGAGTTTGACTCATTTAACATCGGCGGGTACCAGATCCCGGAAATCAGATATGCTGACGACACAGTCCTCCTATCGACCAACCCAGAAGGACTTGAACAATTACTTCTGTCCACCAAAAAACACAGCGAGGCCCAGAATCTATACCTAAACACCAAGAAGACCAAAGTATTGACAACAGACAAAGTAAAGACCAAACCAGAAATTGAAATTGATAACGAAGAACTGGAAAGTGTCAATGAATTCGAATACTTAGGATCAATCATTAACAGCTCTGGCGACTGTGCAGTAGAAATTAAAAGAAGACTTGCAATTGCTTCACATAAGCTAATACAGATGAAAAACCTATGGCAAGGCACAAGCAAAGAAACAAAGTTACAACTGATCAGAGCATGTATATTCCCAGTAGCAACATACGGCTGCGAGACTTGGACACTCAATAAAACAGTTGCAAAAAAGATTACATCATTCGAAATGAAATGCTACAGAAGGATGTTGAGAATACCCTGGACAGAAAAAAAGACCAACAGAGAAGTACTGCACTCACTAAATGTACAGGAACATTGGCTCCTAAATACCATCGCAATAAGGAAGCTGAAATTTCTCGGTCATATAAAAAGACATAATAGTCTGGAAAAAACAGTGATGGAAGGCATGGTCCCTGGAAAAAGGGGAAGGGGTCGACCTAGACGACGGTGGACCCAGGACATCACAGAGAGTCTGAACTTGTCTTTGGCTGATGCAGGTCGACTTGCCCAGAATCGTGATGCGTTCAGAGCAGCTGTAATGGAGACAACGTTCTGGAAAGAATACGTCACATGATGATGATGTAAAGCTTAAGCTATTTGTTGCGTGAGAAATTCTCGCAACATCGTTTTGTGTACAATATATATTTTGTAATGCAAGGGGAACAATTGTATGAAATTTATAGTCACTTTTCATTGTAAGCAGTTGTCTCCTCGCGTTGGTGTCGATGGCAGTTAAGTTTGTTATGCGTTCTTGAATCGTGTCCATGTATGGACTTGCTAGGCCGCTTTTCTCAGAAAGCGGTTGGCAACCTGTTGGGTTATCCTTATAAGGTAATCATTCTTAAGCTGGTTCTTAGTAAAGGTCCTAGTGTCTTAAGTTATCTGAGCTGTGGTCGATTCGCGCTGGACTGCGCATGTCTAAGTCTTGGGTCTTTGTCGACGATTTCCGCCCAGCAGTCAGTGAGCGAAGATTTTGAATAGCGAGCAAGACGTCTTTGTGAGCGTTTGTGCTTTTCTTGTTCTTCAGGGATGTGAAGTCCTCTTATGGATATTTCGTTTATTCGAGATGATACCTCTAGTGTATTTCCACACGCCGGAAGGCGTATTATTTCTGTGGTTATTTCCTGAAGGCAAGGTAAATTACATTTACATTAACTTTATCGATTTCTGTTCGTGAGTGACATTTGATTCGTAGCCTGTCTTTGAAAGTCGTCATCACGAGATGTTTTCTCAGCTCACATATTGCTACATTGTACCGCATCGGGTTGATGCATGTCCCAAGGACCATTACTTGCTACTTCGCTACATGAACTAGGTTTGAAACCTTTTGTTATCTAGAGGATTTTTTTTTTGGAGGACATTATTTATACTTCAGAAGACGTGTCTGTCTTGCTGAAGTCAGATTAAGGAGAGTGAACTGATCTCATACATCTTGTTATCTCCTGGCTGTTATAGAAAAGGATGGAGATTTCCACCTGACTACATTTACAGTACTATGATGTATAACATGCATATGATTCATCTTTATTATGATGCCGTCTACCGTCCATTGCTGTACTGACTATGTTGCTGTGATAATGACTGTCTGATGTACCTACATATTCGCGTATACATTTTTGTCACTGTGGCGTCCACAATAAATGATACCGAAAAACGTCACCAGCTGTTACAAGCATCATTGACTTTATACGTCGTGAGTTAACTGACGTCCTTGTGTGGATTGCCCTGTTTTTGTATGATCATTGTTTGACTGTACATCATCTACACACTACACAAACCAGACCACGGGCACCATCACTCATCCTATGGTGCACGCATCATTTGGTGGCCAATGTGGGGATATGTGCACACGTTGGCCAGAGGCTATTCCTCTTAAGAGCATATCTACTACAAATATCGCAGATGCTCTTTGGCTGATATTTTCTCGCTTGGGGTTCCCCAGAGAAATGTTGTCAGACCATGGCACTCAACTCACATCTGACACTATGTCACAGGTAATGTCTACCTTACATATTGAACGATCTCTCAGTAGTATCTATCATCCTATGTCTAATGGATTAGTTGAGCGTCTGAATAGAACGCTCAAGACTTTGCTCGGTAAGATAACTGAAGATCATCCTCAAGATTGGGACAGGGTTTTACCCGCGGCTCTCTTTGCCTATAGAGAAGTCCCAAATGAACACACAGGGTTTTCTCCCTTCGAACTTGTCTTTGGCGCGCGTCCGCGCGGCCCTATGTCTTTATTACACGATCTCATCACTGCCGATGATATTAGCGATGAAACTCAATCCTCATATGAGTATGTCATTGCTCTGAGGCAAAAGATCATTGAGGCATGTAAACTAGCAACTGCTTCATCAGAAATTGCTAAAGAGAAGGCAAGGCATTTTGCTAACAAGAATAGATGTCTACGACAACTTTGTCCAGGTGACAAAGCATTCGTCCTACTCCCCAGTAGGGAAAATAGACTTCTTATTGCATGGAAAGGTCCGTATGCAATAGTCTCTCGGATTTCCGATGTTGACTATGTGGTCGATATTGATGGAAAGCATAAAACTTTCCACATAAACATGCTTTCGGAATTTCACGAACGTCCGGACTATTTGCTGCCTATTTTCCAGGCAACGGATGATTCTCCTGCCCCTCATGGTCATTACTCATCCCTGTCTGTCATACAGGATGAGGAATCTACTTTCTCTGATGTCAATCTTCCCCTTCCAGTGGTTCCACTACATTCCATGGAATCTTGGAAAAACGTTTCTGTTTCTCCTAATCTTTCTGGTGACGAACATCGACAAGTCTCGTCGATGTTACAAACATTTCAGGATGTTCTCACTGACATTCCTGGACACACAGATGTCATAGAACATGACATAATTCTTACCGACAGTAATCCTATTAGGGTTAGGCCTTATCCTATCCCTATACACTTTAAGTCGCAAGTGGAAAAGGAATTGGATGAAATGATTCAATTAAATATAATTGAACCATCGACTTCACCATATTCTTCTTCCATGGTTATTGTCCGGAAGAAAGATAAGAACATACGAATTTGCGTTGATTATCGCAAATTGAATCAGGTCACAAAGTTCGATGCTGAACCGATGCCTTTGTTAGAAGATCTACTGATTAAACTTTCTAATTCTAGATTCTTCACTAAACTTGACTTGTCTAAAGGTTATTGGCAAGTGCCTTTAGCAGAGCATGCCAAACCTCTTACTGCTTTTTCTACACCTAGGGGTCTATTTCAATGGAATGTTGTGCCTTTCGGTCTTATGAACGCCCCTGCTACTTTCGTTCGCATGATGCGTCGAATTCTTTCTCATCGTTCAGATGTCATCGCATACTTAGATGATATCTGTCTCTTCAGTGATACATGGGAAGATCACTATTTAGGTTTATATGACTTACTGTCCACTCTACGTGAGAATAGTTTGACAGCAAAACCTTCAAAAGCTTTTGTTGGTTTTGGTGAAATCTCTTTCCTGGGTCATCGTGTTGGTCATGGTCTCTTGAAGACAGAAGACCACAATACTTCCAAAATACTGAACATCTCTGTTCCTAAAACGAAGAAACAAGTTAGGAGTCTCTTAGGTTTAATTCAATTTTATGGGAGATTTATTCCAAATTTATCTTCGATCATGGCACCTCTCTCAACATTGTTGAAGAAAGGTTCGCCTAATCTGGTCCGTTGGTCTGAAGAATGCCAACCTTCCCTAGACCAAATCAAGAATATATTTTCATCTCCTCCCATCCTAAGATTACCTACTCTTGATAGGACTTTTGTTCTTCGGAGTGATGCTTCATCCACTGGGATTGGAGCAGCACTTATGCAAGAATATGCAAATACTCTGCATCCTGTTATGTACATTTCTAGAAAACTAAATGCCGCAGAGAGGAACTACTCGGTTTTAGACCGTGAGTTGTTAGCTATGGTTTGGTCAATTCTCAAACTACAAAGATTCCTCCTGGGCGCACATTTCATTCTAGAGACTGATCAAAAATCTCTTACAGCTATTCAGACTAAGAATTTGAAGAGTTCGAGATCCACTCGATATGCTATTGCTCTTCAACCTTTTCACTTCACGGTACGAGCTATCCGTGGTGCGGATAATGTGATGGCTGACATTTTGTCTAGATGCCCACATGATTCCAACTAATAATTCTGCCCTATATTTCTATATATTACAGAGTCATAACACACCTATATTACTACAATAGATTAGCACATCTGTACTCACTTTATATGTACACACTATCGTGCTTTGTTATCATCTTCTTCTGTTTCGTTTTTTAAGATGATAGAGGAAGACTGGGTAGTTAATATAAGGGCCGTAAGTTTACTAAACAGCCACAATTATTAATAATGTATTGTACCTTATGAAGCAAATTAGTTGTTAATTAGCGTTATATTGCTTGTACTTTCTCAGAATTTCATTGATGAGCTGAGGACTTACCTTACTATTATCAAGCATGACGAGCTCTAGATTGTGTACTTACCCTCGGAATGCCAGAGAATGTGTCCTGGATCGTCATGTACTTTAATTTCATTAAGTACTAATGTCATTACATGCCAAATAATGTACTATTTAAATTTTTTCTATCAGATTTGTACATCCATTTTTTAAGACAATATTAGAGTATGCTATTTAATGATGACTATGGTAACTTGCATACGTATATTGTGTTTACATGCTAGCGTGATGTGTGTTGGTGACACCTCCCCGATATGAATATTTTTTGAGACATATTTATTTTTCTGTTGAGGTATATTCTCTCCAGACACTCTATATTTAGCCTCATGTTAGGCAATTTAATTAATTATCCGCGCATAATTCGTGCGTTTTGAGCCGCTTATCGCATGCTCTTGGATATTTAAAAAAAAAATGTGTTCCACATTTTTTTTTTTAATCGGGAGGTGGTGGTGATATGTTGCGTGAGAAATTCTCGCAACATCGTTTTGTGTACAATATATATTTTGTAATGCAAGGGGAACAATTGTATGAAATTTATAGTCACTTTTCATTGTAAGCAGTTGTCTCCTCGCGTTGGTGTCGATGGCAGTTAAGTTTGTTATGCGTTCTTGAATCGTGTCCATGTATGGACTTGCTAGGCCGCTTTTCTCAGAAAGCGGTTGGCAACCTGTTGGGTTATCCTTATAAGGTAATCATTCTTAAGCTGGTTTTTAGTAAAGGTCCTTGTGTCTTAAGTTATCTGAGCTGTGGTCGATTCGCGCTGGACTGCGCATGTCTAAGTCTTGGGTCTTTGTCGAACGATTTCCGCCCAGCAGTCAGTGAGCAAAGATTTTGAATAGCGAGCAAGACGTCTTTGTGAGCGTCTGTGCTTTTCTTGTTCTTCAGGAATGTGAAGTCCTCTTATGGATATTTCGTTTATTCGAGATGATACCTCTAGTGTATTTCCACACGCCGGAAGGCGTATTATTTCTGTGGTTATTTCCTGAAGGCAAGGTAAATTACATTTACATTAACTTTATCGATTTCTGTTCGTGAGTGACATTTGATTCGTAGCCTGTCTTTGAAAGTCGTCATCACGTGATGTTTTCTCAGCTCACATATTGCTACATTGTACCGCATCGGGTTGATTCATGTCCCAAGGACCATTACTTGCTACTTCGCTACATGAACTAGGTTTGAAACCTTTTGTTATCTAGAGGATTTTTTTTTGAGGACATTATTTATACTTCAGAAGACGTGTCTGTCTTGCTGAAGTCAGATTAAGGAGAGTGAACTGATCTCATACATCTTGTTATCTCCTGGCTGTTATAGAAAAGGATGGAGATTTCCACCTGACTACATTTACAGTACTATGATGTATAACATGCATATGATTCATCTTTATTATGATGCCGTCTACCGTCCATTGCTGTACTGACTATGTTGCTGTAGATAATGACTGTCTGATGTACCTACATATTCGCGTATACATTTTTGTCACTGTGGCGTCCACAATAAATGATACCGAAAAACGTCACCAGCTGTTACAAGCATCATTGACTTTATACGTCGTGAGTTAACTGACGTCCTTGTGTGGATTGCCCTGTTTTGTATGATCATTGTTTGACTGTACATCATCTACACACTACACAAACCAGACCACGGGCACCATCACTCATCCTATTGTGCACGCATCACTATTCAATTTAAATGTAAAGAAAGTTTTACCCCGAGGTATTAAATTTAATTCTCATCGAGGGTAAATTCTGAGATAAATGGGATGATAGAATAGAAGAGGGGGGGGGGGCACATAAATATGTGTCGGGAAACGAAATACTGAGGAGAGCGTTTCGTTTCTATTCTGTATCATAGTTATTGGTGGTACCAGCAGAAAGTACTATCTCTGGAACAAGAAGGGAACAGTGGTCTAAGCTTTAAGACGAGGGACCAACTTTGTAGACTCTCCTTGACATTTCTGGGAAACGAGCTACACGCTACAATCTTGACCAGCAACGAGCGAGAGAAGTGTAAACAGAACCCATCTGCGGGAGCAGAAACTACTATTGGCAGCTAAGTGAAAAATATACGCTGCCAAAGTGAACTTTTTTTCATCATCTCTATTACCAATCAATAATGAGACTTTTCTTCATAACTATTCAAGTTATTTTCAAACAGTTAATACTTAAGTGATTATTTAATTGTGTTATTTGTAAATTTACAAATTTAACTTCGATTTAATCATTTTAAAGTTACTGAATGTTTGTCTCAGTCAAATTTACTACACATACTCTAAACTGAGCTATACCAGAATAATAAGAATTCCACTGAGTAATCAGGGGTGGGGGCTTAAACGAGCTAACATAACCATTGCTTAATCCTTCACAAAAGTTTTTGTCAGATTCTAGGATAAACGTGCTCAGCCATACTGCAGCATTGTTTTCGCGTATCTCAAGATCTTGTGAATAATTCTTTATGGTAGAAGCGTCATTAACCTTCTATCTACATATTTGCCAAGAGTAATCTTGTGCGAAGGTAGACACATTTGAAGCCCATATTAAATACTCTTAAGTTTTGGCCACTATTGGACCACAACTGCAAAGCAGGGGAGGCAATACTGTCACAATGCTTCATAAGGAACACAAATAAAAATAACGATACTAATGTCGAGTATATAACGTTTATTTAATCTGGAGTAGATGATGTCAGTGTTATTCTTAAAACCAAGTAGTATTTTCCACGGGTTGAATTAAGTACGTCTGTAAGTTCTTACAATCTGTATGTTTAGATAAGATCGACACGTCAAAAACAGAAACTATAAAGTTTAGCAGATCGCCCGGCCTACTTAACATACATGTCAACAATATCAGGCTCAAGCAGGTTCCATAGTTCAAATAACTAGGAAGCTTTTTTAATGACAAGGGAATTAGTAACTGATAAATTGAAACAAGATGTTAAAAAGCCGGGGCAGTGACTTGCCAACTGTCACAAATTAATCAAACATCTGAACATAAATAAGGGAAGTAAACGACAACTGTTTTACGGGTTGCCTCCCCCTGCTCTGCAGTGTAGGTCCAACAAGGGACAAAACCTAAAGTATCTAATGTGGGTCTTCAAAGTTGTCTACCTTCGCACAAGATTACTCTTGGCAGACATGCATATATATATATATATATATATATATATATATATATATATATATATATATATATATATATATATATATATATATATATATATATATATATATATATATATATATATATATATATATATATATATATATAAACAAATAAATCGATATTCAATCAGTTTTACAAATTAACGGTTCACAGGAAACACGGGACGTTTCGGGTTTCACCCTTCGTCAGCCACAAGGACAAGAAATATAGACAGGTTAAAGAAACATACTAAATAGCACTACAAACGCGTAATGTTGTCACGGTTTTGCCTCCTCTGCTTTGCCTTAGTGATCCACCCGTGGCCCAAAACTCAAGAGTATCTAATATGGGTCTACAGAGGTGTCTACCTTGGCACAAGATTACTCTTGGCAGAGTCGTAGATAGAAGAATAATGATGCTTCTATCTCAAGGGATTAGTCACAAGATATTAGTCACAAGATATTTCCGAAGTCAAGAACAATGCTGCATTGGCAGGGCAATTGTTAACTTATGTCGGTTCGCCGCCTTTTATGATGAATAAAGCAGTTATTAATTTCAGCTCGTTCAAGCCCCCACCCTGATTTACTCAGGGGAATTATTATTATAGTATAGCTTTGTTTAGAGCGTATTTAGTCAATTGACTGAGACAAACATGCAGTACATTCAAAATGACTAAATCGATGTTAAATTTTTATATTTACAAATTACAGATTTAATAGTCATTTAGGTTTCAACCTGATTTTAAAGAAATAAATAATTATTTATAAAAAAATGTTTATTATCACTATGGGATAGAAATGTGTAAAGGTGGTCACTTGACCCACGGTTAAGTGGACCGGGCGATCCGCTAAACTTTATAGTTTCTGTTTTTGATGTGTCGATCTTATCTAAATATACAGATTGTAAAAACATACAGATGTACTTAATTCAAACTGTGAAAAATACAACTTGGTTTTAATAAAAACACTGACATCGTCTACTCCAGATTAAATAAACGTTATATACTCGACATTAGTATCGTTATTTTTATTTGTGTTCCTTATGGAGCATGAAATCACCACTGCAGTTAGTCCCGCAGGAAGCCTACATCAAGTCACCACTATAGTTAGTCCCACAGGAAGCCTGCCCCAAGTCACCACTGTAGCTAGTCCCGCAGGAAGCCTGCACAAAGTCACCACTGTAGTTAGTCCCGCATGAAGTCTGCACCAAGTGTGACAAAACGTCATTGTGCATGTACTTTTGTGCCCCTCTCTCTTATCCATTCATCCCCTCCGGCAGTTTCACTTCTTAATTTTCTTTATCGTCCTATTATTTGGTAAATTTTTGCCCTACATTTTTTTTGCTGTGACAACTCCCAGACGTATTTACGTTCCGCCAGGTGAACTGTTGTATTATCGAGGTTAATTACACCTTGTCAGCCGTAATACGTTTATCTCTTTGAGTCGGTCTTGCTACCTTTGACAGAGTCGATTTCTATTAACACAAGCTGGTCGTGCACGATCGATTCGATAGAATACCATATTGTCTGTCACGCGATGGAATTTTAAAATGTAATTTTTTTAAACACGCGGAGGGAAAAATAAATTAAACTCCCCTAACCATATAGTATAGAGCTTTCGGTTGGAGGGATTTGAGAAAAGTATAAACAATGGATTTCATTGGAAATTCGTCGGAAGAACAATCTGGGATGTGAACAGAGGAAGGAAAATATAATATCGCGAAATCGGGGCCTCAGATCAGACCGCATCGCCACGTCAAGCCAGCAAATCCCTAGAGCCAGAGAGTTAAGGATCGGATTAATGAATTTCTATATCAAAAGTGACAGATCGGAAGTATTTGGGCAACTTTAAACTTACAAGTAAACCCACATATTTTAAATACAAAGACTGAAGACTTGAAAGGACCCAGACAAAAGTATTTGGGCAACTTTAAAACAAACAAAGTAAACCTGCCTTTTAAATACGAAGTCTGGATACTTAAGGAATCAGATCACCCGTCATAAGAGGAATACAAAATATTCCCAGACCAAGGGATTCGCAGAACACCCGTCATAAGAGGAATACTAAAGTTTCCCAGGCCAAGTGATTCGCAGAACACCCGTCATAAGAGGACTACTAACATTTCCCAGAACAAGGGATTCGCAGAACACCGTCATAAGAGGATTACTACAATTTCCAAGACCAAGTGATTCGAAGCATCTAATAAAGTGGTGTGTCCATTTTAAACTGTGCGAGGAGATTGTGTTCCCAAAAGTTACTTTGGGGTAAGTGTAAACATTTATTTTACAAATATGAATTGGTTTTTTTTTTTCTTGCTAAGTTTTTATATGAGGGCGGCAACCTCAACATATGAAAATAGTATATTCATAAACCACTACAGCGAGCACTGGAGATTGTTTCTTGTTAGTCGTACAGAAAACAAACAGCAGAGGTGACCCCAGTCTCCTACTGGAGAAGTGATGAGTGATGATTACATCACGTGTGCATCAATTGTATTATAACATTTTGTGACATATATGTACCTTGTTAATTGTAACCCATGCAAATTATTATTCGCGCTGTCCAAGCACATATTTTTCTAGTTTAATAGCCAGAAGAATGTTGGTGATTTTTTAATTATCTTCCCTGAGCTACGCTGTGTACTCAGAATTTGATTCTTCTGAGAGATTAACATTGGTGGGTGCACAACGTGAAAGCAACGTATGAGCAAGACTAGAAGCCGCGCTGGTGTAATGGTTACCACGTTGCACTGGCAATCAGGTGTTTAAGGTTCAAGCTCGGGCGTCGGCATTTGAAGGAGTATCACCGACTAGGATTTAGACTGAATAACCTGAACGGCTCTGTGGATGGGAAGATGCGAAGCTCTTGACCGGGTTGGAAGGAAAGTCCACAGGTTCCCCAGCCTCGCAATGACATGTCATTCGGCCAAAGGGCTGAAAGCCCAAGTGCCGCTGGTTGAGAAAAAAAATGAGCAAGTCTCTTATTTTATATATATGTATACATATTTACACCAATAGAGCTTCTACTTGTCAAAGGGAATTTCGCTGGATTTACACCAGCTGGGAACTTGAACGGGCTAAAACCATGCTTAATTCTCCACAAAAGGCAACGGACAATTATAAGTTAACAATTGCTCGGCCCTAAGCAGCATTGTTCTTGACTTCTGAATTATCGTATGGACACTACCTTGAAACAGAAGCGTCATTACCCTTCTATCTACATCTCTGCCAAGAGTAATCTTGTGTGAAGGTAGACACTTTTGACGACCCACTTTAGATACTCTTGAGTTTTGGCCACTGTTAGACCACTACTGCAAAGCAGGGGAGGCAATCCGTGACATCAAGTCACCACAGTAGTTAGTCCCGCAAGAAGCCTACACCAAGTCACCACTGTAGTTAGTCCCGCAGGAAGCCTGCACCGAGTCACCACTGTAGTAAGTCCCACAGGAAGTCTGCACAATGTCACCACTTAGTCCCGCAGGAAGCCTGTTTCAAGTCACCACTGTAGTTAGTCCTGCAGGAAGCCTGCACCAAGTCACCACTGTAGTTAGTTCTGCAGGAAGCCTGCCCCAAGTCACCACTGTACTTAGTCCTGCATGAAGCCTGCACCAAGTCACCACTGTACTTAGTCCTGCAGGAAGCCTGCACCAAGTCACCACTGTAGTTAGTCCCACAGGAAGCCTGCACCAAGTCACCACTGTAGTTAGTCCCACAGGAACCCTGCACCAAGTCACCCCTGTAGTTAGTCCCACAGGAAGCTTGCACGAAACAGTAACATGCTCTCATAGCAGCGGTTTATGTAGTAATTTGTTTTGCAAGAGGAGTTTGCCATCTCCATTTATGACTTTGTAGTAGGCGCATTGAATGACATGGATGAATGTACAATAGTTCTATTTCTTTCGTGGTCTCTTCAAAGACCCCCAGGACTTATACGACATGTGACCTAGATTATTAGACACATGATTATACATGGTGACTGAAAAGTTACGTGCTATTTTTAAGGGTTCTACAGGCAGCGTGGTGCAACAAGACCATACCAAAGGATTGGGAGATTGCCATCATAACACCAATTCTCAAAAAGGGTGACAATCGACAGTGTGGAAACCATAAAGGCATATCCCTTCTCAGTGTCCCTGGTAAAATCTACTCTAGCTGGGAGACGTTTTCAGGTCATAAATCGAGGATTCCTCAGCAAGAGAGAGGTTGGTAAGAAAACAAAGATGGCTGTATACCGCTCCACCTATGTCCCAGTCTTGACATATGGATGCGAGTCATGGGCAATGACTACAACCCACAAAAGCCAGATCCAAACCTCAGAAATGAGGTATCTGAGGAAGGTGGTTGAAGTAACAATAAGAGACATGGTCCGCAACCAGACGATACGTCAAGACCTTAAATCCCACCCCCTGCAGACCCAAGTAGAACAGTCCCAACTAAGATGGTTTGGCCATGTCTGCAGAATGGGAGAAGATCGGCTACTACGACAAGCATGGGAAACAAAGAGCCAAGGATCCAGACCCCCAGGACGACCCAGAGTCCGCTGGGAGGACAACATTAGACAATCTTTGAAGGACCGAGGACTAGAATGGAACCAGGCCACGAGGAAGACAGCCAATAGGTTAGTCTGGCGCTCTCTCTTCCAAACCTCTACACCTCACGGTAGAAGGGGAACGACTAAATAAGTAAGACTGAAAAGTTATTTGCTATTTTTACATTTGTATTTCTTCATTTGTCCACTTTATTTATACGAACCAAACGTCACAATACAGAGAATTATCTGTTATTTTATTACATCAAATGATGTGTCAGATGTTGGTGTATGATCTGATTTTTGATATCTTATTTAATTTTTGATTTATTGTAAATAATATTGTAAAACTACAGCGTAGAGGGAAAATCAGGCACGTACGTCAAAGCGGACAATAATTTTTAGTCTCTCTTGTTACGTTGACTTTATTAGCCATTTTAGAATTTAGTTTATTTGATAAAAAAAAAAAAAATACAACGTATTTGTCAAATGCCAAATTGCCTTAATTGCTCTTTGTTTTGATATATGTCTCATGTTTATTAAGTAAGTTTAAGTGCTGAAAAAAACATTTGAAAAAAGAAGAGATTCACTTGTCAGTCACTCTGTTGAAATATACTACTCGTCAACTATGATAGGAAACTCTTTACAGAGCGATACAACAGGAAGCAATCTGATCATCAGAAGAAGTCCCCCCATCCGACAAGTGTTTCGGCCCGATTACTCCTTTACACTTTAAGGGGGGCGGGCCCACTTGGGTCATGACTCCCAATCGTCTCAGCTTCCTGTTGTCTTGTATCGAAACTGAACCCATTTCACTTATGGTAGCAACTTTTAAATCCACAACGCCAGCCGTGGGGGCAATTGTGAAAGTAACAAAGAGAAGACAAATTATTCCGTTCGTTCTGTCGCCCTTCACAACTAAGGACACACACTGAGACACTAGCGCGCAGCCGACGAGACTTAGCCCCTGCGCGCCGCAAGCCACTGAAATTCTGTACCAGAAATTCCCTATAGTATACATCTTCTATTGCCCCAGAGTCGCAGCCCTTTCACTAGTACACCAAAAAAACTCAGCGTTGTGGACACAAAAATTTTGGTGTTTTCTGTACCACAGCGTTTATTGTCACGATTTCCATTGCCCATTGCGGTTGTTCCACAACCAGCCTGATGCCTTTTCGGCAGTTTCGCTAAGCCTCTTCAGTGCCATTGTTCTAGACTGTCTTTTCAGCCCCAACATTTTCAATAAATCATACACTGATGCAGCCACAAGCCCTCTTGCAACCACTTCAACCGCCATGACCCTTGCACTAAATCCATCGTGTCTCAGATCCGCGGCCAGATCACTATACTTGGCCGCTTTGAATGAATGTTGCTCGTCTAATCTGGATTCAAATGGCACGGTCAGTTCAATCAGTATGATCTGAAGCGTTGCTGAAGACTGAAGCACTATATCCGGCCGTCATCGCGATTTTCTGATACTCTCTGGATATGCCCCCGTCCAGGTAGGCCTACCGCCATCTCCCTCCATTTCAGACCTCTCAACTCCATTCAACACATCTTACCAAGTTGGTTTCACATAGGATACGTTCTCCCAGACCACATATTCTGAAATATGTTCATTAGCTTCCTGCCATAGAATAGGATAGGTGATATGTTCCACTGATCTCAACACTTGATCTGTTTTTCATAATCCTTGCTGGAGTTTATGTATTTTATTTGTCTCTAGACCCTGAACTGGGGCGGGGGGTCTAGAGCGAATCCTTACTTGTTGTAAGGGATAGATTTTGATATGGCAGTATCAAATCACTCGAAACATTAAACAAATATTAAAATATACAAAAAAATACTTTCAGTCTTACCAGAATTATGAATATAGAACACAGTTAATTGCTAGCAAAACTCAGCTGAGCTGCTGGCTTTAGTATGGCGTCCCTCTAAATATTTCAATTAGCTTCTGGGAATTACACCACTAAATAATTCACTGTGTCTACTAGGACAACTTATGACGAATGGCAAAAATGCGCGTCTGAGCGCCGATAATATATTCATCTATGGCCAATCACCACCTTTTTTCCTTTTCAAATTCAAACCTCCTACCAAAAGTCATTTCAGTCATACCTCAGTCAAGTATGCATTATTGTCTGTTGGTCCGTCTGTCTCTACTTGCGTTTCACAAAAAACACACTTGTTTTTTGAACCAACTCCGCCTTCCCCTACACAATTTTGCCTTTAAAGTTATTTTTAGCCACAATTCACCATCACATCCCGTCTCTTTCATTCCAACTAGATTTTAGCACTTGAGTCTCAAGGCTACAGTCTTTGAAAATTAGGGACATTTTTTGTTTCAATGCAGATGCTCGCTGATATGAACAACACAGTCTTTTGTCAATATCTTTCTTATTATCTATCCGTCTGTATAAATGAAAGCATATTATTTCACTGCTCAAGATGGGCCATCAGGCCAGCTAGGTTTTATATTCCTAACATTATTATTAAGAAAAAGTTACTTTTCAAGGTTAGTTGGTTTTTTCGAAATATTTTCTAGCATCTTCTGTACTGCGTTTGCCGCTGAATTCAAATAAACGGACTAAGTTATCGCAAAAGCGTCCAAGAAATGACTGTTGCGTATAATAGCTAAGGTCCCTTTTGTCGATTTCTTTACCTTGTGTCAACTTGGGGGACGTGACTTTTTCCTCCTTTCCCCACCAATTGCGTCTTTTAGCCTTGCTAGTTTCAAGCACGCGTTCAGTCAGATTTTTCCTTTTGATCTCCGTTCTCCTCCCGTTCCAAGGGTAACATTTTGCCTTCACGTCTAACAATTTAATTTCCATGACGGGGGATGACCCGCGGCGTGGGCGATCATGTATTGTAGTAGCTTACGCATTAGTTTTTATCCCTACGTTGTATCATTGGAGATATTTTAACGTTGTGTCATGGTTAATTTTATGACAATCACGAGAAGAAAGAAGACATCAGATTAAGATGGGAGAACAGGTCCTGGAGCAGGTCGACCACTTCGAATACCTCGGAGCTATTATAGACCGAAAGGGAGGCATCAAAGAAGAGTTAGCCACTCGAAAAGCAGCAGCTGGGAGACGTTTTCAGGCCATAAATCGAGGATTCCTCAGCAAGAGAGAGGTTGGTAAGAAAACAAAGATGGCTGTATACCGCTCCACCTATGTCCCAGTCTTGACATATGGATGCGAGTCATGGGCAATGACTACAACCCACAAAAGCCAGATCCAAACCTCAGAAATGAGGTATCTGAGGAAGGTGGTTGAAGTAACAATAAGAGACATGGTCCGCAACCAGACGATACGTCAAGGCCTTAAATCCCACCCCCTGCAGACCCAAGTAGAACAGTCCCAACTAAGATGGTTTGGCCATGTCTGCAGAATGGGAGAAGATCGGCTACTACGACAAGCATGGGAAACAAAGAGCCAAGGATCCAGACCCCCAGGACGACCCAGAGTCCGCTGGGAGGACAACATTAGACAATCTTTGAAGGACCGAGGACTAGAATGGAACCAGGCCACGAGGAAGACAGCCAATAGGTTAGTCTGGCGCTCTCTCTTCCAAAACCTCTACACCTCACGGTAGAAGGGGAACGACTAAATAAGTAAGACTGAAAAGTTACTTGCTATTTTTACATTTGTATTTCTTCATTTATCCACTTTATTTATACGAACCAAACGTCACAATACAGAGAATTATCTGTTATTTTATTACATCAAATGATGTGTCACATGTTGATGTATGATCTGATTTTTGATATCTTATTTAATTTTTGATTTATTGTAAATAATATTGTAAAACTACAGCGTAGGGGGGAAATCAGGGCATTACGTCAAAGCGGACAATAATTTTTAGTCTCTCTTGTTACGTTGACTTTATTAGCAATTTTAGAATTTAGTTTATTTGGTTAAAAAAAAACAAAAAAATTACAACGTATTTGTCAAATGCCAAATTGCCTTAATTGCTCCTTGTTTTGATATATGTCTCATGTTTATTAAGTAAGTTTAAGTGCTGAAAAAAAAAAAACATTTGAAAAAAGAAGAGATTCACTTGTCAGTCACTCTGCAGAAGTATTATATCTTACACTGATCATCTGATCATCCTTGACATTTTATAGCGGCAGTCCCGCTTGGTAGGACACAATGGGCTAATCACCTGTTTGGCAAACATTTTGATTACATGTTTTGCCCAGGAGCCTTGTGCTCTTTGGGTCACCTCTACACTTCGTTTTACTGGGGGGTAGAAGAGGTTCCGATTATGAGATAGATGAGATGAGTCCCGCTTGTGCTATGGCTCTCATGTGGCATCATTCTCTTGACTATTCGGCCTCCGATTCGAACTGAACCCATTTCATTAAGGGGCATCAATATCATGGCTATTTCCACCTGATGTAAGAACATCTTTTCTCATAAACGTAGGGAACAACTCGACATCTCCGTCCCCCCATAATCTGGACTTTACTCTTCATGTATCTCTTGTACACAACTTCAAACTTCAGCTGGGGTTGCCTTTTTGTTTTGGTAAGGGTGCAGTCTTGGGTTCAACTTTAAATGTAATCCTGTTGAGTGCTATTTAGCACTTTCTTACAACTCATGTACAACAAGCAGGTAAAGTCACTGACTTTTATCTAACTTTCTGTATTCTCTACACAGCCAGACCTTGACGCTGGCGACTCATATCAATTTTCCATCATCATCATAATTTTTGTCCCCCCTCATACTGTTACGTTAAGAAACAATTATAAGTGAATTGTAAGGGACGTAATTTTTATTATCAAAGGACGCAATGTGTTTGAGAAGGAAAGTCATAACACTCAAAGCATTAAGTAGTTACTGATTGAAAATATTTCCATAACCGTTTGAAACAAAGACAAAAATTACAAAGAATTTCAAATTCTATAGAGAATATTTTTGGAAATTGTTATTATTATAGAAACTTGCATTTATATTTCGCAAGGGAAAAATAAATGTACACTAGGCTAAATCCAAGACTGTAAATATGTATAACACAAAGTTTCTTTTAACGATTATCTATTAATAACAATCCAAATTTGTATTTTTGACCGGCACACAGTGCTGCCTAAACTAAAGTTGTGATGATGTGTTTGTCAAGTCCCCTTGTGAGCTCAATCACGACCATAAGTCCCCACAGAACCGCATTCACCGCACATTAATACTTAATGTAACACAAGGAGATTTCATATTGCATAGTGGCATGTATGGATATTACAATACACCGAGTCCAACACAAATATAACAATCTCTCAACTCAAACATTTAGTCTCATTGTATGGCTCTGAAACATAAATAAAAACAAAGTTGTTATAATCCGCAGTTGTTGAATCACACATAACCGTACGTTTCCGGTGATAAGCCGTCCAATTCGCTGTCACCGTGTAATGTTACAGCCAAACCATAAATTCTTACGCCGAATCCCTAACCGTTATCACGGTAAATTTGTGTTTACTGTTTAAAAAATATCAGTTCTGATAATACTCTTCAGCTTTACAAGGACAGCTTGTGACGTGAGAGACTTGAGTCTGTCACGGATTGCCTCCCCTGCTTTGCAGTAGTGGTCCACCAGTGGCCAATACTCAAGAGTATCTAAATAGGTCGTCAAAGGTGTCTACTTTCGCACAAGATTACTCTTGGCAGAGATGTAGACAGAAGAGTAATGACGCTTCTACCTTAAGGGAGTTTCACAAGATAATTCAGAAGTCAAGAACAATGCTGCTTAGCGCAAACATTTGTTAACTTATATCTGTCCGTCGCCTTTTGCGAAGAATTAAGCAATGGCTTTTAGCCTGTTCAAGCCCCCAGCTGAGTTAATTCAGCGAATTTCCTCTTAAAATTGTATAACTCTGTTTAGAGGTATATATATATATATATATATATATATATATATATATATATATATATATATATATATATATATATATATATATATATATATATATATATATATATATATATATATATATATATACTGTTCAAAAAAAGAAACGCAACATTAGTGTAGTGGTAATGGACACCAAATTTCAAACTTGTACCAAAATTTTATTTGACGGAATTAATGTTTCAATCTTGGCATGAAGAAACTTTCAGACTTTATCAATGAAATGATGTTCATTAAATTTGGTTTGGATTTTTATTCTTTGCTACTGAGGCCTCCGTTTCAGTAAGGTGTATGACCTCCTCTGGCCTCTATCAGAGAACGACATCTTCTTGACATGGATTCGATTAGCAGTTGAATCTGTTGTTGTGGGACGGCTGCCCACTCTTCTCACAGTACAAGAGACAACTGTCAGAGATTGGCTGGAGCCACGTTTCGCTGGCGGAGTCGTGTGTCGAGTTCATCCCATAAGTGTTCTAATGGGTTCATGTCTGGTGACATGGCTGGCCACGGAATGGTCTGGACGTTGTTGTCAGCGAGAAACTGGGTGGTGAGTTGTGCCACATGAGGTCGAGCGTTATCCTGCTGAAAAATCGACCCTCGTGCAGCCAGAAGTGGAAGGACGTGAGGACGAAGAATTTCAGCGACGTATCGTTGGGCATTCAGGCGTCCTTCAATTTGCACCAGGTCACTTCTTCCTATGAAGTTGATCGCCCCCCACATCAGTACACTTAAACCACCATGTGGAGGAGCCTCATCAACGCTGTTCTGGGCGTAGCGCTCATGGACTCTGCGGTAAACTCTTCTCCGTCTATCGTGTCACTGGAGCACAAAAAATGATTCATCACTAAACCAAACCCGTCTCCAGTCATTCCCAACGGTCCATTGACGATGCTGTTTCGCCCACTGCAGTCGGTTCTGGCGATGCCGGTCCGTAAAAACAGGACCTATGTAGGGTCTTCTAGCCCAAAGACCAGAGTCGTGCAGCCGGTTCCTGACCGTTTTATCGGAAATTCGACGAGCTGCGGACATTGACTGGACTGTGGAGGACGCAGACGCAAGTCGATTCCTAAGGTGACGCAGCCGTCATAAGCGGTCTTCGGCAGGATAAGTGACTCTGGGTCTCCCACTGCGTGGCCGGTCTGCCACAGAGCCAGTTTATTGAAATCGCCTCCAAAGGCGACTAATGGTGCTTCTAACCACATTAAATTGTCTGGCCACTACACTTTGTGACTGTCCAGTCTGTAAACGTCCAGTGATGACGAGTCGTTGTTCTGTAGTGAGATGAGCCATACTTGCGCATTGAATTTTCAACTGAATTTATTCGAGGAGCGTCAATCTTTTATAGGCATTCAATAATATGGTCAGAGAGAATATCTTTTATAAAAGTAACAAATTTAGTAATCAATTAATATTGACAGTTTAAAATAAAGGAAATGTGGTGAATTTTATATTGGAATCAAATTTTCTCTTCACGGAGATTTAGGATGAGGATATACTGTAGTTCAGAAAATTATCTCCGGTTGCTGATGCCTTTTTATAAGCACTTAACTGCAGCCATTTTCCGTCAGTTCTTCGGTGGTGAGTGCTCTTCTCTACACAACTTGTCCGATTTAGGTGGTTGGTGTTGATTCCCTGCGTTTCACTCACGACTAGCTTCGTTCCATGAGCTCTTTTAGACAAAATAGAAAACCAAATGCCTCTGCTAAGTACACTTGTGGGCTGCCAATTAACAGGCACATTCTCGCTATCCATTCACCAATGATATTCTCTCAGAAAAATTAAATTCCCGAGTACGCATTGTAGCTCAGGGAAGATTATTAAACATCACCAATATTCTTCCGGGGATTAAACTGGGAAAAATGTGTCTGGGCGGGGCGAATAATGAGTTACCTGAGTTACAATTAACAAAGTGCATATTTCTCACAAAAAACTTTATGTTTTGAAATCACTTCAAGATCTGACAGAGCTGAGAAGTTATCCAGAGAGCCGGCTCTTATAGTTAGAAGTCTTAACCTATAACACAACAAGATAACTGAGAAGGAGCCACAACTTAACGTTATTGTGAGCGATTTGTATAGATCGAAGCTTCAAACAGCCGCAGACTTGAGGATACCGCTGTGTCTTGAGGGTTGTCTATAAGCTTACAAAATATTTTAGTGAATTAATGTACATTTAAAATTAATGAATATTTAAAATTAATGTTAAATATTACCAGAATGTCCTAATTTTATGTGTATGTTTTTTTTTCTTTCTGTTTTGTGTCCTAAAATGTTAGATTCTTCATACTTGTTGTGTTGTCATTCAAAAACAAAGGCGTATGTATGTGTATGTGTGTGTGTGTGTGGGGGGGGGGGAATCGTTTAGAATAAAAAATGGCTGATACAAGAGGGCATGAATACAGTGGTGCAGGCTGTTGTGACACTACAAGCTGCAGTAGCTGCTCAATACTCCATCGGGAGCAGGAAAGTGACATGATGATGATGGTTGAGTGCCCCTCTTAGATGAGGCAAAGCCGGGGGTTTCTGAAGAGACAAAGAAGAAATATGACTACTACTTCCTCTGGCGGAAAAGACAAAAATAATGAGAATAAATGCAGGTAATGATAACAGGGTTGAACTTGAAGAAACACCAACACAAGATGTAGAATCATACACATATCTTGGCAGTAATATAGACAAAGTTGGAGGGACAGACAGTGATATCAAAATAAGGATGCAAAAAGCAAGAGGAGCTTTCATTGCATTGGGAAATATATGGAGATCAAGAGAAATCGGATCCAACACGAAAATAAGAACCTTCAACTCAGATGTGAAGTCAGTCCTATTGTATGGCTCTGAGACATGGAGAACAACAAAGACAACAACCAAAAAGCTACAGACTTTTATAAATGGGTGCTTGCGTAGAATAGAGGGATTAAAATGGTATGATAAGGTTACCAACGTGGAACTGATGACAAGAACTAGACAAGTGCCAGTGGAACAAGAGATGAGAAGAACACGATGGCGATGGATAGGACACACACTGAGGAAACCTGTTGATAGCATTACAAGGCAGTCCTTGTTCTGGAACCCCCAAGGGAAGAGAGGCAGATGTAGACCAAGAAGCACACGGAGAAGAGAGCTGGAAACAGAGGTGAAAATGATGAGGAGAACGTGGAAAGAACTTGAGATGATGGCACGTGACAGGAGGACTTGGCATGTGTTTGTTGAAGGCCTATGCTCCTTTGGGAGTGGAGGGTTATGATGAACTTCCTCTGGCATGTCGTACAAGGCGACTTAATAAGAGGTTGTGCATGTGGGGGTTTGCCACCTCATCATGTACAACACATTGATACAAAAACAATCGCTGCAAAAGCTTCTGAATGATTGAGACATAATTTCTACAAGGGGACAAGCTGTCACGAAAGGGTTTCGTTATAGTGAAGAATGGAGCCGCGCTAGCGTAGTGGTTACCACACCGCTCTGGTGACCGGGTGATCCAGGATCAAACCCGGGCGACGGCATTTGAGGATTTTTCGTCGACCGAGATTTGGACTGGATTAACTCGAGACCTGGCGAGGACATTTGAAGGAGTGTCGTCGACCAATGATTGGCGGCTCCTGAGCCGTCCCAGCTCTAATGGGTACCTCCGAAATCGGCGAGTATCTGCCTTAATGGCGAGGGACACCTGTCTCTGTACAAGAAAAAAAGGGATACTCACGTAAAATCAATGTCAGGTTAGACATTAATAATAACCTGAGATTTCGCCTTGAGTATTAGCGGGCGTACGAAAAAAAAAAATAGTGAAAAATAAGGTTATCCTGGACAAAAAGCTGTATCAGGTGATACCAGGAAAGTGCCAAGTAAGAGACTGGTCTTACAAGAAATACCCCCTTTTCTGAAAGAATAAGGGTGTATTGACATCAAAGGTTAGGATCAGCTGTATAAACCTCCAGGTGTGATGAGAGTGAATGTCCTGAAAGTCTATTTGCTCCCTTTCAAGATCCGCCTAAGATATTATGTATTATTATTTGATGATGTTGGCTAATTTTGCTAGGGGTATTAATTTATGATCTATCTCTATAACTATAATATGTATCAAACAAAACTTATAACTCAATGCAAATAATGTCAGCAAGTCTGATAGTACATATTTACAATTTTATTTAACCTATACCGGTCCTCTTTTCGGTTAGGTAATTTAAAGAAATTCAAAGATATTTACAGCATAAAATAAATAAACATTGAAACTTTAATTATCAAACAGAATTCTGTCTTGAAAGTTCTATTTTTCTCTACACTGATTATTTATTATAATTCACTATAGTTTGTCACTAAGTTGAACTGTGAAGGTAGTAATAGATACATTCTGTCCATAAGAAATCCTCCTTCAATGTGTTTGTATTTCTGTTTATATTTTATGTTATATACTGAATAGGCTGACCAGTGGCTATATATCGCCACTTATCTGGTGGTTGTCGAATTCAAACTCCTCCCGCCATAGACTAACACGTCTGTGAAATTTCAGGCAGTGGAACAGGGGGTGGCTGGCTACAATGACTTCACGAGTACTTGCACTTCAGAGTCAAACATAGTTAGTTGATTCAGATTCTTCTAGTAGTTTGCAGGATAAAACCTGGAATACAAATAATCACAATCCCTGTATAGTCCTGCACTATTCTGTCCTTACATACAATGGACATAACACACAGTGTCAGATATTGTGCTAACATATGCACAGGACAATTTACCTCACCACCAATCACAGCCAGTTCAATCTGACTACAATTTCCTTATAAATCCTAAGTTAGATTTCTTTGTCCATGATCTGCTTCTATACAATGATTTGGTATAGTATAAATGTACTAAGTAATATCTTGATTGATTCATTACAACAATTCCTGTCAATCCTTTCTTAGGTTCCTGATAAATGTCAGTCCTTTAAGAAATACTCTTTCCAATACATTTTTGCCATCGTTCTCAATTATTTTACACTTTTCACAATGCTGGCTTTCGTCTCTAAAAGTCAACACATGCTTGCGTTTCAGCCGACAGCACATTCGTCCTGTAATATTTCCTAACACATGCTATGCACTTCCTAACACACCAGTGGGTTAATCACAGGAAAATTACATAAATATATACATATATATATATATATATATATATATATATATATATATATATATATATATATATATATATATATATATATATACATATATATATATATATATATATATATATATATATATATATATATATATATATATATATATATATATATATATATATAGTCATTCTTACCCTCAGGCAAAACATAAAAGCTGTTAATGGCATCTAATGTCTGCGCTACAGTTGCGGATGGCAAAGGTACATGACGATTATACGGTTACCGCTTCTTCTGTACAGCTTGAAGTTTTGAATTTTGTGGCCTCAATTTAGCCAAGGGCACGGTCTTTTATACCAGCACATCCTCCATATCGGATGACATGGGTAAAAAGTGATGTTAAAAATCTGAGGCATAATTTTCCAGCTGTTCAATGAGTAAAAACTAGTTTTTCAATTATCTTCCTTATTTATGGGACGATTTTGGTCATTTAAAGTTTGAATTATTCTGTGCATTATTCTGTATTAATCTATCTATTAATTTAGTTAGTTTGCAAAATGCATTTTAATATATGCATGCTTTAACTAGCTAAGTTGGGACTAACATGATGTAACGAAGCTCTTTCACTCGATATTTCTATCTTACAAGAAACTATTTGAGAAAGTTTTTACACCTACCTATAAAGTAACATTCCCGTTGTTTAATTATATACTCCTTTCCGGTGATACTTCTTTATTCTTTTCATAATTAAAGATCCTTGTCCCATCGGTTACACAGAATAGGCTTCTATGTTTAAGCATAGTACGTTTCTTAACACACAATAATAAGGGTGCGTTTTCATTGGCTATCGTATCAGAGAGTTCTCTACCTATGGCGTGCGGAATGGTCAGATTAGAAAACAGTGTTGTAAGACAGACTAATATCAAGACACTAGCTACAATGATGGATCCATGCTCCATAAGGAACACATAGGAATATGTGATGAAGATATGCTCCTTGGTAGAGGCGGACTGATCACTGGACTTTTCTGGCGCTGCCCGAGGGCCCGCAGCCGTAATTATCTTACAATGCATGATTTATTAATGTGGAATTAGTATTCAGAGACCAATGATCCTGTTTTGCCCAGGAGCCAGAGCACTGTCAGTTCGCCTGTGCTCATTGGTCAGCTGAAGGGTACACAATTTATCGCTTGTGTTATGTGCAGACGTGCGATTCTATATACATGTCTCTAGTATAGATGATCTAGACCACGGGTCCTCAACCTTTTTTTTTTTTGCACCGCAGGCACATTTTAGATTTATAGAGAGGGTGTTGGGCACCAACCAAATATTGCGATTCACATACTGACTCATTTTTACAATAAAATTTACGAAACACTTATAGAAGGCCAAATAAACACATTTAATGATATAGGGGCTGCCATCACCGGTGTCAATACCTTGTCGAGGTATGGCGGCTTGCGTACCCTGATTACCCCCAGAGCTTTGCCAGCGGGAGTTTTACTCCTGGAAGGTTCTACCAAGCTGGACAGGTTTGCGCGGGCACGGGTCAGACTAAAGCAGACACCCTGGTCCTCCAGGTTGGGATTTTAGCATAGGGCTGACACCCCTGTCTATGTTAAAAAAATTGAAGTTACGGAAACGATAACAAATAAACAAACTTTGCTGCGGGACGGACATCCGGAGTCTGAGGCTCGTATGACTGTCAGTGGTGAAAGCCGAAAGGAAACCACTGACATGAGAACGGACGTCCTGACCGCAAAACATGATACAAGAATAGGATTTTGGAATGTCAGGACAATGAATTTTTTTTTTTTTTTTTTTTTTTTTTTTTTTTTTTTTGCGTTCGCCCTCTAATACTCGAGGCGAAATCTCAGGTTATTATTTAATGTCTAACCTGACATTGATTTTACGTGAGTATCCCTTTATTTCTTGTACAGAGACAGGTGTCCCTCGCCATTCAGGCAAATACTCGCCGATTTCGGAGGTACCCATTGCAGCTGGGTCGGCTCAGGAGCCGCCAGTCCCTGGTCGACGACACTCCTTCAAATGTCCTCGCCAGGTCTCGAGTTAATCCAGTCCAAATCCCGGTCGACGAAAAATCCTCAAATGCCGTCGCCCGGGTTTGATCCTGTATCACCCGGTCGCCAGAGCGGTGTTGTAACCACTACGCTAGCGCGGCTCCCAGGACAATGAATGAGACGGGTAAACTAAAACAGGTCACGGCAGAAATGAGAAACTATAGGTTACACATTCTACGGATAAGCGAGAGCAGATGGACAGGGGCAGGAAAAGTTAAAACAGCAACAGGAGAAACAGTACTTTACTCTGGAAGAGAGGATGGACAGCACAACGAAGGCGTAGCCATTATTTTACAGAAAGGAATAGAAAGGACATTGCTGGAATGGAAACCCATCAACAACAGACTGATAAGATTAAGATTGAGAGGTAGATTCACCAATACTACAATAATACAATGCTACGCACCAACGAATGACAGCGATGAAGAGGTCAAGGATGAATTCTATTAACAACTGCAGAAAGAAATGGAAGACACACCTAAATATGATCTTATTATAGTAATGGGAGACCTCAATGCGAAAGTTGGTACACCCAATACATATAATGAAAGAGTAATGGGGAAATGCGGCAGCGGAACAGCAAACGAAAATGGGGATAAATTAATAAGTTTCTGTAGTATTAACAACCTGGTCATTGGAGAAACACTTTTCCCACATAAAGAAATTCACAAATTAACATGGGAATCACAAAATGGTCGGGACTGAAACCAGATAGACCACATCATGATTAACGGTAGATGGAGACATGCATTACAAGATGTGAAGGTAAGAAGAGGTGCAGATGTGGGAAGTGATCACCATTTAGTAGTAGCAAAACTGAAAGTGAAACTAAGAAGGGCTGGACCAATTGTGACTACACAGAAAAGGTTTGACATCAGCAAATTGAAGGACCCCCTTACCAGAAAAGCTTTTGCGGCTGACATAAAGATACGATATCAATTTGCCAAAAGTCAGGAAAAGACATTGACTGATGATATAGACCAGAAATTCAACACCATTTCAACAATATACAAAGAAAGCAGCAAATCATGCTTGGGATTCCAGGAAAGGAAGAAGCAAGACTGGATAACACCAGAAACATTAAACACCATAACGATGAGAAAGGAAATGAAAAGAAAGAAAACAGAAGCGAAGTCCCCAGGTTAAAGCAACTATATAGCGAACAGTACAGTCATCTGGACAAGGCAGTTAAACGCCTAACCTGAGCCAACAAAAGGAATTTCCTAGACGATCTTGCAAGACAGGCAAAAGAGGCAGCACTGAGAAATGAACAAAGCACAGTATACAAAATAACTAAATTCATCAGCGGAAAACGAGGTGCAAACAATATTACATTAGTAAGAGATAAGCAAGGATATCTCATCACGACAGCAGAGGGACAGGAAACAAGATGGACAGAGCTCTTCAGAGAAACTCTGAACAGGGAACCACCAGAGACACAATTGAATGTTCCCGAGACTGAAAACGATCTAGATGTAAATACAGACATTCCACGAAAAGAAGAAATCATCACAGCAATCAAAGGGTTAAAGAACGGAAAAGCTCCTGGCCATGATAACTTAAATGCAGAGCTATTTAAGACAGACCCTTCTTCTTCTTCTTCTTCCTCGTTCGCCCTGAAAAGGACGGTGGTTGCAGACAGACCCTGAGCTAGCAGCAGAACTATTAGAACCACTATTTGCACAAGTGTGGAAAACGGGAACAACACCATCAGAGTGGAACAAAGGAATAATTGTCAAATTGCCCAAGAAGGGAGATCTTTCAGCCTGCAGTAATTGGAGAGGAATCACTCTTCTCTCAGTTCCCAGTAAAATACTAGGCAGGATAATTATACAGAGAATTTCAAAAGCAGTAGACCACAAACTGAGGAAGGAACAAGCAGGATTTAGAAAGAAGAGAAGATGTGTAGATCATATATTCACTCTCAGGAACATTATAGAGCAGTGCTCAGAATGGCAAAGACAGCTGTACATTAACTTCGTTGATTTTGAAAAGGCTTTTGACAGCATACATAGGGACAGTTTATGGAAAATACTGAGGGCTTATGGAATTCCAAGCTGCATAGTGTCAATCATAAAAAGCCTCTATGCAAACTTGACGTGTAGTGTTGGGCAGAGCAACCTAACCTTTGAGGTGAAGACAGGAGTACGACAGGGATGCCCCTTATCAACCACTCTATTTTTAACAGTCATAGACTGGGTGATGCGCCAGACAACAGAGGGCAGTCCAAGAGGAATAAGATGGACTACATTTTCAACATTGGAAGATCTGGAATATGCAGATGACATTGCACTACTAGCACATTCACATCAACACATCCAGGAAAAAACGGATAGACTTAATAAGTTTAGCCAGCAGGTGGGCTTGAACATCAATTTAAAGAAGTCAGAGGTCATGACGCTCAATGTGAGCAACCCTCAGCCCATATCAGTAAGGAATCAGCAACTGGTACAGACAGACACCTTCACATACCTAGGATGCATAGTAACACCAGACGGCGGGGAAGGCAAAGACATCTACATCAGAATGAATAAGGCAAGAACAGCCTTTTTTAGCCTAAACAACATCTGGAAGTCCTCTCAATACAGCACAAGCACAAAATTAAGATTATATCAGAGCTGTGTGCTTTCTGTGCTTCTCTGTGGTGCAGAATGCTGGAGAGTTACAGAGACGGAAATGTCGAAATTGTCCTCTTTTCACACAACATGCCTAAGAAAATTTCACCGAATCTTTTGGCCGAATACCATCACCAACCAAGATCTGCTTACTCGGAGCAAGCAAGAGGACATGCACACCATCATAGCTGGCAGACGCTGGAGCTGGGTTGGCCATGTCCTCAGAAGAGACCCCGATGCCATCACTAGAACCGCTATGCTTTGGACCCCTGAAGGAAAACGAAAGAGAGGCCGACCAAAAACAACCTTGCGGAGGACTGTGGAGGCTGAGATGCAAATAATGAACCAGAGTTGGGGCACTGTACGAAGGATGGCCGCCGACCGAGCAAAGTGGAATCAATTTGTTGTTACCCTACAAGACGCCACTAGGCGTGATGGCCACTGACTGCATTGACGGTCGGTGGCTAAGGATCAAAGAAGAATGATATAGGAAATATTCAAGATTTAAAAAATAATAATAGTAATCTTTAAAATATTTGAGTCAAACGTATAATTAGTGTGATCTCTGGCACTGCATGTCACTGATCAACTGTTCATAGTTTGGAATGTATATTGGTAGAGATTTTGAAATTGTATTTGTCGTAATTTTTATCTGAGAGGGTGCTGATGAATATTGGTCCCTTTAGAGTGTAAAGTGATATTGAAGGCTCTATGAGAATAAGGATTTAGGTGAATGAGGTAGTAGATTCACAAGCGCTGGGAAGGAGCAAGGACAGTCTCTTATTACGACAATATCTGTTTTCTCACAGACTACTCCTATCTCTCTTCTGCACAAACAATTGTGTCAGTTCCAGTCGCTCAGGTGCGCTCACCGATTTGGTGATTCTGTCGCTCAACGTACATGAATACAAACTACACAGATGGAAATGTTTGGAGTTTTAGGCCAACCGACAACCAACACAAATAAATATTCATACCTTTATTATCATAAAGGACTCACACATAATTGTACATTTACAGTCAAAAATCAAAAAGTTACAGAATACAAATATAACTAGGGAAGAGGGGCTTTTGAGGAGAAATATCCCATCCATCGTTTCCCGTTTATATCTACTAACAGACAAAACCCGGTCCCAAAGACAAGAAAGGGGGGGGGGGGGGATCAGAGATAGGCAATTTAACCCACTGGTAAATTTATTACTCTGAGGCAAGGGGTTACAGAAAGAAGGGGGGGGGGGGGGGAGAGGAAAGCTAGGGTTCTCAATTGTCTCCCTTTAAATCAACAAATTTTACGGGAGGGGGGAATGAACACAGTTACCCAATCCCACTAGGAGAGATCCCGTACAAGGAATATAATGCACCTTAGTATAAGGTCGAACTAATTAAAAGGGTAAAGAAAAGATAAATCTCCTTTCATTCAAAAAAACAGACTAGGGCTGGCCATCCCAACAAACACACACGCAGACTTACCGAAAGGTGAATTCTGGCACTTCATAGGAAATACATCACAAAAAACAGCACTAAACCTTGGCTTAGGTAAAAGTAATTTCTTCCGTGTACAGCCCCAGATTTTGCGGGTTGTTTAAGTTAACAAAGTGTCCCGAAATCGCTGGACGTTGAAGTTTAACGGTACTGTTTGTTTATTAGATAAAGTTCCTTAAGAAAGGCACAGGCACTTGGCTAAGCGTGAGGTATGGTGTGGTTTCTAAAATTGGCACAGCTGGCGGAGATAACTTCCTTTTTCCGTAATGTCACAAGTTAAGAAAACACTGAGGTAAGTTCTTCTTCGGGGGGAGGGGGGGGGGGGGGTTAAATTCCACTGAATATGCGTGACAGACAGTGTTCAGGTATCGATGCTTTTTCTTCACAAATAGGGGCAGTGAATAAAATATGTTCTGCTTCCAGTTTCCTTTAAGGACTCTATATGAACTAGTATTTTTTAAAGTGTTTCTTGAATGGCTTTTTTCTCAGTTACGTTCAGAGGAGCGGGGCCCATTACAGGTCGCCACAAGTTTAGCTTTAAAAAAAGTTCATATGTTACTGGAGTTATCAAATTGAGTTTGGCAGAACTCTGTATATAGTTAATAATTGCTGGGATGCAGGTTGAATGATCGTTCTGAATGAAAGATAATCAAAACAAGAAATGCATTACAAATCATATTATAATCTGACGCGATAAATTATAGTTAGCCTATTTACTTATTAGCGTCGTCAATTAACAAATCAGGAAAACTTCCCGTGAGTTAAAAATAATTAAAAGCACATCTATCTATACAGAACTAAACTGTATTAAAGTTATAATTCTCTTTAACGTCTGCAAAATAAATTTACGCGTCAATTGTATTAGGAAATACTTTTAGCTGTAACATTAGTTTGCACTAGAACTTTGAAAATGGGTTTATTTAATAAGGTTAAATTTACACCACAATCCATTGAAATCAATAGAAATAACTCGACCAATGATCACTCGAAGCTAATGTATAAATTACCGTCTGCACGACGGTGGACCCAGGACATCACAGAGAGTCTGAACTTGTCTTTGGCTGATGCAGGTCGACTTGCCCAGAATCGTGATGCGTTCAGAGCAGCTGTAATGGAGACAACGTTCTGGAAAGAATATGTCACATGATGATGACAGAAAGAATACACTCCAATAGTCACGAAGGTAGATGAAATCCAGCAGGGATCCGACTATGCTAGTGCAACTAGGATTCTGTCAGAGCGAACGATAAAATGCAGTTTATCGGAGTTCTCTATTTATACTTCTCGAATGTAACTTGAATGGGGCGTGTTAAATTTTCGCACCTTTCTTGATCTTGAGCAAAATTCGGGGTACCTCGCCGATGTGTTAAACGTTGCGATTCCTACGTTTTCCCCGGTCTACCGATTTTCTTCCGTCTCAGGCTGCTCGCATAAGAGTGCGAAAATTTCCCGAGAAGCTAACTCTGTGAGCTGCAAGTCCCTGATTCTTTAGATCGCGGCCGCTCCACGTTGAATTCTGAAGATCAGCCTGTTCTTTGATGGTACCGCTGCATGCCGGTAAAAGTTACAACAGATGATCAGGGGTTCTAAAGTTATGAGAGGCCAATATTCTGTTATCATCCATCGAGTCAGGGAAATTCATTTGTCATACTTAGACGTACGTCACAGTATTGCAAAAACGTAATAATTTTGGTTGAGGGTAAGCTAAAATGTCTGACAATTTAAGAAAAATTATGTATTTATTGTTTCATTCACAAATCATCCGCGGGCATACAAATAAGCTGGCACCGTATTGAGTACCTCTGATCTAGCTTATCCCAACCTTATTCTCAAACTTGTATTTTTTTCAGTGGAACTGGAAGATTGAACCCCAATCTAATATCATTAGCGAGTACCAAGCACTTAGCGTTTGTGCAAGGACCTAAAACAACACAAGTGTGCAGCGGAAACTAAACATAGAAATAAAACATGACTTAATCAACACAACGGAATTTCTGTTCTCATTTCTGATTGACTGTATGGTTAACTGTTGTGTGTATCAGTGGTTCTCAACGTGAACCATCCATATTTGTAGGGGGACACAGTAAGTGTCATATTTCTAGTGATTGACAATAAGTTTCTGAAGGGGCCACCCAAACTTAACTTAAATAAAGTACTGATTATTAGAATCTTTTCTGTTTGCAGGCCTTATGCTGCTGCTAGGCATTGTATGTCCTTACGACTTTTGTTTGCTATTACACAATTATGTATATATAGAATTAATCGTTTTTGTTAGCTACTGCACATACTTTGTCTTTACATGATACAGTTTAGATTACGATGATACGGAACTCTTTACACAGCGCTACAACAGGAGGTAGTCTGATCGTCAGAAGGGTCCCCCTCGGACAAGTGTGTCGGTCCTTTATCTTCTTTACAATCTGGCCATGACACCCAAGTGTATGCCTCCTGTTGTTTTTCCAACCTGCGCTGCGAATGGAACCCACTCCACCTTGGTTGCAACATTTAACTTCACTCCTGATTTTATCCATGCTGCTAGCTGAGGCAATTGCTAAAGTAACCATTTAATAAACAGTGCTGATGGTAAAGTACCTTTTTCCAGCTAACAGCGACTATGGGGAAAGGGGGATTACAGAGGCTAATGAGAGAGGGTGCCATAAGCAAAAATAGGTCGAGAACCCAGGGTATATATGTGGCGAAATGGATATTGGATAGAAAATTAGAAAGTATTTTCCGGAAGTGGAGAAGAAAATTAGCGAACCAGAGGTAGGGAAGGCACACGACAAGTCAGATAGTTAACTGCACAATTCTCAATGATAGTTGTAGAAGAGAACTGATAGGTAAGTTGCCTTCTCGCTAGGCATATTCTATGTTCCATTGGAGTTATAAAAATTTGTGAGTGGAGCTCGTATTTATTACCTACCAATTTTAAATTATTAATATTTCTTTGACCACACAACAAAATTATAACTGGAAATTTAAATAATTCAAAACCTGCAGTTATAAACAAATGAGTGCACTTTATTGATTAATAATGTACAGTAACAAATTAGCACCTTTGTATATCAATATCTTACAAGATTTCACACAATTTACAAAACGTATATTGTCACTGTTTAACAATTTTCATCATGTTATTGGCTTGGGTGCCTTGGTTTATGTTTTCACGATAAGTACTTGCTTGACACGTTGCAGTATCTGATTTTCTTCGGTCGTTAAAACATCTGGACACTGAAGATGCTATGCTAATATCAATAACGGTGTTGGTACACTGTTAAACAGTTCAAAATGTCCAAAATTGTGTCACGTTTTACACCACTAGCTGAACCTGCAAAATACGACCAGGTTATGGCATCTGTGGTTTATAACCGAGACGCCACTCTGATGCTGACTGGCCACTGTTGATCATACTCATCATTTCTACAAAACTGTCAAGAAGCTGTGGTTAAATCAGTCAAAAGGGGGTACGGCATACGACCATACAATACATTTAAGAGTTTTGACATCAGTTAAAGACATTTTCTAAACCCAGCCATGACTACTTCACTTTGGCTTAGCGTTTTGCCAAAGTGAGCAAAATTGTTTTCCTCATCGACAAAATGTACCGAAATAAAAGATAAGAAAGAAAAAGAGATGACGAACTCTTTGAGCAAAGCACCCAACAGCAAAGCCCTAAAAAGAACTGTAAGCTTTTATTGCTAGCGTTTGTCAGTCCTAACATAGGCTTCTAGCTGAGCCAATGGTGTCCAGAATTGAGGTTATGTAGTGATGGAGGCCATCTTTCTTCGGGAGGATTTATGTTAAGCATTTACATTAATTTTAAATATTCATTATTTTAAATGTATATTAGTTCACTAAGATATTTTGTAAGCTTACAGACATCCCCTCAAGACACAGCGGTACTTCGATGTCTGCGGCTGTTTGAAGCTTCGATCTATACAAATCGCTCACAATAACGTGAAGTTGTGGCTCCTTCTCAGATATCTTGTTGTGTTATTGTCAGATCTTGAAGTGACTTCAAGAAGTAAGGAACTGTGTCTGAGACCGGTCTTAAATACCTAATCTCAGGTCTAACCCTTGCTGTTGTCACGGATTTGACTGTTAATTCTATTTTACCAACACGTCCCATTTTAAAAATTTTTTTGAATGTTCTGGTGTCCTCGATTTTTTTGCACTTTCAGTTTTCTTTTCTTCCAGATTTTACCTACGTAGCCAATTATTCCCTCTCAGACCCCACCCCGCGGTTTTTTTTCGTTCTGGCCTTCATTATAAATTCAATACTTGGTCAGTAGTGGTCAGCTTACGATATTATTACCTAAGCTGCATCTGGTGTGTCTGACTAGCGGGAACGCTGGTAGCTCGTAACAGCGTTTGATCTCGAGCGAGAAATAGTTTCTTTGAAGAAGCGAACCGCTAGCCTACTACAGTTCATAGCGGGAGCAAAGGGGGAGACAAAACTCACGTTCGTTCTGAGATTTTTGTTGTGGCCCTTGATCGCTCACAGAATAATATTTTGTCTGTGGTGGGTTTGGATGTTATGAATGTTGGTGTTGTATTTAATCTGTAACTGAGTGAGGTCAAGCTGTGAAGGAGCCTGAGTCTAACAATTGATGGGGTCTTTTCTCAGGGAACCTTTCTGCTACCACCCTATGATCTCACTCAGAGTTATATTTTACTCTAGAATAAATGATGACTACGTCTAAATGTCTAGGGTAATGTAAGTGTGGTGTGATGGTAACCCAATACACAAACACACACTGTCGTAGATTTTCGATAGGAGAATTAAGACTAGGTTTGGTCCCTTCTGAATAGGTTTGAATAGGTGATAGACTCAGTGAGAGTCAGTGAAAGGTAATAGAATTTCCACACACGTGAGATGATAGATTTTGATATAGTGGCTGTCTCTGAAAGCGAAAAAGAATTCTTCTCTCTCTCACCTATCTTCTACAACAGTTGTTACAGCGTCAGACAGACTACACCAATATACATATTACGTATATTTCTATCACTCACAGGCACGCACATACACGTGACGACAGGTAAACACACTGACGTGGGAAAACTATAACAATGATATATATATTATCTAGAACGAGCTGACCAAACACGATTATTAAGTTCAAGAGCGATTTTAATATCAGGAAAAAATCGGCTCACAACATCAAAGAAAGTACATCAAGGAGAATACATATACACATAGTCATAAAAATTCAAGGAAATGTTGCAAGGATGATAGCCCCGTTATAGTGTTAACTCTAGGTTTAGCCCGGCCCCGTTAAGAGAACAGATGATGGCGCCCGAGTCACAGATACATAGGGTTTGAGTCTAAGAGTTTTCTTTGTTTTATCTCGTAATTATATGCACAGAGTTTTAAAAAAAAAATCTGATTTAACCTAAGACAAAAACACAAGAACTCTAGCCTTAGCAACAAATTATGCAGATTGAAAAAAAAAAATTAGGACAGCAACAGGGTGTCAAAGGTATAATAGTGAAAATATCACTCAAACCAGCGTACACTCATTCATTTAGCCATGGCCTCTCATACATGTACTCACGACTTTGCTCGCTGCCTCTTGGAACACACTGATTTTAGATCTTCACACAGACTCAAAAATGCAGTCTTCTGCCAAGAAGTCCCCAGTTCCAAAAGACGTATTTAACTTGGAGTCTCCGGGAACGACTACTTGGGTGTGCAAATTTGTTCAAATGTCTGATTAAGTCACCTAAAATTATTCCAGGCGCGGGAGTTAGCAGAGCACAGTGTCAATAGCGTAGGTTTCTAGAAATGATGAATGTCAGGTCGGTGCCTTCCCTCAGTATAGGATTCACTTTAGTCACACCACAGATTTGTCCACAAAAAATATATATATATATAGTCGGGAAATGTTAGTTAATACTTGAAGTGTTTCGCGCCGCCAGGCAGAAAGATTTCGTAGAGTTTTTTCCTAGAAGAAATTAAGATCTGGCTCCAAGGTCCAGTATTTATCATTACAGTCTTTGAAAACCCGTTATTGGGAGATAGTATTTCTGGCTAACTCGGGTTGCATATGCACTGTTAGACCAGTGGTACTTAAGAAACCCACGTGGTTCAAAATAAGGACTGTCTATTTCTTCACAAGTATGGAAACTACTACTAGGTGCTGGTAAAGTTAGGGTCACCCCAAAACTTTCACTGTGTGGAGGAAAAATAACACATATAATATAATAAACAGAATATGTACTGGTTATAACTTACATTTAAACTTGCAAGCAGAGAGCTTTGCTTATCATTTAAACTTCCCGTGACGTAAGTTATATTTAAAAATCAGCAATCCTCATGAATTAGGAACACGTGCGTATTCCGTCACCATTCATGAGGCTCGATTTTAGAGTTTATACGTTAGTTTAGAAAAATACACTCGACTGAGTATTAGCAGTTAAATTAAATTCATAAATAGCTACAATTGCCGTTATAAGCTAGAAATTTTAATTTTATTCTGCTTTCCACTGAATGCTTCCCTAGAAAATATAATAGCCTACCACTTTATTTCTCTTCTGCGCTAAAGAAATAGATTAAAATGAATTAAGCGATTTAACACTTTAACACTCACAAAATCTATATATCTATCATATTAATTACCTCAAGCACAGAATTACAGGTAGTCGCACAACTTAAGAATAAAATGCTGAAAATTTTTCTGGAAGTCTAGAAGTTCGACAAATTGCCGAAACAAACTGAGATACTTCGCTAACAGCTATTCTGTTTACGAGCAACCTATCTACTGTGAGTCTATGAGCGAGAATGAAATTAAAGTTTCAAACTTGGCCAATATCTTTAAAATCGGACACAGGATCCTAATCTTATTTCGCCAAGCGAAATAGTCTCCCCTGTCCGTATAACACCTTCGTCCGCTTATCGCGTGACGTAACAGCCATCAGTGGCCGAGGGCTTGCATGAGTTGCAAATCTCAGACCACCGTCTGCAGTGCGGAGTGGATTTTCACGCTAAGCCGGGTTTTTTCTGACGAAAAAACCTCATGCGTTTACTGAAATGCAGACTCTCTGTCTACTTTCCATGTCCCTCGGGTGAATTTTCACGCCCCAGGCCAGAGACCCTCAGACGAATGTCTAGCGAATGCTGTAAATTCACGCCTATCGTCCGACCAGCGCGACTGACATGTACGCAATACCACCCAGGTGCGATTCTCAGTTTTAGAGAAAGGAAAACAGGTAAAGTTTGCGAATTATATGAAAATAATATTCGCAAAACGAATGGATGAAAAATATACAGGAAAAAGGAAATACAGAGATAATAAAAGAGAGAATTCGGGTGAAAGAATAGGAAGAAGATGTAGGAAATTAAATGAATATAAACCCTACGTGACACACACACACACACACAGATATTAAAGTCTATGATCAACTCAACTAACACCGTGTTTTAAATTTGGTATTTAACAAATCTTTTTACAATTTATTTAGTCCTGAACCTAATATTATTTTGGTCAGGACTATCAACATCAAATGAAATCAATATATATATATATATATATATATATATATATATATATATATATATATATATATATATATATATATATATATATATATATATATATATATATATATATATATATATATATATATATATATATATATATATATATATATATATATATATATATATATATATATATATATATATATATATATATATATATATATATATATATATATATATATATATATATATATATATATATATATATATATATATATATATATATATATATGCAAGTTCAATTAAAGAAAAGGGACAATCTGTCCAAGCACATAATTTAAATTCTAATAATGGTGTTAATATATCTATACTAGTGTTTAACTGATACTAGATGGCGGGTTGGGGGTTTATACATCATCCCCTGTCTTTATTCACAAATATTCTGTTCACTTTATTTGGTGGAAATAGATTTTATTTTATATAATTGGATTATTGTATGGTAGATAGTTGATGAATCGTTCCGTGCCAGGTCTTATGCACGTATCTGGCACGTGAAGCTAGATGTTAGTTGTCTTTCCAGCCAACGGCCACTGTCTCAATCTTCCTTGGGCAATCTTGGTAGAGAGCTTGTACCAAGACTACTGTTCCAGTGGTAGAGAGCTTGTACCACTACAGCAAACTCCACTTCCTCAATATTTCTTATATTCAGGAAGCTGGCACTAGCACAGTGCCAGTAAAAAAAACCTGCAACATGAAGATTAAGGTTTGTCTTAACATAATATCTAATCCACCAACTTCACAATTAATAATGCATTCAAAATAAAAGAACAGGGTCAGATCTCTCTGACCAACCCAGCTCATCCAATCTAGATTGATGGAACAAATTGTACCAGTTTTCTTTTTACTCTCCCCTAATGGCTGCAACACCTCTGCCATTATCCTGGATCTTTTTCCATAAAATATGATGGGTGATATGATCCTTGATGACAACCTATATAATCTTTTGGATCTACCTCTCTGGTAGTTTGTTATATGATGGATCAACCTCTAGGCCCCGCATAAGTCTGCTAGGGACCTATGTACTTACAGTAGTAAAATATTTTTCATATGGCAGTATCTCACACTGAAAATTTTAAATAAAATATTAATAATTTCGTTCTTACCACAAATTCAATGAAATACACACAGGTACTATGATTTGGCAAAAATTTAGCTGTGCCGCTGCTAGACTACGACTGCTTTTCTTTAGTTATGTCTTCATTATATGGTGAAGCAAGTCAAACTTCTGGTCTATCAATCGACCTGTTTAAGGGAACGTTTTTATTCAAATGGCGTCCAGCCTTCCAATTTTTTTCTCAATATCCCCTACGCTGGCCAATAGAAATCGGCGTCTATCAAATTTTGAATTCAAAGTTAAAAAACCCCACTGCAAAAATACTGTGTGTTTTTCGGTACGTTGGTTAGTCTGCCTTAGGTTTCACTTTGGAAAATTATATTTTTAGTTTCGGGCCAACCAATAACCTCTCTCCCTCTTTCTACCTCCACCCAATAAAATGACATGTAGGAGTGTGACTTGAATTATTTTAGGTGATTTCTCAAGGTAATTAATTCAGTGATAATGAAGCGCCGTCTACCGCCTTAGTTAACGGGTACTTAAGCAGTTAGGTGTCCTCCGGTGTTATTGTTTAATATGGGTTAATGGTAAACTTACAATAGCAGATACTTACTAGTCGAAAGACCTCACAGTCCGTTCAGTGCTTACCATGGGTTAAGAGTAAGATAAAAAGCTGTCATTACGTTAAGAAAATTTCCGGAGTGTAGGTTATTCATTTAAAACTGAACAGTGACGTGCGTGCACTATAACACTTGAATTATAATGAGGTAGTCACTTATTACTTTCTGAGAGAAACTTCTAATAAGTGTGGAATTATTATATGCCTACTTGTGTAGTTAGACGCCAGTTTAGAACTTTCACAGGATGCAGTCACCAGCCAGAGATATAATTATATCTTATGGCTAATTCACAACGTACTATTATAGCAATTAAATTGCATTTTCCATGTATTTAATTTTGGGAGGTTATTACTTTTTCCCTTTTTGTGTATCGACCCCAAGGGGCGCATACCGTTTCTTATGTAATGTCTAATGCTGTATTTTATGTAAATTCACTTAATGTTGTAAGATGAGTCACATATCCACTCAGCGACAACTAGACGGTTAGTTTTCCTGTATGTTGAGTTGGAAGAGGACGGAGTAGATTTTGCTGTCAGAGCATTCGCTGACAGGTACATGTATGAACAAGATATATTAGCCTATGTTGGCGCATGCTGATAATTGATAGAGTGGAAGTAACAGGAGGGCGACTCATGTGGATAACGACAGCCCGAGACTATCATAGCAATGATTAAAATAATTATACATCCCATAGTGGGGCATAACTGTTTATTATAACATTATTGTAATTTTATTGTTTACTTGATATAAAGGGTGTTTGTTTTGGGTCTCAGTTTCAGGGCACCCCATTGCTCCTGCAGGATTCCAGTCAGGCGACGAACGTATCTTCTCATCGATCTCAAGGTTCCTGAAAGCAATTAGCGACACGAGTTGTCACCCATACCTGAATTACAACCCTTTTTCAACGCCCATCCCTCTAATGGGAAATAGGCTCATGCAGTGTTTAAAGAGCCAAAGCAAATCTGAAATTGAATTTGGCAGTAGTGGTTTCCTACTCGCCTCTTGATCACCAGTCAGAGCATTGCGGCTTCCTTTACGCAAGATAATTTCATAAAACGAAGTACTTTGTAATACTATTTTCTTGTTTCCACTGCTCAAGTCTCTCAAGTCACTCGCTGTCCTTGTAAAGCTGAAGAGTATTATCAGAACTGATATTTTTTTTTAACAGTAAACAAAAGTTTACCGTGATAACGGTTAGTGATTCGGCGTAAGAATTTATGGTTTGGCTATAACGTGACACAGTGAGATCAATGGAAACGTCCGGTTACTTGTGATTCAACCACTGCGGATTTTAAAGTCTTCGTTGTTATTTATGTCTCACAATGAGACTAAATGTGTGAGTTGAGAGATTGCTATATTTGTGTTGAACTCGATGTATTGTAATGTCCATACATGCCACTATGCAGTATGAAAGCTCCTTTTGTTACATCATATATTAATGTGCAACGCTTCCGGTTCAAAATGTCCGACACAGTTTGTCATTCGAGATGTTGGAGTTTTTCCCGCTTTAATGCAATTTTTCGTAAGTGATTGACTTGGAACGAGCCAGTAGGTTCATGTGAGGAGACTTCCCCCATGTTTTGTGCTACATGCAATGTCTGCATGTTACGTATATACCTGAATGAGGGCATGCTTTTGGAATGTTCAGCTAACGACATTGTCAGCTTTCTTCACATGCTTTTACTATAATGGCGTCATCAACAAATGTCTTCACTTCGTATAAAGCATGTAGTCTTGGTTGACAATCCACCTAAGAGAAGGACAACTTCACACAAACCCAGGTAGGAAAGACTCGTTAGTCCAGAAAGATAGCTCTCCTAGGAGAGACAACTCTGATGTAAAACAACTGCTGCCTTGTAGGAAGGTCACGGAAAACCAGAGGCTAGGGAAGCAGTCCCGAACAAATGCATGCTGAAGACGGATGCACTGGGCCGCAAGGCGCACAACATAGTGCAACGCAAACCGCCATGAGATGACAGACACAAATATGACTCAACGAGATAGTGCTCGACCCAGGGAGTCCCGCCAGGTGGGAAGAGTGCCGGACTCCCTGCCTCGAAGGGGTCCACCCAAAGCTACTGGTGGTCACTTATCTCTGCATCGTGCAGCCAGGGCGCAGAATATTAGGGAAAATGCGACTGGCCAAAACACCCAGGAAAGAACACTAAATATACTCCAATGGAATGCAGAAGGTGTCCTAAGGAAGAAACTACCGCTCACAAAAAAAACTACATGATGAGCAAATTGACATAGCCTGCATACAGGAAACACACCTAAACACAAACCACAGATTTTCTGTAAGAGGATATGAAACCCTCCGGCTTGATAGAGAGGGACACAAGGGAGGAGTACTCATGTTAATCAGAAATTCCTTGCCTAGCAGAGAGCTTTCTGTTGCTACAAACGGTCAGGCGGAAATTATAGGAGCTGATATCACGATAGATGACCAGACCATTAGAGTATACAACCTATATGCCCCCCCCAGATAAAGATCTTTCACTAGCCACAATGGAGATTAGGCGCACCAACTGCCTGGTTGTTGGTGATTTCAACAGCCATTCAGAAAGGTGGGGTTACACAGAGGCTGATACCCGTGGCATTGAGGTAGAGGACTGGGAGATTGACTCAAATCTACAAATCATCAATAGAGCAGATGATACGCCCAGCTTCTACTCAAGAAGATTTCAATCGACCTCGACACCCGACCCTGCCTTCTCAACAGGAGACATCAACCATAAGGTCGAACGCATTGTGCTCAACCAATTGGCGGGCAGTGACCACAAACCGATCAAATTAATGATCAATATGGAACATACACTCCACCTCCATAAACCATTACCCCGCTGGAACTACAAAAAGGCCAACTGGAACAAGTTCTCAGCACTGACAGATGAATACTGTGGTTCCATAAACACCCAAAACAAAAGAATTGGAGAAATAGCTGACGGATTTAACAAAGCAGTTCTGAAAGCTGCCCTAGAATCAATACCAAGAGGGGCGAGGAAAGATTATAAGCCGTACTGGACAGAAGAACTCAATGACCTGGAAGAACAGGTAACAGAGGCCAGAGATGTAGCGAGGCTCGCCAAAGTCTTAAATGATGAGGAATGCAAAAATAAGGAAATAGCCCTACAACAAAATGAGAAAATACTCACAAAGAAAGAGGCAGCGAATGTTTTTGCTCAAAAATTCTCACTTGAGAGCCAGATAAATGTTCCACTGGACAGAAAACAGGAAATTTCCAAAGAGCAAGAAATTTACCAAAATATACCAACTGTTCCAGAAGAGCATATGACAACAAACCTCACCATGAGAGAGCTAGAGGCAGCCATCGTATCCCTTAAGCAAAGAAAGTCACCTGGAAAAGACAGGGTAACAAATGACATGCTTAAAGAGCTAGGGCCTAAGGCCAAGAAAGTACTCCTCAAGATTATGAACTATAGCTGGAAGCGTGGAATAGTACCACAAGCCTGGAAAGAAGCAGTACTAGTTCCAATCCCCAAAAAGGACAAAGACCGAATGGACCCCAACAGCTACAGACCCATCAGCCTTCTAAGCTGCACGGGAAAGCTTATGGAGAGAATGATCAATACCAGATTAAGCTGGCACCTCGAAGAAAAACAAATTTTACTGCACCAACAGGCAGGCTTCAGGCAACATAGGTCTACAGAGGACCAAGTCACCTACATTGCACAGGAAACCGAAGATGCTTTCCAAGAAAGAAAGCACACTTTAGCAGTCTGGGTAGATATGGAGAAAGCATTTGATAAAGTTTGGAAAGATGGGCAAAGAGTTAAAATGCTTAAATATGGAGTCTGTGGAAGAATGTATAACTGGATCAGCAACTATCTAACAAACAGAACAGCTAGAGTGCAGGTGCACGGACAGTTAAGCAAAAAGACTACAATGGAACATGGAGTTCCACAGGGTGGGGTCCTTTCCCCAACACTCTTCCTCATATATATAAATGATATAACAGAAAACATCCACAAGAATGTCCACAACTCCCTCTACGCTGATGACCTGGCCATGTGGACTTCAGGACAATACATCACCACAGCAAGAGTGCGCATGCAGGATTCACTGCTAGCCCTTGAAAGTTGGTCCAAAAAGTGGTTGCTCAAAATAAATTAACAAAAAACTACACACACTATTTTTACCTTGTCAAATAAACCACAGCAAGCAAAGCTGCAACTAAATGGGCAGGCAGTACGAGAAGATGAAACACCAACATACTTAGGAATCACACTAGACCGCCGAATGACATGGAAATCACAGATTAACAAAATACAGCTAAGGGCAAAACTTCGCATGGCCATTATGAAAAAGTTAGCAGGTACCACATGGGGTGCTGATGAGAATATCCTCAAAAAGCTGTACACAGGCAGAGTCAGATCTGCTATGGAATATGGCATCACAGCTTGGTCGACGGCAGCAAAATCAAATTTTGACAGAGTAAACAGACTCCAAAACCAAGCAGCACGTATTATAACAGGTGCCCTAAAGTCTACACAAATCAACCATATGGAAAACATCACAGGGCTACAGTGAATGGAGGATAGACATGACAGCAGAGTCTTAAAACAAGCTGAAAAATTTAAGAGGCTCGAAGGACACCCCATGTACCAAAGAATGAATAGGCTAGGAAGAGGCAGGCTCAAGCGAACTAACTTTGTCGCCCAAGCAAAAGAAAAAATTAACAATAATACCATACTAGCAAGCTCAGTTGCAAAGAAAATCCCAACAAGCTCAACTATCCCACTGTGGAAAATAAGGTGCTTTCCTAAGTTAAAATCTGATATTCCAGGCATTGAAGGTAAGGGAACACAGACAGAAACACAAAGAAAGTGTATAGCAACCAAGTATATTGACCAAACATTTCCAGCAAAGCTTTGGACACATGCATATACTGATGGTTCGGCAACAAATGCAGTTGAAAATGGGGGTGCAGGCATCCTCATAAAATTAAAGAATAGAATTCACTCTATGGCAATTGCCACTGGAAAATACTGCAATAACTTCTGTGCTGAAGCAGAAGCCCTGAAACAGGCAGCTGAAACTCTTATTGAATGCAAAGCACAGACAGAAAAACAGATAGTAATCTTTTCAGATGCCCTCTCAATAATATCAGCGCTAAAGAGCCACCAAACTAAAGGATTGAAAGATCTGATAATCTCCCTTGAAAGACTGGCCGAATGCTTCAAGAAGTGCACTATCCAGTGGATACCAGCCCATTGCAACATACCAGGAAATGAGGAGGCAGATAGACTTGCTAAGGAAGGAGGTGCCTTACAACAAAATGATATAGAGACAACTTACGCAACGGCAAAGACCACTATAAAGGCTACATTCAAGTCCAAATGGGAAAGAGAGTTCCCGGGACATTTGAAAAATGATGCATATCATCAACTATCCAGAAAAGAACAGGTCATCATTTTTCGGCTACGCACTGGTCACAATAGATTGCTTGCATACTGGTCAAACGACACAAGCAGACTGCCGGTTAGAGACGCTAGCTTGTCCCAAATCAAAACTCACGTCTGCTGTCAATTCAAAGCAGGAGTCAAGACGTCACTTCCTGCAACCACGGGATACCGTGTGTAAACAATATATATCAGGAAGTGATCGAATACAAAACATGATATGATATTTACTCATATCATTTACTCCCCCCCCCCCCCCTGGATTAAAATAATGAAAAGGAACTTTTCATTATTTTCATAGTACAATCTTAGAAGGTCACTGGAGAAACCATATGACAATATCCAAATACTCAACTGTCATCATTATGATAGCACCTAGAGGCGTGCTCCATAATCGACAATTTAACACACAAGGTGTGGTATTTAGTAATAACATAACTAAACCCATTATCGTTAGCAGACGCTCTTTTGACACAAATGTGAGGTCATCATCATGTGACGTATTCTTTCCAGAACGTTGTCTCCATTACAGCTGCTCTGAACGCATCACGATTCTGGGCAAGTCGACCTGCATCAGCCAAAGACAAGTTCAGACTCTCTGTGATGTCCTGGGTCCACCGTCGTCTAGGTCGACCCCTTCCCCTTTTTCCAGGGACCATGCCTTCCATCACTGTTTTTTCCAGACTATTATGTCTTTTTATATGACCGAAACATTTCAGCTTCCTTATTGCGATGGTATTTAGGAGCCAATGTTCCTGTACATTTAGTGAGTGCAGTACTTCTCTGTTGGTCTTTTTTTCTGTCCAGGGTATTCTCAACATCCTTCTGTAGCATTTCATTTCGAATGATGTAATCTTTTTTGCAACTGTTTTATTGAGTGTCCAAGTCTCGCAGCCGTATGTTGCTACTGGGAATATACATGCTCTGATCAGTTGTAACTTTGTTTCTTTGCTTGTGCCTTGCCATAGGTTTTTCATCTGTATTAGCTTATGTGAAGCAATTGCAAGTCTTCTTTTAATTTCTACTGCACAGTCGCCAGAGCTGTTAATGATTGATCCTAAGTATTCGAATTCATTGACACTTTCCAGTTCTTCGTTATCAATTTCAATTTCTGGTTTGGTCTTTACTTTGTCTGTTGTCAATACTTTAAAAAAAAAATAAAAAAAAAAAAATATATAAAAAAAAAAAATATTAATAAAAAAAAAATAAAAAAAAAAAAATTAAACATAAATTATAATAAAAAATTAAAACTTAAAAAAATCTTATAAAAAAAAATAAATAAAAAAAAATAAATATAAAAAATAATATAAATAATAAAAAAATAACTAGGTCTTCTTGGTGTTTAGGTATAGATTCTGGGCCTCGCTGTGTTTTTTGGTGGACAGAAGTAATTGTTCAAGTCCTTCTGGGTTGGTCGATAGGAGGACTGTGTCGTCAGCATATCTGATTTCCGGGATCTGGTACCCGCCGATGTTAAATGAGTCAAACTCTGTGTGTTCTTGGTCATCTCTTACGTTTCTCATGATATTCTCGGCATAAATGTTAAACAGGTAAGGGGAAAGGGTACAGCCTTGTCTTACTCCTTTCTGTACTTCAAACCATTCTGATGTTTCCCCCTCTATTCTTACGGCTGCCTGTTGTTCTTGGTACAGCAGTGCGATGAGTTGTATAAGGTGGTTTGGAAATCCCATATTTTTCATAATAGCCCATAACTGCTGATGTTGTACACAATCGAAAGCTTTTGTGTAATCAATGAAACAAGTATGTAGGTCAACGTTGAATTCTCTACACTTTTCTATGATGATCCTCATGTTGAATATATGATCCCTAGTGCCTCTACCTGGTCGAAAACCCGCCTGTACTTCATTTATTTCTGTTTCTAGCTTTTGTTGCATCCTTTTCATTATGATTTGTAAAAGTATTTTGCTGGCATGGCTTATAAGAGCTATAGTTCTGTAGTTTGTGCACAGTTTCAGGTTGCCCTTTTTTGGCAAGGGTATGTAAATTGATCTTTTCCATTCCTTGGGCCAAATTCCGCTTTGCCAGATCTTGCAGCATAATGCATGGTATATACGAGCGCTGCCTTCTCTTCCTGCCTGTATCATTTCAGCTGTTATTTCATCACAACCAGGAGATTTTCCACTTTTTAAGTGTTTGATTGCATTCCGGACTTCCTCTATGGTAGGTTCTGGTTCACGTTCCGCTTCATTCATGACGTTGTTATCTGCCGCTTTGTTTATTTCCGTATACATTTCTTGACAGTACTCCTTCCATCTGTTCAGAATATCTTTACGTTCTGTTAGAGTGTCGCCTTTCTTGTCGTTTATTGCTCGAGGTGATGATTTAAAGTTGCTGTTTTTCAATGTTCTTACTTCAGAAAACATATTCTTACTCAATCCCTGTTCGCGCATTTCCTCTATTTTCCTGCAGGTGTCGTTTATGTATTGTTGTTTGTCTTGTCTGACTTGTTTTTTAATCTGCTTTGTGTATTCCTTGTACAACTCCTGATTTTCTGTATCTTTTTTGGACTTCATTTTTCTTCTCTCTACCACCAACTTCAGTGTTTCGTCTGAGATGTATTCTCGTCTCTTTATGCTTCTTTTAGGAATTAACCTCTGTGCATTTGTAATATATACATCTCTGATGTTATTAGCAAGTTCATCTGGTGTCATTTCCTCCTGTACTGCCATAAGAATGTCAAATTTGTTCTGAATATCGACACTGTACTCTTCTGGTATGGCGCTTGTGTCATAACGTATTACTTTGTCGCTTGTAACGACTTTTTTCAATTTGATCTTGAAGTTTGCAGCAAGAAGTTCATGGTCGGAGTCACAGTCTGCTCCTGGGAACGTCTTGATGGATGAGATACAAGATCGCCACCTTTGTTGTATTAAGATATAATCTATTTGGTTCTTGCTTTTTCCGTCCGGTGACGTCCATGTATATAGTCTTCTAGGGTGTTGCATAAAAAGAGTATTCGTGATGACTAGGTTGTTTTCTAGGCAGAATGTTGTCAAGCGTTCTCCTCTCTCATTTCTCTGGCCCAATCCATAACTTCCTTTCACTCTTTTTTCATGTTCTAATCTTTCGTTTCCAACTTTGGCATTAAAATCTCCCATTATTATCCTAATATAAATGTGAGGTAACTACATTAATTAGAAGGCAGTGAAGAAAAGTCAATATGTCAGTCATGGCACTCACACAGCATACCATGTCAACAAACGCCCTAAGTCGTGTCGGTATGTAAGTCTACCTATCTATCAAATGAAATGCATAATAAGCAATCAAAGACAGAATAGAACAAATGAGGCAGACAAGTTAAAATATAAGTGGTGACTGTGACAATATGTCAAAATAGTTATTAATGTTTGTATGTATGCAATGTCATGTGGTGAATGACAATGTTAATGAGATGTCATATGAAGATATATTACTTAATATCTACACATATGAAAGATATAGATTATACAAAGTGGAAGCACCACTGTAATTCAATTCATATAATGATACACCAATGAACCAATGTAATATCACCAGTGTTATTAAAACTGGTCATGTTAGACCATACACAGTTCTTCCTGTAGAGGTATTTAAAAGAATTAAAGTTTTAGTGAGTCACTAGTTCGCACAACATTGTTATTGATCCTTAGTTAAGTATGTATGGCGGAAAGAAATAGTTCATTGAAGAAAAATCCAATTTCCATCTATGTTGGTTGTCGATGTTTGTCTTCCATGCAATATAATATGCAGCACAGATACTATTGTTCATTCTGTACTTGAGAATTACATAAGAATGTTAAAATATAATTTCTTGGTTATGTCCCTTTTTGAACTTTGTAGTCAGTAATTTTAGTTACTTCCCTTTTTACACAACGTTTGAGACAGTTAATTAATGCAAAAAGTTTTGGAAAATGCAGCAAGTATCTGAATTGCAACGACTTGGATTGTCATACTGCCAAAAGTCATTGTACAACGTGTATGAAGTAGCGAAGTATTGTTCTTGAGCAATTGCATTAGACATCATATGACGAACGCTTGAATATATATCTTGATTTTGGATGGACAGTAATTCATCATCATCATGTTGCTTGGCATAGTGTCTCTAGTTTTTCAACCGGTTTAAGTGCATGACGAAGCAATGTGGCTGTAATATCTGAAGTATGCAATATATGAGTTAAAAGAAGGCATGTGCCTTAGTTCATGATGCTACCTTTGCGAAATAATTCCTGACTTGTCCCAAAGGAAGTAGTGTTATTATTGAGCATCAAAGTTGGATTGAAGCAGCATTTGCGGAGACAACTGGCGATAGCGGATGCTTCATGCATCTGGATAGAACATCGGCCATCACGTTCAACTTTTCTGCGATGGGTTTAATCTGGTAATTATAGGGTTGAAGGGCCAGTGAGGCACGCGCTGCTTTAGCATTCTTGAATCTCGCTGTTTTCAGGTAAGACAGTGCCCTCTGGTCTGTCTCGAGTGTGAAACTTGCACCAAGCAGGTAGCGTTGAAGTTTAGAGAAGCAGAACACAAGAGCCAGTAGCTCTCTCTCAATGACCGAGTAACGCTGCTCCGTCAGCGTTAGCTTCCTGCTAACATAAAGTGTGGGATGTAAACAGCCCTTCCATTCTTGCAACAGCGACCCTCCAATGGACGTTTTGGAAGCGTCTACTGTAAAAGTAAAATGTTTAGAAGGATCAGGCAATCTCAATATAGGCAACTTGGAAAACAGACATTTTAATCTATTTAAAGCCACATGAACATCTTGACTATAAACACACCTATTTGGTGACTCTTTCTTCACCAGTGATGACAACACAGACGTATACTCTGCAAAATTAGGGATAAACTTACGATAAAAGTTTAGGAGCCCTAGAATACTTCTAACCTGTTTTTTGGTCTTAGGTATATCAAGGTTTAGAATCCTAGAGATAGTAGTATCCTCTGTTTTCAAAAAACCTCCTCCTACTTTATAACCTAAAAATGAAATCTCCTGAAATCCAATCTTAGTCTTAGATGGACGTGCAGATAAATTATGACGACGTAGAGTGGTAAGTAAGGATTGAATACCCTTCAAATGTTCATCCCATGATTGATGAAACAGACAAATGTCGTCAATGTAAGTAATAAGGTCGTCTCTGTCAGAGAAGAGTCGTCTCATCATGCGAACGAAGGTCGCAGGTGCGTTAACTAAACCAAAAGACATATAGTTAAATTGAAAGAGCCCTAATGGGGTTGCGAACGCAGTATAAGGCTTGGATCGTTCCGTTAATGGTACTTGGAAATAGCCTTTAGATAGATCAAATTTAGAAAAAAATGTAGCTGTAGCTAGTCTATCTAATAAAGACTCCAACACGGGAAGTGGTTCCGCGTCGTGGATGGTGACCGAATTTAGACGTCTAAAATCTATGCATATACGTATAGATTTGTCTTTTTTCCGGATCAAAACCATCGGAAAACTATAAGGGGAATGAGATGGAGAAATGACATTTAATTTCACCATCTGTTCTAGTTCCTCTTTAACCTGACATTGTAAATGTATAGGAATAGGGTAAGGTTTCAACTTAATGGGTTGAAAGTCTGTCAGAATAATATCATGTTCGATGATATCAGTGTGTCCTGGGACATCAGTAAGGACATCAGTAAAAGAACGTAAGATAGAAGTAACCTGTTCTTTCTGGAAAGAAGATAGAGTTGGTGATATATCAACATCTTTCCAACTTTCAGTAGACAAGTAATGAAGACTAGGTAATACCAATAGTGAGTCATTACCATCAGTCAAATCAGACCCTTCTTCCTGTATGACAGCCAAAGAAGAATGACGACAGACAGATTGATCAAGAGCTTCAAAGACTGGTCTCAGATATGGTGGACGTGTATGAAACTGCTGTAACATATTGATATGAAAAGTTTTTTCTTTTCCCTCTACTGAGACAATACAATCAACATCAGACAGTTTCTCCACAATCCTGTAAGGTCCTCTCCATGAGACTAATAATTTGTTATCTCTCCTGGGTAATAATACGTAAGCTTCATCACCAGGCCAAAGTTGGCGTAATTTGCGGTTTTGGTTAATAAATAACCTCGCCCTAAGCTTTGCCTTTTCAGATGAACCTACTGCTATTTGGCATGCGTCTATTATTTTTTTCCTCAAATTGACCACATACTGATATGAGGTCTGAACCTCCTTGTTCATCTCAGCACCAATTAAAAGTTGTTTTAATATAGACATTGGGCCGCGTGGTCGGGCGCCAAAAACCAATTCAAATGGGCTAAAGCCTGTATGTTCATTTTTTATCTCTCGATACGCAAATAAAATAGCTGGCAGGACTCTGTCCCAATTTTGAGGATATTTAATTGTAACCTTATGTAGCATTTGTTTTAAGGATCTGTTGAGGACTTCTATTTTCCCATTAGACTGAGGATGGTATATTGAACTAAGGGATCTTTGAATCCCAAACATATCCATAACCTGTTTCATAGCATCTGAAACTAACTGAGTTCCTCTATCAGACAGGATGTTTTCAGGAAAGCCTATTCTACTGAAAATCAAAAATAATGCATCAGCAATATCTACCGTGGTGATGGTTTTTTAAAGGAATAGCTTCTGGCCAGCGTGTGCACATATCTATGCAGGTCAACACATATTGATGACCTCTGGCTGATGTTACCTTTAAAGGGCCAATAATGTCAATGGCCATCTTTGCGAAGGGACGCAAAGAAATATCAGATGCTTGAATGGGCGCATCATGTTTTGGTTTTCTGGTTGCTACACTTTGGCAGATGGTACATGTACGACAAAATAATTTGACGTCTTTCGTAATTCCGGGCCCAAAAAAATATGACAAAACTCTTTGTTTTGTTCTAGCAACACCTAAATGTCCTGCACATTCAATGTCATGTGCATGTCGTAAAATGAATGGTCGAAAACAAGCTGGTACCATAATCTGTTTCTTTAAGGAATTAGCAAATTGATAGTTTCTTACTAAAATCCCATTTTTGATAGTATACCAGTGTTTTGCACAGTCATCTATCCTCACATCATTCACATGAGCAATATGAAAATATTTTTTTAAGGAAGTATCATCTTTCTGTCTTTGTATAAAGGTTTCCTTATCAATGAGCTCCATCTGAAATAAATTGTCATCATCATTATTCACATCATTCATTACCTTAATATCATCATTATTTTCCTGTTGATAATGAATTATATCATCATCATTATTTTCCTTTTCTTCTTCATCTTCTGAAGTGATATCTTCAGTTATATCTTCAGGTAACACATCAATGACTGGTTTGTGATGATCATTGTCCATGCGAGACTGAGCTCTGGTAGTCACAGCATTTGAACATAATAAGTGTTGTCTTTCCCATATTTCAATATCTTCCTGTGTACATTCATGCAATTTAGGTATGTTTCCCATAATAATTCCAGCAATTGGATTGTCCAAGAGGCATACCAGTGTTCGTCCTGTAAAATAAGGTGTGTCCAAAAATACCTCTGCTGTGGGGTAATATTCCACAGTTCCACCAAAAGTTATGCATTTCACTTGTTTTCCTGTATAATCCACCTTATCAACCAAGGCCTTGCGCACACCAACAGTGGTTGCACCCGTGTCTCTGAGTAAAGATGCTAACTTATTATTGACAAAACCTCTGTTCAAGATCAATGAACCAGTACTTTCAAAAGATGACATGACTGGGAGAGGGTGTCCGCATAATAATCTTGGCACTCCTTGAGGCTGAAATAAAGAATTGCAATTAGTGCAGTTATCACTATTTGCTAAGTCTACACTGCATGAATTTGCATGTGCTACAATATCATTATGGTTCTGATTATTATCATGAACAATGGCATTGGTACTTTCAGTGTTTCTTGATTGTCTGGAAGTATTGTTATGATAAGATCTTTTATTTGCATTTTGATCATTTCCTCTATAAAATGATTTCTGACCTCTATTTGATTTTGAGTTATATTCTCCTCTACTTTGCCAGTTATTGGACTTAAATGAGGTTTGTGGATAAAAGTTATCCTCCTGATATGAATTCCAATGTCTTTGAGGTTGGTATTTATTAAAATTGTATCTACCTCTATTTTGACTGTAATTATGTGATGGTTTAAATCTTTGATTCCTATCTATGCTGTTTGATCTATACCTAGGTGCATTGTCTTGGAATGATCTGGCCGATGCAGCTGGTAATGAGTCCCTTACATTGTTTTTGCTCAATACTCTATTAGGATGTGCAACTTGATATTGACGTCCTAGGGTTTGTAATTTAGTCAGGTTCTCTGGTTTTCTTTCCTGCAGGAACGCAAGAAAATCAGAACTAATAGATGACAAAACCTTGTCTCTTAGAATCAAATCTGACAAACCCTCAAAAGTTTTTTCAGTTTTGGATAGTTCAATCCATCTAGAAAAATTCAGTTTAACAGCTGAAATAAATTCAGTGAAATCTTTTCCAGAATCAGGGTACAACGATCGAAATTTCTGACGATAGCCCTCATCATCTAATTGATACCTCTGCAATAGAATGACCTTAACAGCTTCATAATCCTTTCTAGTCTGGTCATCCAAAGTGGAGACTACAGTTAATTGTTCACCAACCAATAAATTCATAAGTCTACATGTCCATGTAGATTTGTCAATCTTATATTCTTCACAATAAGTTTCGAATCTATTTAGGAAGCATGAAATGTCATCTATGGATGCGTTAAATTTTGGCAAATTAATCCTTATGGCAGTAGTATGATCTTTATTTTTATCTTCACCTACCCCAGGATGCAACAGTGGTTGTTGTAATTTTAATTTTTCCAGTTCAATCTCAGCTAATCTTATAGCTTGTTGAGATTTGCTCTCTTCTTGAGATCTGGCATAGGCTAATTTTTCTCTTTCAAGAGCCAACTCTTCTGATCTCCTTTTTTCCTCCAATTCTTCTTTACGGAGCTCTTCTTGTCTCCTTAATTCTTCTTTATGGAGCTCTTCTTGTCTCCTTTTTTCTGCCAATTCCTCTTTGCGAAGTTCTTCTTGTCTGTTTACTTCTTTATCAATATAAGCTTGCAAAGCTGGACCTTCCAAATTAAGATCCTTCCCAATCTTCAATAAATCCTTTAATGAAGTCATGGTTGCTTATTCTTGTGTTTATCAATAATACACAATATTTTAACTTTTATGTATATGAATATGTCAGCTATATTCAATATTCACTCCACCAATCTCAGATCAATTTATAATTGCAATAGTAGATGTATTCAGATAAACAATATGGAGTAATGAAAAAAATAGAACCACAACAAGTAAGAACAGCAAGACAGGGTTAGAGCAACTAAAGGAAATACAAATGGGAAAACAAAGGGATAACTATAAAATATATATGAATTAATTTAAACTAATGCTCTATTACAAATAGACAAGACAAGACGCATATCACAACAATTATGACATCTATGAAATGAATGATAGTAAGATGAGAATAGACAATATTACAAACAATAATGCAACGAACTAAATAAAATATAACAATGACAGTACTTATGAGAACAAACAATAGATAAACATGACTACACAGCTAACAAAAATGGATCTGTTAAATTCAATAGAGGCAAACTTTTATACAACCAGCAGAGTATGCTGGGTCCTCTATCTGAATCACACAGATACTGCCCTATAGAACGCTTGATTTGCTCATTCGACCTAGCTTTCGCGGTATTGAATGATCACAAACCAAGTCCCTCCATCCAGCCCGCTAGTTACAAAACCAAAAACACGTAATGAAAACACATATGGTGAAGTCAGATATCAGGCAAACAGATTATATTCACAGCCAAGCTGTATGTAACAATAAATAGACTTATCTGTTGCCAAGAAAACAATCCCTCTTGAGACTTCGACAAGCAAAGGATGTAGTGATGATTGTAGCCTAGTATTTGGTTAGGCTTAGAATTGCTTCATGCTGACATCGAAGGACATCGATATGGTCCTTGATTTTTGATAAAATACTTGCTTCTTGAATGAAGATAGTCAGTTCCAATGACTTCTGTGTAATAATGGGTCACTTTTATAACTTAGTGACAACTTGAGGCACATTCATGATGATGGAAATCCCTTCCATTCATAAAAACTTTTGGCAGACGATGCGTGCCGCCATTTTGAAAAAATAGTCCTAGATTCGTTAGGCGCTCTTAGGCTTGTAAGGCATCCAATGGCTTGGCCCCCAGAAGCTGGTACGGGTATATTTTAAGAATGTTTATTATTACAGGAACCGTCCTCCCGACGTCCTGTGGTAAGAGTGCATTAGACTTCAAGCTTGACACTCCTTATTACAGTGGCCTGCTGAGTACCCTCCAGGGTTCTCCTTGCATATTCCGTTTGAGGAATTATAGTATATATATATTTAAGTTTGGCCAGTCACACACAATCTCCCTGTCCCGCACCTCAGGTACTCAGTAACAAGGCCTAACTTCTTGGCACGATTCACAAATATTTATTAACACATTACTCCATTTGAGTATGATATGACATCGTAGCTTTTACTAGCACATGTCTCTACTGTCCTTGATTCTGATACTCTCAGTTTTAATGGAACAGTCAACTTACGTGCCCAAGAATTCCATACACACTGCTAAGACTAATCTGACATTATACTGTTAATGAAAGCATAAGGCAGTGATGGTAATCGATCTTGCAGGTGAAATATAAAGATGCCCAAAGGCAATTAACACATTTTAAAAGCAGGTCCTACTGGACACATTCCTTGCATACTGGTCAAACGACACAAGCAGACTGCCGGTTAGAGACGCTAGCTTGTCCCAAATCAAAACTCACGTCTGCTGTCAATTCAAAGCAGGAGTCAAGACGTCACTTCCTGCAACCACGGGATACCGTGTGTAAACAATATATATCAGGAAGTGATCGAATACAAAACATGATATGATATTTACTCATATCACTAGTGTACTGGATGAGGTCAGCTGTGAAGGCTCCTGAAGATAAAAGTTTATGTGAGTACAGAATGCCTTTCTGCTACCACTTACGACCTCAAACAGACTTATTCTACTAATATGTATGTTAGCTACGTTTAATGTCTAGGGTAATGAACTGTGATGTGTAGGTAATTAAATACACAGACACACACATGTTAACACTAAGTCTAATAATAATAATAATAATCTCTATGATCAAATCAACTAACACTGGCTTTAGAATTTAAATTTGACAATTATTTTAATTTATTTAGTCCTGAACCAAATGTTCTTCTGGTCAGGACTTATGAAACAATATGTATTTATCAATAAAAGTGCATATATATATTGAATAATCAAAATGAAAATTTCGTACATAGGTATATTGTCACATTGGTTAATTTTAACACTAACTACAGTGTCTTTGGAAAACTAGCACTGGATGTCTAGTCGGGGTGGTGTCATCATGCCCAATCTCTGTATTATAATGTTCATTGTCTTTAAAATATGGATTTAAGGTATAGTTTTATACAACAGAATTTTGTTTATTTTATTGTGGACAAGGTTGATGAATCTACAGCAGGCCAGGTATTCAACTTATCTGGCCTGTGACGATGCAGTAAAGAATTTCAGTGGCCCCACTCCTCACAAGTGCTGGAGTAAAATGATGGGCTTCTTAGGCATCCACTCTTGGACCTCTACAAAGCATCTGGCACTAGCGTAGTGCCAGACCAGAAACTCTGAAACCAAAATTTGGGCCATGTGTCAACACACTGCTTACTGCACCAATTTTACACACAACAAAGCAAAGCAAAATTTACAAAGATTGGGTCAGATCTCTCTGACCAACTCAGCACATCTCACCCAGGTGGTATCAAATAGCACCAGTTTCCCATGACTGCATTGCATCCGAAATATGTTCAATAGTCTCTTCTTCCATCCAATAAGGTGGGTGATATGTTCCCACTGATCTCAAATATAGATCTGTCTTCTATAGTCTTAGATATGTTTTCCTATATTATTGGTTTTCCTCTAGGCCCTGGACTGTCGCTGGGGACCTATAATAAGCACTCACTTGTCGTAGTCATTTTTCATGACATGGCAGTATCAATCACTCAAAATATTAAATGTTAAATAAAAGGGTTAATGAATTTTTCCCCTTACCACAATTCAAAATTGAAAACACAGTTACGTTGTACTAGCAAAACTCAGCTGACCTGCTGGCTAGATTATGGCGTCCCACTGATAATATATAATATTTCTTGGAAATCACTCTTCTAGCATTAACGAACTGTGTCTATGGACAGTCTATTAAAAATGGCACTAGCGGGCGTCTTTCTTTCTATAATATGAAAGCTTCTGTCCAATCAGCGGACTTCCCCTCTACCGTTCAAATATTTAAACTACAAAAAAAAAATACACAAATTTTGTCCTCCCCTACTTCTAAGATCCTATGCTAAGTTATTTTTAGCTTCTACCCTTCTATCCTGCCCCTAGGCCACATGTAATGTTTTTCTGCATTTTTAGTCTCAAGGACGTCAAAATGTAACTTTAGTGAAAATATGCACACATAACTGTTGGCTAGTCTGTATTGAACAATACAGTATTTCGTCAATATCTTCCGTGTTATCTGTCCGTCTGTGTAATTAAAAGTATATTATTTCTCTGGTAAAGATGGACTATCAAACTAGCTTTTTTTTATTCTCATAAACTTATTATTAAGAAAAAACCTACTTTTTTCAAGGTTAGTTTTGAACTTTGTTTTTGTACCTTCGTTCACGCGTTTGCCGCTATATTCAAACTAAACAACTATTTACCGTAAAACGTCCAAGATACTACTGTTTCTAACAAGAGCTAAGGTCGTTTTTTTTTTCATTTCCTTACATTGTGTCAACTAGTGGCGTAATATTTTCTTTAAAAACTACAAATTGCGTCTTTTAGACTTTAGATTCAAACACGTGTTCAGACCGTCACATTTTTTTTCTTTTATCTCCGTTCCCCCCCCCCCCCCCAATCTAAAAGGATAGGCGGTTAGTCTGCATGTTATAACTAGTTAGTTTCAATGGTGCTAGAAAACGCGGGCATGGGCGAGAATGTATCAGCGTATCTTACCTATATTTTTATCCCTACATGTTATTTTACCTATTATCTTTATAAATGGAGGAATTTTAACGTTGCATCACTGTAATTTCACCACAGTGAGAAGGAGTTAGATAATAAAGTACAAAAGTTAAAGAATGACCGACATCTTGATGACTTAGAGAAGTCCTCAATGAAACATGTGGATGTTCAAGACAATGTACTCGTTAAAGACAATTTTGTCGATGTTAGAAAAGTAGATAAAACGTCTACGTCGTACATAAGGTCTGTTCTGAGGGATATCCTCCAGGAAGGTAGGAATGTTGGTTTTCAAGGCCCAGACTTTGAAGATTTTGTATTAGATAAATTTTTATGTCGCACGGCATCCTTTTTAGCAGATTTTGTGGATGTTAATTTTCATTCTGTCCCACATATGATATTGGCTAGGGACATAGCAGATTTACTAGGTGGAGTGTTTCGTACTTTTGTGGAACGGTACGTACACGTCCAACATAGTTCTGTAGTGAATAACATTCATAATGCTATTCTCTGCGACAATGATTATGATCAACAAATGCACAACACATGGAATGAGCAAGAAAAAGTGACAAGTTTAGAAACCATTGATGAGAAAAGAGAAGAAGAGTTATTGGAGATTATTGCCAGTCAAGAAAAGATTATAAATGACTTCCGAAATGAGGCGAGTTTACTAAAATTTCAGACCAATACTGATAATTCGAGATTAAAGACACTGGAAGTGGAGCTTGCAAGTTCTAGGACCTCATTAGAGTCCACGGTGGGAAAAAAATAAAACATTGGAGTCTGAGGTTGAGAATCTCAAATTGAAAATTTCGCAAGATAATGCCGCAGCCTACCAAAGAAAACTTACCAATTGTGGTAAGGGGGAAAATTCCTTAACCCTTTTATTTAACATTTAATATTTTGAGTGATTGATACTGCCATGTCATGAAAAATGACTACGACAAGTGAGTGCTTATTATAGGTCCCCAGCGACAGTCCAGGGCCTAGAGGAAAACCAATAATATAGGAAAACATATCTAAGACTATAGAAGACAGATCTATATTTGAGATCAGTGGGAACATATCACCCACCTTATTGGATGGAAGAAGAGACTATTGAACATATTTCGGATGCAATGCAGTCATGGGAAACTGGTGCTATTTGATACCACCTGGGTGAGATGTGCTGAGTTGGTCAGAGAGATCTGACCCAATCTTTGTAAATTTTGCTTTGCTTTGTTGTGTGTAAAATTGGTGCAGTAAGCAGTGTGTTGACACATGGCCCAAATTTTGGTTTCAGAGTTTCTGGTCTGGCACTACGCTAGTGCCAGATGCTTTGTAGAGGTCCAAGAGTGGATGCCTAAGAAGCCCATCATTTTACTCCAGCACTTGTGAAGAGTGGGGCCACTGAAATTCTTTACTGCATCGTCACAGGCCAGATAAGTTGAATACCTGGCCTGCTGTAGATTCATCAACCTTGTCCACAATAAAATAAACAAAATTCTGTTGTATAAAACTATACCTTAAATCCATATTTTAAAGACAATGAACATTATAATACAGAGATTGGGCATGATGACACCACCCCGACTAGACATCCAGTGCTAGTTTTCCAAAGACACTGTAGTTAGTGTTAAAATTAACCAATGTGACAATATACCTATGTACGAAATTTTCATTTTGATTATTCAATATATATATGCACTTTTATTGATAAATACATATTGTTTCATAAGTCCTGACCAGAAGAACATTTGGTTCAGGACTAAATAAATTTAAAAAATTGTCAAATTTAAATTCTAAAGCCAGTGTTAGTTGATTTGATCATAGAGATTATTATTATTATTATTAGACTTAGTGTTAACATGTGTGTGTCTGTGTATTTAATTACCTACACATCACAGTTCATTACCCTAGACATTAAACGTAGCTAACATACATATTAGTAGAATAAGTCTGTTTGAGGTCGTAAGTGGTAGCAGAAAGGCATTCTGTACTCACATAAACTTTTATCTTCAGGAGCCTTCACAGCTGACCTCATCCAGTACACTAGTGATATGAGTAAATATCATATCATGTTTTGTATTCGATCACTTCCTGATATATATTGTTTACACACGGTATCCCGTGGTTGCAGGAAGTGACGTCTTGACTCCTGCTTTGAATTGACAGCAGACGTGAGTTTTGATTTGGGACAAGCTAGCGTCTCTAACCGGCAGTCTGCTTGTGTCGTTTGACCAGTATGCAAGGAATGTGTCCAGTAGGACCTGCTTTTAAAATGTGTTAATTGCCTTTGGGCATCTTTATATTTCACCTGCAAGATCGATTACCATCACTGCCTTATGCTTTCATTAACAGTATAATGTCAGATTAGTCTTAGCAGTGTGTATGGAATTCTTGGGCACGTAAGTTGACTGTTCCATTAAAACTGAGAGTATCAGAATCAAGGACAGTAGAGACATGTGCTAGTAAAAGCTACGATGTCATATCATACTCAAATGGAGTAATGTGTTAATAAATATTTGTGAATCGTGCCAAGAAGTTAGGCCTTGTTACTGAGTACCTGAGGTGCGGGACAGGGAGATTGTGTGTGACTGGCCAAACTTAAATATATATACTATAATTCCTCAAACGGAATATGCAAGGAGAACCCTGGAGGCTACTCAGCAGGCCACTGTAATAAGGAGTGTCAAGCTTGAAGTCTAATGCACTCTTACCACAGGACGTCGGGAGGACGGTTCCTGAAATAATAAACATTCTTAAAATATACCCGTACCAGCTTCTGGGGGCCAAGCCATTGGATGCCTTACAAGCCTAAGAGCGCCTAACGAATCTAGGACTATTTTTTCAAAATGGCGGCACGCATCGTCTGCCAAAAGTTTTTATGAATGGAAGGGATTTCCATCATCATGAATGTGCCTCAAGTTGTTACTAAGTTATAAAAGTGACCCATTATTACACAGAAGTCATTGGAACTGACTATCTTCATTCAAGAAGCAAGTATTTTATCAAAAATCATGGACCATATCGATGTCCTTCGATGTCAGCATGAAGCAATTCTAAGCCTAACCAAATAAAGTCTATTTATTGTTACATACAGCTTGGCTGTGAATATAATCTGTTTGCCTGATATCTGACTTCACCATATGTGTTTTCATTACGTGTTTTTGGTTTTGTAACTAGCGTGCTGGATGGAGGGACTTGGTTTGTGATCATTCAATACCGCGAAAGCTAGGTCGAATGAGCAAATCAAGCGTTCTATAGGGCAGTATCTGTGTGATTCAGATAGAGGACCCAGCATACTTTGCTGGTTGTATAAAAGTTTGCCTCTATTGAATTTAACAGATCCATTTTTGTTAGCTGTGTAGTCATGTTTATCTATTGTTTGTTCTCATAAGTACTGTCATTGTTATATTTTATTTAGTTCGTTGCATTATTGTTTGTAATATTGTCTATTCTCATCTTACTATCATTCATTTCATAGATGTCATAATTGTTGTGATATGCGTCTTGTCTTGTCTATTTGTAATAGAGCATTTGTTTAAATTAATTCATATATATTTTATAGTTATCCCTTTGTTTTCCCATTTGTATTTCCTTTAGTTGCTCTAACCCTGTCTTGCTGTTCTTACTTGTTGTGGTCCTATTTTTTTCATTACTCCATATTGTTTATCTGAATACATCTACTATTGCAATTATAAATTGATCTGAGATTGGTGGAGTGAATATTGAATATAGCTGACATATTCATATACATAAAAGTTAAAATATTGTGTATTATTGATAAACACAAGAATAAGCAACCATGACTTCATTAAAGGATTTATTGAAGATTGGGAAGGATCTTAATTTGGAAGGTCCAGCTTTGCAAGCTTATATTGATAAAGAAGTAAACAGACAAGAAGAACTTCGCAAAGAGGAATTGGCAGAAAAAAGGAGACAAGAAGAGCTCCATAAAGAAGAATTAAGAAGACAAGAAGAGCTCCGTAAAGAAGAATTGGAGGAAAAAAGGAGATCAGAAGAGTTGGCTCTTGAAAGAGAAAAATTAGCCTATGCCAGATCTCAAGAAGAGAGCAAATCTCAACAAGCTATAAGATTAGCTGAGATTGAACTGGAAAAATTAAAATTACAACAACCACTGTTGCATCCTGGGGTAGGTGAAGATAGAAATAAAGATCATACTGCTGCCACAAGGATTAATTTGCCAAAATTTAACGCATCCTTAGATGACATTTCATGCTTCCTAAATAGATTCGAAACTTATTGTGAAGAATATAAGATTGACAAATCTACATGGACATGTAGACTTATGAATTTATTGGTTGGTGAACAATTAACTGTAGTCTCCACTTTGGATGACCAGACTAGAAGGGATTATGAAGCTGTTAAGGTCATTCTATTGCAGAGGTATCAATTAGATGATGAGGGCTATCGTCAGAAATTTCGATCGTTGTACCCTGATTCTGGAAAAGATTTCACTGAATTTATTTCAGCTGTTAAACTGAATTTTTCTAGATGGATTGAACTATCCAAAACTGAAAAAACTTTTGAGGGTTTGTCAGATTTGATTCTAAGAGACAAGGTTTTGTCATCTATTAGTTCTGATTTTCTTGCGTTCCTGCAGGAAAGAAAACCAGAGAACCTGACTAAAGTACAAACCCTAGGACGTCAATATCAAGTTGTACATCCTAATAGAGTATTGAGCAAAAACAATGTAAGGGACTCATTACCAGCTGCATCGGCCAGATCATTCCAAGACAATGCACCTAGGTATAGATCAAACAGCATAGATAGGAATCAAAGATTTAAACCATCACATAATTACAGTCAAAATAGAGGTAGATACAATTTTAATAAATACCAACCTCAAAGACATTGGAATTCATATCAGGAGGATAACTTTTATCCACAAACCTCATTTAAGTCCAATAACTGGCAAAGTAGAGGAGAATATAACTCAAAATCAAATAGAGGTCAGAAATCATTTTATAGAGGAAATGATCAAAATGCAAATAAAAGATCTTATCATAACAATACTTCCAGACAATCAAGAAACACTGAAAGTACCAATGCCATTGTTCATGATATTAATCAGAACCATAATGATATTGTAGCACATGCAAATTCATGCAGTGTAGACTTAGCAAATAGTGATAACTGCACTAATTGCAATTCTTTATTTCAGCCTCAAGGAGTGCCAAGATTATTATGCGGACACCCTCTCCCAGTCATGTCATCTTTTGAAAGTACTGGTTCATTGATCTTGAACAGAGGTTTTGTCAATAATAAGTTAGCATCTTTACTCAGAGACACGGGTGCAACCACTGTTGGTGTGCGCAAAGCCTTGGTTGATAAGGTGGATTATACAGGAAAACAAGTGAAATGCATAACTTTTGGTGGAACTGTGGAATATTACCCCACAGCAGAGGTATTTTTGGACACACCTTATTTTACAGGACGAACACTGGTATGCCTCTTGGACAATCCAATTGCTGGAATTATTATGGGAAACATACCTAAATTGCATGAATGTACACAGGAAGATATTGAAATATGGGAAAGACAACACTTATTATGTTCAAATGCTGTGACTACCAGAGCTCAGTCTCGCATGGACAATGATCATCACAAACAAGTCATTGATGTGTTACCTGAAGATATAACTGAAGATATCACTTCAGAAGATGAAGAAGAAAAGGAAAATAATGATGATGATATAATTCATTATCAACAGGAAAATAATGATGATATTAAGGTAATGAATGATGTGAATAATGATGATGACAATTTATTTCAGATGGAGCTCATTGATAAGGAAACCTTTATACAAAGACAGAAAGATGATACTTCCTTAAAAAAATATTTTCATATTGCTCATGTGAATGATGTGAGGATAGATGACTGTGCAAAACACTGGTGTACTATCAAAAATGGGATTTTAGTAAGAAACTATCAATTTGCTAATTCCTTAAAGAAACAGATTATGGTACCAGCTTGTTTTCGACCATTCATTTTACGACATGCACATGACATTGAATGTGCAGGACATTTAGGTGTTGCTAGAACAAAACAAAGAGTTTTGTCATATTTTTTTTTGGGCCGGAATTACGAAAGACGTCAAATTATTTTGTCGTACATGTACCATCTGCCAAAGTGTAGCAACCAGAAAACCAAAACATGATGCGCCCATTCAAGCATCTGATATTTCTTTGCGTCCCTTCGCAAAGATGGCCATTGACATTATTGGCCCTTTAAAGGTAACATCAGCCAGAGGTCATCAATATGTGTTGACCTGCATAGATATGTGCACACGCTGGCCAGAAGCTATTCCTTTAAAAAACCATCACCACGGTAGATATTGCTGATGCATTATTTTTGATTTTCAGTAGAATAGGTTTTCCTGAAAACATCCTGTCTGATAGAGGAACTCAGTTAGTTTCAGATGCTATGAAACAGGTTATGGATATGTTTGGGATTCAAAGATCCCTTAGTTCAATATACCATCCTCAGTCTAATGGGAAAATAGAAGTCCTCAACAGATCCTTAAAACAAATGCTACATAAGGTTACAATTAAATATCCTCAAAATTGGGACAGAGTCCTGCCAGCTATTTTATTTGCGTATCGAGAGATAAAAAATGAACATACAGGCTTTAGTCCATTTGAATTGGTTTTTGGCGCCCGACCACGCGGCCCAATGTCTATATTAAAACAACTTTTAATTGGTGCTGAGATGAACAAGGAGGTTCAGACCTCATATCAGTATGTGGTCAATTTGAGGAAAAAAATAATAGACGCATGCCAAATAGCAGTAGGTTCATCTGAAAAGGCAAAGCTTAGGGCGAGGTTATTTATTAACCAAAACCGCAAATTACGCCAACTTTGGCCTGGTGATGAAGCTTACGTATTATTACCCAGGAGAGATAACAAATTATTAGTCTCATGGAGAGGACCTTACAGGATTGTGGAGAAACTGTCTGATGTTGATTATATTGTCTCAGTAGAGGGAAAAGAAAAAAGTTTTCATATCAATATGTTACAGCAGTTTCATACACGTCCACCATATCTGAGACCAGTCTTTGAAGCTCTTGATCAATCTGTCTGTCGTCATTCTTCTTTGGCTGTCATACAGGAAGAAGGGTCTGATTTGACTGATGGTAATGACTCATTATTAGTATTACCTAGTCTTCATTACTTGTCTACTGAAAGTTGGAAAGATGTTGATATATCACCAACTCTATCTTCTTTCCAGAAAGAACAGGTTACTTCTATCTTACGTTCTTTTACTGATGTCCTTACTGATGTCCCAGGACACACTGATATCATCGAACATGATATTATTCTGACAGACTTTCAACCCATTAAGTTGAAACCTTACCCTATTCCTATACATTTACAATGTCAGGTTAAAGAGGAACTAGAACAGATGGTGAAATTAAATGTCATTTCTCCATCTCATTCCCCTTATAGTTTTCCGATGGTTTTGATCCGGAAAAAAGACAAATCTATACGTATATGCATAGATTTTAGACGTCTAAATTCGGTCACCATCCACGACGCGGAACCACTTCCCGTGTTGGAGTCTTTATTAGATAGACTAGCTACAGCTACATTTTTTTCTAAATTTGATCTATCTAAAGGCTATTTCCAAGTACCATTAACGGAACGATCCAAGCCTTATACTGCGTTCGCAACCCCATTAGGGCTCTTTCAATTTAACTATATGTCTTTTGGTTTAGTTAACGCACCTGCGACCTTCGTTCGCATGATGAGACGACTCTTCTCTGACAGAGACGACCTTATTACTTACATTGACGACATTTGTCTGTTTCATCAATCATGGGATGAACATTTGAAGGGTATTCAATCCTTACTTACCACTCTACGTCGTCATAATTTATCTGCACGTCCATCTAAGACTAAGATTGGATTTCAGGAGATTTCATTTTTAGGTTATAAAGTAGGAGGAGGTTTTTTGAAAACAGAGGATACTACTATCTCTAGGATTCTAAACCTTGATATACCTAAGACCAAAAAAACAGGTTAGAAGTATTCTAGGGCTCCTAAACTTTTATCGTAAGTTTATCCCTAATTTTGCAGAGTATACGTCTGTGTTGTCATCACTGGTGAAGAAAGAGTCACCAAATAGGTGTGTTTATAGTCAAGATGTTCATGTGGCTTTAAATAGATTAAAATGTCTGTTTTCCAAGTTGCCTATATTGAGATTGCCTGATCCTTCTAAACATTTTACTTTTACAGTAGACGCTTCCAAAACGTCCATTGGAGGGTCGCTGTTGCAAGAATGGAAGGGCTGTTTACATCCAACACTTTATGTTAGCAGGAAGCTAACGCCGACGGAGCAGCGTTACTCGGTCATTGAGAGAGAGCTACTGGCTCTTGTGTTCTGCTTCTCTAAACTTCAACGCTACCTGCTTGGTGCAAGTTTCACACTCGAGACAGACCAGAGGGCACTGTCTTACCTGAAAACAGCGAGATTCAAGAATGCTAAAGCAGCGCGTGCCTCACTGGCCCTTCAACCCTATAATTACCAGATTAAACCCATCGCAGAAAAGTTGAACTTGATGGCCGATGTTCTATCCAGATGCATGAAGCATCCGCTATCGCCAGTTGTCTCCGCAAATGCTGCTTCAATCCAACTTTGATGCTCAATAATAACACTACTTCCTTTGGGACAAGTCAGGAATTATTTCGCAAAGGTAGCATCATGAACTAAGGCACATGCCTTCTTTTAACTCATATATTGCATACTTCAGATATTACAGCCACATTGCTTCGTCATGCACTTAAACCGGTTGAAAAACTAGAGACACTATGCCAAGCAACATGATGATGATGAATTACTGTCCATCCAAAATCAAGATATATATTCAAGCGTTCGTCATATGATGTCTAATGCAATTGCTCAAGAACAATACTTCGCTACTTCATACACGTTGTACAATGACTTTTGGCAGTATGACAATCCAAGTCGTTGCAATTCAGATACTTGCTGCATTTTCCAAAACTTTTTGCACTAATTAACTGTCTCAAACGTTGTGTAAAAAGGGAAGTAACTAAAATTACTGACTACAAAGTTCAAAAAGGGACATAACCAAGAAATTATATTTTAACATACTTATGTAATTCTCAAGTACAGAATGAACAATAGTATCTGTGCTGCATATGATATTGCATGGAAGACAAACATCGACAACCAACATAGATGGAAATTGGATTTTTCTTCAATGAACTATTTCTTTCCGCCATATATACTTAACTAAGGATCAATAACAATGTTGTGCGAACTAGTGACTCACTAAAACTTTAATTCTTTTAAATACCTCTACAGGAAGAACTGTGTATGGTCTAACATGACCAGTTTTAATAACACTGGTGATATTACATTGGTTCATTGGTGTATCATTATATGAATTGAATTACAGTGGTGCTTCCACTTTGTATAATCTATATCTTTCATATGTGTAGATATTAAGTAATATATCTTCATATGACATCTCATTAACATTGTCATTCACCACATGACATTGCATACATACAAACATTAATAACTATTTTGACATATTGTCACAGTCACCACTTATATTTTAACTTGTCTGCCTCATTTGTTCTATTCTGTCTTTGATTGCTTATTATGCATTTCATTTGATAGATAGGTAGACTTACATACCGACACGACTTAGGGCGTTTGTTGACATGGTATGCTGTGTGAGTGCCATGACTGACATATTGACTTTTCTTCACTGCCTTCTAATTAATGTAGTTACCTCACATTTGTGTCAAAAGAGCGTCTGCTAACGATAATGGGTTTAGTTATGTTATTACTAAATACCACACCTTGTGTGTTAAATTGTCGATTATGGAGCACGCCTCTAGGTGCTATCATAATGATGACAGTTGAGTATTTGGATATTGTCATATGGTTTCTCCAGTGACCTTCTAAGATTGTACTATGAAAATAATGAAAAGTTCCTTTTCATTATTTTAATCCAGGGGGGGGGGGAGTAAATGATATGAGTAAATATCATATCATGTTTTGTATTCGATCACTTCCTGATATATATTGTTTACACACGGTATCCCGTGGTTGCAGGAAGTGACGTCTTGACTCCTGCTTTGAATTGACAGCAGATGTGAGTTTTGATTTGGGACAAGCTAGCGTCTCTAACCGGCAGTCTGCTTGTGTCGTTTGACCAGTATGCAAGGAATGTGTCCAGTAGGACCTGCTTTTAAAATGTGTTAATTGCCTTTGGGCATCTTTATATTTCACCTGCAAGATCGATTACCATCACTGCCTTATGCTTTCATTAACAGTATAATGTCAGATTAGTCTTAGCAGTGTGTATGGAATTCTTGGGCACGTAAGTTGACTGTTCCATTAAAACTGAGAGTATCAGAATCAAGGACAGTAGAGACATGTGCTAGTAAAAGCTACGATGTCATATCATACTCAAATGGAGTAATGTGTTAATAAATATTTGTGAATCGTGCCAAGAAGTTAGGCCTTGTTACTGAGTACCTGAGGTGCGGGCCAGGGAGATTGTGTGTGACTGGCCAAACTTAAATATATATACTATAATTCCTCAAACGGAATATGCAAGGAGAACCCTGGAGGGTACTCAGCAGGCCACTGTAATAAGGAGTGTCAAGCTTGAAGTCTAATGCACTCTTACCACAGGACGTCGGGAGGACGGTTCCTGAAATAATAAACATTCTTAAAATATACCCGTACCAACTAGGTAACATAGCAACCACACAATAACATCAAAACCACTACAAATATTGGGTAGCTCTTGTCCGGGATTTAGGTTTACCAAAGATATTAGGGTCTCCTGGTCCGGGAATTAAACTATTGGGAGCATAAGTTGTATAAATTTAAGTGTCCCTAAAATTAAAAGTGGAAAATAAAAGTTGATAAATCTTCACAGCCAGTGGTAATTAATTAATTAGTATATTACCTTAATAATTAGAGATTATAATTTACCTTAGCCATTGTTAAATTGTGTGATATAGTATGGCAGAGCTAGCCAAATTCAGATCAGCTGCTGTGCTGACGGCGAAGGAAATGAACATGGATGGTCAGGTTTTAATTCAATATGTGACGGCAGAATGTGACAAGTATATTGAAAGGGAAGATAGGAGGTTAGCTTAAGAGAAGAGGTTACAAATTGAGGCTGATAAAGAACTTAAGAGGCTGCAGATTGAGGCTGAAAAAGAGGCTAAGGCATTGGAGGCAGATCCAATTAGAAGAAAAAAAGGCTGAAAGAGAAGCAGAGGAAAAGAGACAGGCTACAGAAAGAGAGGAAAAGAGATTGACTGCCGAAAGGGAGGCAGAGGAAAGAAGATTAGCAACAGAAAGAGAGGAAAAGAGATTGACTGCCGAAAGGGAAGCAGAAGATAGGAGATTGCAAAGGGAGCACGAATTACGACTAAGGGAGTTGGAAATTCAAGGCCATGCTCCTGAAAATGGTGCCAGCCCCTTTCCCTCCGATGCAACGCCTAGTCAGGGAGCCTCAACCTCAGCTATGGGGTTTTATTTAGACCATTTTGTTGAGAAAGACGATGACATAGAGGGGTGCCTCAGTAGATTTGAACTATTGGCTACTACGTATGGGTTAGAGAGAGAGAGGTGGAGTCTTAAGTTATCCCAAGGGCTTAGAGGTACTTCTTATGAAGTTTTTGCTAAAATGAATAGAGACGACCAAGACAATTATGACATGCTAAAGCAGGCTCTGTTATTGAGATATGAAAAGAATGGTGAATTTTATCGTAAGAAGTTTAGAAATGCCAAACTTTTGTCTGGGGAGACATACCACCAATTCTCTGCCAGACTGGAAACCTATTTGGAGAAATGGACTGCTCTGGGGAAGACCCAAGATCTCAAAGAAATGATCATGATAGAGCAATTAAGAGAGCCCATGGCTCCAGACCTGAGAAAATTTCTCATGGAACAAGGTGCAGAGAGGTTGGGGGAGGTTTTGAATGTCGCTGAGAGGTATTAAGCAGCCCAGGCAGAGGTAGTTGGCTCTAAAAAGAAACAGATAGAAAATGTTAAAGCCCCACAGCACTTTAATAAAATTGATACCAGAGAACAAGGTAATAAAGGTAGGACAAACTTTGATAGGCCACGAAATGATTATCGTGATAGAAACTCACAGTTCAATGACCAAATATTTAATGAAAGAATACCTTTTAACCAAGGAAAGAGGTGGTGCAAATGGTGTAAGAAGGACAACCATAACACTGAATTTTGTAGAAGGAAACCTTTAAACATTGCTGCAATGAAATCGGGGAACCAGAGATTAAAGGTTAAACCTAATGGACAGCAGGAACCTTATCACCCCCCAGTTTGTGAGGATGTTATTTGTAATGGGGTCACCATAAGGTGCCTATATGATACAGGTTTGGATTATGATTCAGTTGTGAAGGCTAGCCTAGTAGACCCAAGTCAGTATACCACGAAAACAGTGGAAATACAAGGGGCGACTAAGGACATACAACTCATGACACTTCCCATCGCAAGGATAACGGTGAAAACTCGCTATGTGGAAGGAGAAATCAGAGCAGCAGTGATAGATGAACCAATCTACCCTCTGATATTGGGGTGTAGATACGTCTTCTTGGAGAATCCCGAAAGACCTGTGATCATGGCGACAGTGCAGACCAGGTCACAGTCAAAGGAGGAAGAAGGTGAACCTATAAATGCTCATCCAGAAGAGATGAGGAAGGCGCAGGCTGAGGATAGGACACTCAAGCCATGTTTTAAAAAATTGCCTAAATGCCACACACCTCCAAGCAAGGGAGATTATTATCTGAAGAACAAATTGCTATACAGGAAGACCGGAACTAGATCCACTGGTCACGGACAGTTGGTTCTTCCCAAGGCATATAGGGCATTTTTAATAAAGAGCTTACATGTTGGAAAAGATGGTGACCATGAGAAAATAGGTACCATCTGCCAAAAGGTTGCTCGAAAATACTATTGGCCCGACGTAAATGTCGATATTGAGAACTTTGTAGAAGCATGTGGCGTATTTCATGAGGGAACACCCACAAAGGAAAAAAATGTGCAGGACCTAGAAACGCCACGGGGCAAACTTAGGCCTGGAAGGAAACATAATTATAATACAGTAGACACAGTGGAATGGGAGCCCCCTTTTCACACCCAGTCTTCACTTGAGGGTATTAACATGGTCACTATGCGACGAGTACAAAGAGTAATTTTACCCCAGAATAAGCTGACTATCACTCGGTCAGAATTATATAAACTGGAGGAAACTAAAAGAGAGCGAAGACCTCTCATAAGGAATCTAAAGTGGGATGACAACCCCAAGAAAAAAATTGGTAGTGGTCGATTTGTGAGTGATGATTCTAGGAAGAAAGGTCCTCACTATAATGCTTCTAATGGAAAAGACCCAACGGGTGCCTTGAAAAATAAGTATAAAAATTTAAAAGTCCATATGTAAATTATTAAGGACCTGGACAGATGAGAAAGCAGAAGAGACTGTTACCTCATCATATCAATATGTGAACGAGCTGACCACTCGTCTGAAAGCTGGATGGAAACTGGCAAATGATAATTTGAGACAAGCCAGGAAGAAACATGCAGCTTATTTTAATAGGAAAGCAAAGGACAGAGAATTAGCTGTGGGAGAGAAAGTGCTTCTTCTACTACCCGGCAGCCAGAATAAGTTGCAAATTGGATGGCAAGGTCCATATACGGTTCTAGAGAAGGTGTCTAGAACAAACTATAAAATTGACAAAAAGGGGAAGGAGAAAATATATCATGTGAACCTTTTAAAGAAGTATCTGGACAGACCAATCCAGGAAAGCACCCCCTTACTGACCTTGGCTATCGCAACTGAAATGAAAAAGGAACCACTCACCTCACATGAGTACCCATTACACCCTTGTGAGACAGCCGCACAGGTAAAAGTCAGTAAGCACCTGACGAAAAATCAGAGGAAGAGAGTTCAACAAGTTCTGGAGGAACATACGGATGTGTTAACAGATAAACCAGGACATACTAATTTGCTACAGTATGACATGAAGCTGGTAGACTCAACACCAATCTGTATGAGAGCCTATTCTGTTCCGTTCGCTAAGGATAAGGCATTGAAGGAGGAGGTAGATTATTTGTTGAAAGAAGGGATTATTTCTCACAGTGAATCTTCTTTTAGCTCCAGTGTAGTTTTGTTGAGGAAACCGTCTGGGGAACATAGACTGTGCATAGATTACAGGAAACTGAATGCTGTCACAGAAGGTCAGGTGGATCCATTACCGGACACAAAACAGTTATTTGCCAGATTGAACAAGGCAAAATACTTTTCGAAGGTGGATCTTAGCAAAGGTTATTACCAGATTCCAGTGAAGCCTGAAGTTAGACCTTATTTAACTTTTAGCACCTCGGAAGGACATTATGAATTCAACATGCTACCATTCGGATTGGAAAATGCTCCGAGTGTATTTTCTAGGATGATGCGCAAATTGTTGGATCCCTTGAATAATCCATGTATCACAAATTTCATGGATGATATTCTCGTCGCCCCAGAAACATTTGAAGAACACATTAACTCTCTGAATATGTTATTTGATAGGCTCAGAGAAGCGAACTTAACTGCTAGACCAACAAAATGTTGTATTGGATGCAAAGAGTTGGAATTCTTGGGACATACTGTATATCAGGGTAACATGACCCCTGACCCCAAGAACTTGGAAAAACTGCAGAGAGCACAAACAAAAAAAAAAGACGTGCGATCATTTGTGTCGTTATGTGGGTTTTACAAAAAATATATCAAAAATTTTAACTCTATATGTGCTCCTCTGACTGATCTGACTCGCAAGGGAAATCCAGATAAAATTGTTTGGTCAGCGCAATGTGAATTGGCATTTCAAGAGTTAAAGGAAAAACTCACTAGCAAGCCTATTCTCAAATTGCCTGATTTGACTCAGGGCTTTGTGATGAGAACAGACGCAAGCAATGTAGGCCTGGGGGCTACTCTGTTGCAAAGGTCCTCTTCACCCAATGGGGAACTGAACCCAGTCGCTTATGCAAGCCGCAAGTTGAACAAAGCGGAGCAAGGATATTCCACAAGCGAAAAAGAATGTTTAGCGTTAATCTGGGCAATAAAAAAGTTCCAAATCTATCTGTATGGTAGGACTTTTGTGGTCCAGACAGATCACCAGCCTCTCGTGTTCTTATCTCAGGCCAAGCATGAAAATGCAAGATTGTTAAGATGGTCTTTATTGTTGCAACCATATCAGTTTAATATTGAATATATCCCGGGGTCACAGAATGTCGGTGCAGATTTCCTCAGTAGGCACCCCTGTGATCAAATTTAGAGTAGTTGGCAGGCGTGAGGAGTTAATTTTATCTATGTGTATCACTGGTTTTGGAACTTGCATTAGTGCATGTTCTCAAGTGGGGAGATGTGTGGTGAAATTACAGTGATGCAACGTTAAAATTCCTCCATTTATAAAGATAATAGGTAAAATAACATGTAGGGATAAAAATATAGGTAAGATACGCTGATACATTCTCGCCCATGCCCGCGTTTTCTAGCGCCATTGAAACTAACTAGTTATAACATGCAGACTAACCGCCTATCCTTTTAGATAAGGGGGGGGGGGGACGGAGATAAAAGAAAAAAATGTGACGGTCTGAACACGTGTATGAATCTAAAGTCTAAAAGACGCAATTTTTAGTTTTTAAAGAAACAATTACGCCACTAGTTGACACAATGTAAGAAAATGGGAAAAAAACGACCTTAGCTCTTGTTAGAAACAGACGTATCTTGGACGTTTTACGGTAAATAATTGTTTAGTTTGAATATAGCGGCAAACGCGTGAACGAAGGTACAAAAACAAATTTCAAAACTAACCTTGAAAAAAGTAGGTTTTTTCTTAATAATAAGTTTAGGAGAATAACAAATAGCTAGTTTGATGGCCCATCTTTACCAGAGAAATAATATACTTTTAATTACACAGACGGACAGATAACACGGAAGATATTGACGAAATACTGTATTGTTCAATACAGACTAGCCAACAGTTATTTGTGCATATTTTCACTTAAGTTACATTTTGACGTCCTTGAGACTAAAAATGCAGAAAAACATTACATGTGGCCTAGGGGCAGGATAGAAGGGTAGAAGCTAAAAATAACTTAGCATAGGATCTTAGAAGTAGGGGAGGGCAAAATTTGTGTAGTTTTTTTTTTGTAGTTTAAATATTTGAACGGTAGAGGGGAAGTCCGCTGATTGGACAGAAGCTTTCATATTATAGAAAGAAAGACGCCCGCTAGTGCCATTTTTAATAGACTGTCCATAGACACAGTTCGTTAATGCTAGAAGAGTGATTTCCAAGAGATATTATATATTATCAGTGGGACGCCATAATCTAGCCAGCAGCTCAGCTGAGTTTTGCTAGTACAACGTAACTGTGTTTTCAATTTTGAATTGTGGTAAGGGGAAAAATTCCTTAACCCTTTTATTTAACATTTAATATTTTGAGTGATGGATACTGCCATGTCATGAAAAATGACTACGACAAGTGAGTGCTTATTATAGGTCCCCAGCGACAGTCCAGGGCCTAGAGGAAAACCAATAATATAGGAAAACATATCTAAGACTATAGAAGACAGATCTATATTTGAGATCAGTGGGAACATATCACCCACCTTATTGGATGGAAGAGGAGACTATTGAACATATTTCGGATGCAATGCAGTCATGGGAAACTGGTGCTATTTGATACCACCTGGGTGAGATGTGCTGAGTTGGTCAGAGAGATCTGACCCAATCTTTGTAAATTTTGCTTTGCTTTGTTGTGTGTAAAATTGGTGCAGTAAGCAGTGTGTTGACACATGGCACAAATTTTGGTTTCAGAGTTTCTGGTCTGGCACTACGCTAGTGCCAGATGCTTTGTAGAGATCCAAGAGTGGATGCCTAAGAAGCCCATCATGTTACTCCAGCACTTGTGAGGAGTGGGGCCACTGAAATTCTTTACTGCATCGTCACAGGCCAGATAAGTTGAATACCTGGCCTGCTGTAGATTCATCAACCTTGTCCACAATAAAATAAAATAAACAAAATTATGTTGTATAAAACTATACCACAAATCCATATTTTAAAGACAATGAACATTATAATACAGAGATTGGGTATGATGACACCACCCCGACTAGACATCCAGTGCTAGTTTTCCAAAGACACTGTAGTTAGTGTTAAAATTAACCAATGTGACAATATACCTATGTACGAAATTTTCATTTTGATTATTCAATATATATATGCACTTTTATTGATAAATACATATTGTTTCATAAGTCCTGACCAGAGGAACATTTGGGTCAGGACTAAATAAATTTAAAAAATTGTCAAATTTAAATTCTAAAGCCAGTGTTAGTTGATTTGATCATAGAGCTTATTATTATTATTATTAGACTTAGTGTTTACATGTGTGTGTGTCTGTGTATTTAATTACCTACACATCACAGTTCATTACCCTAGACATTAAACGTAGCTAACATACATATTAGTAGAATAAGTCTGTTTGAGGTCGTAAGTGGTAGCAGAAAGGTATTCTGTACTCACATAAACTTTTATCTTCAGGAGCCTTCACAGCTGACCTCATCCAGTACACTAGGTAACATAGCAACCACACAATAACATCAAAACAACTGCACTCACCATTCTTTTCTTGTATGTGGTCTGCCATCAAAGCAGTATCACACTTATCTGATTCCACATTAACATCTTTCTCATCAAAATTCTCTACCTCTCGTATCTCCTCTAATGTACACATATTTTTATTTTCTTCCAATTCCTTAATATGCCTTATCTCAACTTCTAATTCTTCAGCAGTAGGTACTTCCCATTCCCTATAGATATAAGTTCGCCTAACCACTTCTTCATAGGCAAATGAGTCTAATCTTTCACCCTCCATACCATGTTTCCGTCCAATCGCCCTAATTTCCTCCAAAGTAAGCATGGTAAATATATATATGACTCACTCACTTAGTTACCTATTAATATTAATCACCAATCTAGATTAATCAATTACTTATATGTGTATACAATAAAGTATGGTCATTCAATATAACCAATCAACCACTTATCATGTTCCTTTACAACTAATTGTAAGTCAACCAATATTTTTCCTCAATATTTACTAATAGTATTATCTACTCATATCAACATAAACCCTAAATAGTTATGCCACTTATTTATTTATGATGCTGAATTTATATCATGCACCTAATATCAATATTTAATAATTATGGGTATTATCCCTCCGTAATTATGTTATTTAATCATATATATGTGCACAGTGAACACTGTAGTACTAGGAAAGTGTACTAATTAATATCTAATATGTCTGTCCTAATCAAGGCAGACCATAAATTTATAGTTATTGATCAATATATATTATGCTATTATGCCCTAGTCATAATATATAAAATGCCTCAATAGTGTCTTGGACTACTACTGCAAATTGATGACATCACCGAAGTCATCATCTAATTTAATAAAAATTAATCAAATTAATTTACCATATTATTAAAATCAATTTATAATAATATCATTAGGGTATGAGATGAATAAAAACAATACAATTTATTAACCAAGGGTTTACAAAACAGAAGTACGAGATACAATTGACAATTTCACAAAAATAAGTGATTTTATGAACTAAGTATACCAACCGGAAATGCAGAAAGGTGAAGGATAACTAAGGCAAGATAAAATATGGACACTAAGAATAATGACGTCTCAGGACTCATCTAACGATATTACAATCTATATTCTTCTTCTTCTTTGATCCTTAGCCACCGACCGTCAAAGCAGTCAGTGGCCATCACGCCTAGTGGTGTCTTACAATCTATATAAATGAACATAAAGATAGCAAGGTCAGGATTAACAAGATAGATTACAAACAATAATACAGAACTGAATAAAATAAAACTGAATACAGTAAAATACACCAGTTATCTACAGCAAATCACAACTAACATACAAGGTCAAATCCTTTCAAATGCAAACGAATTTTTACCATTGGAAAATCGTCAATGGGATTCTTTACTAAATGAAAAAATTTAACTGCCCTACGGAACAATCAAAACTGATTTGGTCATTCGAAAAGACATAAAATCAGATTTGATCCCCACCTACCACCCACGAATATATACTTTACGACATGAATACATATGGAAAATAAACATTCAACAGTTAACAAATGACTTTCAAAAGATATGTAGGTGATCGACATGGACTGAACATTGCTTACTGTACACCCAAGTACTTAGCTTTTAGAATCGATACGTTTGCACAGTGCCTGCTTCGCCAACAGGATAAGGAGTTCGTATGACATGTTCATGAACGTTGAACTTTATTTCCATTGTTGATAGAAGTGTTTTGACATAATTCTTTGAAGGTCGCTGACTTGCGCTACCTTTTGTAAATTTCGTTCTGTTGCTACGGTATGACGTCACCGGTGTACAAATAGAAAAAATGTTCATTTCGCATTCGCTTGAAGGGAATTTTTTTCATTTTAATGTGAATTAAAATTCCACAGCCACATCAGGCCACCAGTTGTTGCGGGTCGATTGTTGAGTTGTTGCGGGTCGATTGTTTCTTAATTCTATTTGAAGGTATATACCTTGCTGTAACTGTCTTTTTTTCTTGTTGAGGTGATCACTGGCCCAAGACAGTATACATGTTGTTAGATGTGTAGTGCGAGCGTATGATGAATTGAGTGTGGGTGCGAATGAAGACGCGAATGTGTTTAGGCTCGTATAGATGTAGATCCTGCAACCCATACTCTCACATGCAGTAATCAAGGATGCTTTGACACTGCAGGCATGTTTCAAGACATTTATTGACGGGAACACACATAATATCAACAGGAACAGTCAGTGTAACAAGGTCATGCTGACCTGACATCGATAGGTATACATTTGGCATTCAAAAAGGTAAACATCAGAATAGACGTGCATGGTCAATAGCAAAGTTCTTCAGTAATGACAGTTCGTAGCGTCGCCCTTGGCGTCTCTGACTAAACGCGTCAGATGCCTTAGTTACCTTGACACACAGGTGCAACTTGGCACTCCCTGCCAATTGCACATAACAGGCTGTAGTATAATAGCCGGAAGCACAGGCCTCGTCCTAACGTCGGCCGTGTACTTCTGTTAAATAGGTTATCATCAACCCTGCAGTAATACTTATTGTAGGTAGAAGTTCCGCCAATCTGCGGCTCCCACAATATATCTTCGTCACTGGATTTCTGGACAATATAAGACTAACAGTCTTGGATGGCTACCTCGAGCACAAATATATATAAGTTCTGAAATGGCGGATCAGTGAGCTGCTGTTCACCCTAGGTAATCCTTTACATGTTCTGCCACCGAAAAGCGTAATAATGCATAAAGGTCGGTATTACCTGGTAAATGAATCCTCAGAACTACACAAGGAATTCTGTCGTCATCCCGACGCACAGAGATTCACTGGGGAAAACTGCCATAGCAGTTACTTCGAAGATTCTCCCCGAAAAACAATGGACTCTTGGTCCCTTCAGAAAAACAGGACCTCCCGGCTTCCCGGAAGTATATCTCACTCCCGCTTAAAAAACCTTCCCATAGGCCTACGCCGAACTGTCAACCTCTGACCCTACAGGTCAAACACAATGAATGAATAAACAAGGGAAGACAACCCCTAATCAACCTGACATCGCAGGTAAAGACACAATTATACTTATGATACAAACATAAGCAAATAACTTGACAGATGACTCCGTCGAAAATGACAGCAACACTTGCTTGATTATCATTATCCAATTAAGGGTCAACATAAATTGTCTCATTGATTAATACATGTCCAAGAAACACTGGTTCCGTATGAACCTCATTATCATTAGTATTAACTTCTTATGAAAGAGAGTTCATCAGGCATAACAACAAGCAACAATGTAAGTTGAAGCAACCAACCGCAACATGATTAACGTGAGTAAGTCCTTTGGTTGAGTCCAACATTTATTGACGATAAAACATCTGTAGACATCACGAGCATTGTTTATAATACGTATACAATTCATGTGAGCGTTAAATCAATACATCTTAATATCAGTCCATGTCCGATAAATGAATCAATGTAGACAGAACAGCATAGCTATATGCACGCGCAGTTGGGGATTCAAACAGCCGACAGTGAGCGTATGAGTCTTGCGAATATAAATATTATGGACTGTTTTATATCCTTCCTTGAATTCGGTTATATACTAACCTTATCGTTTCATCTCTTTCACATAACTTTGGACTGACCCTGAGTCCTTACTTCGAAGTAACTATATATATATATATATATATATATATATATATATATATATATATATATATATATATATATATATATATATATATGCGGCAATACAATGCCCAACAATGGAAGAATATAGGTCGCGTCTTCACAGCTTGACGGTCAACGTAAAAAGGGTCTCGTATCTAAGTCACGGTGCGTGACCTATCAACGCTAACAGGCCATAATTCGATCGTGTACATAGCGTTCAGCAGACCGTGAATTATTAACATCAAATTATATTAAATGCTGTCACCCTAAAAATTGCACACTGCCAACCATAGCAGACGACTTCAATAATATACCGTAACAACAGAAGAGTAATGACGCTTCTACCTTAAGGGAATTTCACAAGATAATTCAGAAGTCAAGAACAATGCTGCTTAGCGCTGAACATTTGTTAACTTATATCTGTCCGTCGCGTTTTTGCGTAGAATTAAGCAATGGCTTTTAGCCTGTTCAAGCCCCCAGCTGAGTTAATTCAGCGAATTTCCTCTTAAAATGGTAAAACTCTGTTTAGAGGTCAATGTGTCTGTATATATATATATATATATATATATATATATATATATATATATATATATATATATATATATATATATATATATATATATATATATATATAATAGTAATGGTCATACGTTTGCTTTTATACAGTAATAACTGAATAAAAACTATTGTTTAGTTTTAAAACAACAGGTAACAAATTTAATAATCAATTAATATTAACAGTTTAAAATAAAGGAAATGCTGGTGAATGTTATATTGGAATCAAATTTTCTCTTCACGGAGATTTAGGATGAAGATATAGTTCAGAAAATTATATCCGGTTGCTGATGCCTTTTTATAAGCACTTAACTGCAGCCGTTTTCCGTCAGTTCTTCGGTGGTGAGGGCTCTTCTCTACACAACTTGTCCGATTTAGGCGGTTGGTGTTGATTCCCTGCGTTTCACTCACGACTAGCTTCGTTCCATGAGCTCTTTTAGACAAAATAGAAAAACAAATGCCTCTGCTAAGTACACTTGTGGGCTGCCAATTAACAGGCACATTCTCGCTATCCATCCACCAATGTTAATCTCTCCGAAAAATTAAATTCCCGAGTACACATTGTAGCTCAGGGAAGATTATTAAAAATCACCAATGTTCTTGAAAAAATGTGTCTGGGCGGGGCGAATAAAGAGTTGCCTGAATTACAATTAACATAAAGTGCAGATTTCTCACAAAATACTTTACCTTTTGAAATCACTTCAAGATCTGACAGAGCTGAGAAGTTATCCAGAGGGCCGGCTCTTATAGTTAGAAGCCTTAACTTGTAACACAACAAGATAACTGAGAAGGAGCCACAACTTAACGTTATTGTGAGCGATTTGTATAGATCGAAACTTCAAACAGCCGCAGACTTGAGGGTACCGCTGTGTATTGAGGGTTGTCTATAAGCTTACAAAATATTTTAGTGAATTAATGTACATTAAAAATTAATGAATATTTAAAATTAATGTTATGCTTAACATAAATCCTCATGTCTTTATCTTGCCTTGTGCCCGAAGAAAGATGGCTTCCATCACTATATAACCTCAATTTTGGACAGCATTGGTGCAGCTAGAAGTCCTTGTTAGGACTGACAAACGCCAGCAATAAAAGCTTACAGTTCCTTTTAGGGTCTTGCTTTTGGGTGCCGTGCTCAAAGAGTTCGTCATCTCTTTTTCTTTCTTAAATTTAGTTCGGTACATTTTGTCGATGTATTTATAAGCAAAACAATTTTGCTAACTTTGGCAAAACGCTAAGCCAAAGGGAAGTAGTCATGGCTGGGTTTAGAAAATGTCTTTAACTGATGTCAAAATTCTTAAATGTATTCAATGGTTGTACGCCGTACCCCCTTTTGACTGATTTAACCACAGCCTCAAGACGGTGTTGTAGAAATTGATCAACAGTAGCCAGTCAGCATCAGAGGGGCGTCTTGGTTATAAATCACAGATGCCATAACCTAGTAATATTTTGCAGGTTCAGCTAGTGGTGAAAAACGTGGCACAATTTTGGACATTGTGAACTGTTTAACAGTGGACCAACACTGTTCCTGACATAAGCATAGCATCTTCAGTGTCCAGATGTTTTAACGGCCGAAAAAAGTCAGATACTGCAACGTGTCAAGCAAGTTATGTACAACTTATCGTGAAAACGCAAACCACGGCACCCAAGCCAAAAACATGATGAAAATGATTAAACAGTAACAATATACGTTTTGTAAATTGTGTGAAATCTTGTAAGATATTGATATACCAAGATGCTAATTTATTACTATACACTATTAATCAATAAAGTGCACTCATTTGTTTATAACTGAAGGTTTTGAATTATTTAAATTTCCAGTTATAATTTTGTTGTGTGGTCAAAGAAATATTAATAATTTAAAATTGGTAGGGAATAAATACGAGCTGTACTCACATTTTTATATAACACCAATGGAGCATAGGATAGGTCTAGCGAGAACTTAACTTACCTATCAGTTCTCTTCTACAACTATCATCGAGAACTGTGCAGTTAACTACCTGACGTCGTGTGTCTTCCCTACCTCTGGTTCGCTAATTTTCTTCTCCACTTCCGGAAAATACTTTATAATTTTCTATCCAATATCCATTTCGCCACATATATACCCTGGGTTCTCGACCTATTTTTGCTTATGGCACCCTGCTCTCATTTACCTCTGTAATCCCCCCTCCCCCCATAGTCGCTGTTAGCTGGAAAAAAAGGTACTTTACCATCAGCACTGTTTATTAAATGGTTACTTTAACAATTGCCTCCAGCTTACAGCGTGGATAAAATCAGGAGTGAAGTTAAAAGTTGCAACCAAGGTGGAGTGGGTTCCATTTGCAGCGCAGGCGGGAAAAACAACAGGAGGCATACACTTGGGTGTCATGACCAGATTGTAAAGAAGATAAAGGACCGACACACTTGTCCGAGGGGGACCCTTCTGACGATCAGACTACCTCCTGTTGTAGCGCTGTGTAAAGTGTTCCGTATCATCGTAATCTAAACTGTATCATATAAAGACAAAGTATGTGCAGTAGCTAACAAAAACGATTAATTCTATATATACATAATTGTGTAATATCAAACAAAAGTCGTAAGGACATACAATGTCTAGCAGTAGCATAAGGCTTGCAAACAGAAAAGATTATAATAATCAGTACTTTATTTAAGTTACGTTTGGGTGGCCCCCTCAGAAACTTATTGTCACCCCCTAGAAATATGACACTTACTGTGTCCCCCTACAAATATGGCATGGCTCACGTTGAGTTACCACTGATACACACAACAGTTAACCATACAGCCAATTAGAAATGAGAACAGAAATTACGTTGCATTGATTAAGTAATGTTTTATTTCTATGTTTAGTTTCCGCTGCACACTTGTGTTGTATTAGGTCCTTGCACAAACGCTAAGCGCTTGGTACTCGCTGGTGATATTAGGTTGGGGTGCAATCTTCCAGTTTTACTGAAAAAATACAAGTTTGTGAATAAGGTTGGGATACGCTAGACCAGGTGTACTCAACAGGTGCCAGCTTATTTCTATGCCCTCGGATGATTTGTGAATGAAACAATAAATATATAATTGTTCTTAAATTGTCAGACATTATAGCTTACCCTCAACTAAAATTATTAGGTCTTTGCAATAAAATGTAAAAAAACTCTACCAATATACATCCCTAACTATGAACAGTTGATCAGTGACATGCAGTGCCAAAGATCACACTAATTATACGTTTGACTCAAATATTTTAAAGATTATTATTATTATTTTTTTAATCTTGAATATTTCCTATATCATTAAATGTGTTTATTTGGCCTTATATAAGTGTTTCTTAAATTTTGTTGTAAAAATGAGTCAATATGTGAATGGCGATATTTGGTTGGTGCTCAACACCCTCTCTATAAATCTAAAATGTACCTGCGGTGCAAAAGAAAAAAGGTTACTCCTGGTCTAGATCATCTATACTAGAGACATATATATAGAATCGCACGTCCGTACATAACACAAGCGATACATTTTGTACCCTTCAGCTGACCAATGAGCACAGACAGACTGACAGTGTTCTGGCTCCTGGGTAAAACAGGGTCATTGGCCTCTGAACACTAATTCCACATTAATAAATCATGCATTGTAAGATAATTACGGCTGCGGGCCCTAGGCAGTGCCAGAAAAGTCTAGTGATCAGTCCGACTCTGCCAAGGAGCATATCTTCATCACATATTCCTATGTGTTCCATATGGAGCATGGATCTACCATTGTAGCTTGTCCCCTTGTAGAAATTATGCCTCAATCATTCAGAAGCTTTTGCAGCGATTGTTTTTGTATCATTTTGTTGTACATTATGAGGTGGCCAACCCCCCCCCCCCTTTTGCACAAATTCTTATTAAGTCGTCTTGTACGGCATGTCACCACATCTGCTCCTAAGCTAGGCGTAAGAAGGGCGTGGCAAACTTTGGCTTCCCGGCCATCCAAAGGTGCGGGGGGGGGGGGGGGTTGCTGTCCAATTATGCAGAGCTAAAATACTGTGCTCTGGTTCTGGGGTCTACCAAGGAGTTGTCACATCCTACACAGAGCCACTTCTCAGCATCTCCTGCCCATCACGGGCCCGCAGTAAGATCTTCCTTCATGAAGCCAACCAGGTAAAGGCCAGAGTTTCGTTTGGCGCTCAGGTGACTCCTCCACGTTCGGTGTGCAAAACTCGGTTCTCAACATGTTTCACCACAGGGGGAATCCCTGGAAGTGTGTGCATGATTTCAATAGTCTATGAGGGTGTAATTAGCCTCACAGACAGAGGTTCACTTCCACATATGTATATTATAGCTGTTAAATACTTTTTTCTTTAACGGTTATGTTCATATATATATATATATTCTCTATCACAGGCCACACTTGGGTTACTGCTGTTCTGTTACTGTGTGTAACATGTTTGTGGTGGGTGTTGTGGATCCACTGACAAGGAATTGGTCAGTAAAGTCGCTAATAAATATGATCAGCTTAGGTTGGGCTTACGAATGGCCGACAGATGTGTAATGTGTTATTTCTGGATACGCGAATGTTAAAGGGTTCTTTCTTCTAAACAGACTGTAATCACACACACCATAGCAGCATTAGGTCAGGAAACAGTGGAACTCGTTCTGACTCATACATAGTTTATTAACACCACAACACTGTCACGTTGACATTGTAGAAACACAGTTCATAGCAAATCATGAAGCATCAAGTACAAAATATCCATGGAAAAATAGATGCAGAACATGGTATCAAATATCCGTTACATCGGTTGCATAAACCACAGGCCTCAGCACAGTACACTGTTACAATAAATATCCCTCAGGAACAAACTTCCAACATCTTAAATATCTAGTAAGTAAATCCAATGGGGGAAAAATAGGCTGCGTAACAAAGCAGCTCACAGTATCTCTCATTTCATAATAGACCATGGTAAACATCCATTAGGAACGAATGTTTGTATGAATATCTTCATCAATAATAATAATCGCGGGCGGCATACTCCATGGCCTCGAAAAGATATCTTCAATATAACAAAATTCTCCCCTTTACAAAAACAGACACCCTGGAACACACTAACGAGAAAGGAACGACCATCTCGAAGCTCTACCAGAAAACACACTGTCACGAAATAACAGCTGCTCAAAACAGCTCAGTAAAAATCGTTCATGCGCGGACCAACCGCGTGAGACTACAGCTCAGCCCAACCGTCTCTTCCCCAAAAAACTGTTAAGAACCTTCGAGAACTTTCTTTATCTTATTTTTAAAAACAAACTAACAACTACTCAGTTGAGCTATGTTCAGAAATTACTGAGCATACAGCCCCCAACTAAAAAAATCATCACATCACTAAAGCGTGCTAACTAACGTGTGTACAAAAATCCGACCCATACATACAAATCTTTAACACTTAACTCCTACTAACAAACTATGACTTAACAATAGCATTGTGCTTGGTTGGTGGTCATATAAGGATTACTCCAGTTATGCCTCCTTGCATGCTGGCAGGGATAATGCCATAAGTGAAATGGTGGCTATTGAACATAGTATCAAAAATTATAGACACTATCCCCATATTACGTATTGTCTTCATAAAACATTTGTAAATTAACACTGAAACAATCCCATCAGCTTTTTGAGAAAGTACAGGAACGGTGCTTATAGCTCCGTGAAAGCTAATTTGAACACTTATTTATAGAACACGCATGCTTTACAATCTTTTCATGGTGCACGTTCTGTTAAGAGAAAAAAAAATTCGAAACTGGCTTGGGTTAGTGTTAAGATTGGTGTTAGAGATTATTATTTTTATTTGAAAAATCTGGAAACAGGGGTTGGGTTAAGGTTAAGGTTAGCGTGAAGGTTATTATGTTTTTTTCTAATTAGTCGAACTGACACGACAGACATATCAATAACCTCTTGGCTAAAATGGCGGCTTGTCTTTGTAATTCTAAAATTCTATCCAATATTCTTTTTAAATGAACATACATTTACCTTCAAATCGCTGAAGTCGCCATGGCAAATAGCGAAAACGTCTGAACTGGCAACCATCTCCTTGAAAGTGTCTCTGACGTCGGTCTTTGTCCAGTTTAATTGGTTGACCATGTCAAAGACTGTGACATTCTTACTATAGTCCGTTCGGAAATTCGTGCCCACACATCGAACGTTGTAACTTTTCAACCCCTTGACGGATGTTATTGAAATTTGCTACGTGCCTTACTGATATCAATGCAGTTATTAATATATTTTTTGCCCTTACAAAACTCATGTCATGTTCGAATTTTCTTCTTTAAGTTATTAAAAAAAAAACTCTTACCGTTGTCTGGGTTAATTTTTATCAGTTCTACAGGAAAGTTACAACATCCGCTCAAAAATTGCGCACTTAATTTTTGTCGCACAAATGTTGTGATTTACTGTAAGAATTAATGTTGCGGGCAGATTTAGGCAACTGTTCCAAAAAGATCAAAGAAATCGCCGTTTTGAAAATCTCGCGAAAGCTGTGGACGTAATGATCGCAAAATCGTAACTGCGTGGAAAATCTAAGACTGCATGCAAATATTCATATCCATACAACAAACAGTTTTGGAGAAAATTGACGATTTCTGTGGGCACGAATTTCGGAACGGACTATAGTGTATTCAACAGGCAGCTTGTATACTGGACTGTAAAAAAATTGCGAATGTATTGTTAGAAAAAATATTCATGTGTTTAGCAGAAGAAGCAAATAATAAAAATAAACGTGTATGTTGCAGGTGCTTGTGAGAAATAAAAATATCATCATTAAGCGAAGTACGTTGCAAGTGTGTCGGTTCTTTATCTTCTTTACACTCTGGTCATGACACCCAAGTGTATGCCTCCTGTTGTTTTTCCTGCCGGCGCTGCGAATGGAACCCACTCCACCTTGGTTGCAACTTTTTACTTCACTCCTGATTTTATCCATGCTGTTAGCTGGAGGCAATTGCTAAAGTAACCATTTAAAAAACAGTGCTGATATTATAGTACCTTTTTTCCAGCTAACAGCTACTATTGGGGGGGGGGGGGGAATTACAGAGGTAAATGAGAGCAGGGTGCCATAAGCAACAATAGTTGAGAACCCACTGTACATATGTGGTGAAACGGATATTGGTGTAATAAAGTCACTCTGTATTAACCCCTCCCGCTCAAATTCCCCGTTTAAAAAAAAACATCTAGTAAAGTAGTTTTACAACTTTTAACCCCACTAGTATATTTGAAAATCGTTGAGGACAAAGGTCACAATGTTACTAAGAATTGGACGCAATATTTGAATATTTTTCTATTATAGTGGAAAAGGGATATCCTTCCCCCTATACCTTCTACCCATCCGTCCTATTACTTGGTGAAGGTTGTTGTCTAAAAGTAACTACAGTTCGACAAATAATCTAGTAATAAATTACAGTAGTTGAAAATTTTTCTCAAGGACGTCGCCTTTTCAAAACGCAAGCGAGCGGCTAGCGATTTGAATCTATTAACGCCAAGCGATGATACCCACCCCGAAAAACCACATGCTTTTTCGATACCCGACCTAATATTTAAAACGACCATTAGACAGTTTGGCAGCCGGCCAACGCATTGTTTCGTTTTCAAAGAACGGGAGAGAGAGGAAAAAAAGGCGGAAGGGGGGGGGGGGGGAATTAACATGAAAACAAATCTAACCTAACTTGTGCATTGTGAAACTGAAACTAGCAAACCAATTGTGTGCAGGGCAAAGAAAGGGGCAAGAAAAACGTAGATAATGTATTGTATTCTAATAGAAGGATAAATAAAAGGAAAGGACAGAAATGATAATATTGTTTATTGGAATACCATATTAATCCCTATAATATGTTATCTTGCTTGAGAGTAAAAGTATGTTGTTCTGAATAAAGAAAGAAGAAAAAGTACAAACATGAAAACTAGGATAAAGAAGTAACTGAAAACATACTGGCTAGATAAAGAACAATTGTCCGGTTAATAATCACTTTCAATTTGTAAAATCACTTCAATAATAACGGAGATATCGAAGAAAATAAAAATTGAAGACAGACAGACATACACAGTGGTAACCGCTCAACTTTGAAAATCTTCGGATGTTAAATTTTCTAAACTCGTTTTTTGAAGGAAAGTCAAATTGGCTTAACTTGATTTGATTGGTTGAGGTTAGTCTAGGAAGAGAGGGGATAAAACGAACGCCTTGCTAAGCATAAGTGCCACTTGAAAAAATATTTCCTCCAAGAAGGGTTAAGAGCAGACGCAGAGCAATTAGTGACCAATTGCCTTTGCGGTTTGGAAGTCGGCGATCTGAACTTGTGCCATTGATCGCTAGTTAACCTTATACTTGTGAAATATTTCATTGATTGCGGTAAGATGAACAATTTTATTGATGTATATATATTATTATTAATATGTAGATGCCAACCCAGATAGGGCGCCCACAAATTTTGGTTGTGCGACATTTGCCTTTGTGGAAGCTTGCGACATACTAGGAGCACAGACATGCCTAAGTAGACTTCTGAAGCAAATGAAAGTACATTGTGTTGGAAAATGGATATATAAAATATTACGACTGTAAGACCAGGAAGCCACTGGCAGTGTTCGGCAGACCTCAGTGTTCCAATAACTTTAAAAATAAATAGGATTTCATATGAAAAGAATTAACTGATCACTAGAGAGAGAAAAAGAAAAGAGCGTATTCCAGCTGAAGATAACGAAGGTTTAAAGTGACAGGGGCGTTGAAACCATGTGGGGAGAAGAAGATACCCCCTGAGTATGAAGCAGTCACAATTAAAATTAGGGACTGTAGCTATTTTGGTTAGCTCTTTATCTGATCACAACGCATGTTTAATGATGTTTAATTAATAGTTGTGGAGATACGCGTATGTATATAGAGTACTTAGGGAGGCCTGTTCCTCTTGTTGCAGGGTTGAGTCATATATTACCCAGTGAGCCATAACCTGGAGCTGCAGAGTTTCGAGGCACCATACTGGCTGCTTGAATGTTAAAGTCTTATCTTCCTCCAGAGAACATGGTAGTGACCGAGTGTGTATTTTCGAGCAAGTCATCTGTCTCCAAAGGAACCACAAGATAAGCCATAAGATTGCGGGCTTATGTCAATTCATCACGTTGTATTCTCCACACGCTTTTATAAACTGTTTTGTGATATGATGAGACACTCAGTCCTTCCAAGTAGTGACCATTCATAAGACAGTATTGTTTCAGCAGGGAATAAAATTCTATAAACATTATAGTAGTGACATTTATGGACAAGATGTCCTTCATATTTATTTAATGCTGTACATAAAGACACTTCATTTTAAGTTTTAAACATTCCTGTCCCAAAAGATTTGAGGTACATGAAATTAAAATTGTAAGATAATATTATAACTTTAACCCCAGTCTTGTTGATTTAATTTTCATTAAGTTAACGTTGTGTTTGTTTTTTTCAGGCATTTATCACTACATTTGCATTACCCTAGACACGTAGCCATATAAAACATCACCCAATAGATATAAAAATATTGCACAGCGTGAGATCTGAGGGAGGTAGCGTTAGGTCCCCTGAGAACTCATCAACACCATTTTCAACTATTAGATTCAGGGTCTTACATAGCTTGACCTCACGCTGTTGACACTTATATTTTCATTTATTTACCATCAATAACCTCCCCGGTGTTAATCCACCACAATTGGATAGAAAATTAGAAAGTATTTCCTGGAAGTGGAGAAGAAAGCTAGTGAACCAGAGGTAGGGAAGGCACATGACAAGTCAGGTAGTTAACTGCACAGTTCTCGATGATAGTTGTAGAAGAGAACTGATAGGTAAGTTGCCTTCTCGCTAGACTTATCCTATGCTCCATTGGTGTTATATAAAAATGTGAGTACAGCTCGTATTTATTCCCTACCAATTTTTAATTACACTGACAAACAACATTTTTCTTTCTTATATAAGAATAAGTGTTCTTAGGTCAGTTTCTTGCGCTGATTTCAAATTTGAAATCCGTTTATCTCTATCACATCGGGTTCTTAAGATATTTGTGAATAAATATATTTTTGGGAAACCGTTATTTGCTCCGTTTCATTTTTACTATATAACTTATTAAAAATTAATAAAATGCTAAATAATGCTACTTTTTATACTGCTAAAAGATGCATGACATATGTTACGCTATTTTTCAAATAGTTACTGTATTTTGAAATAATTCTGAGCGAAATATGGCTTCTAGAAGTTGTAGAAGTTCGGCTGATCTGTTCTGTTACGTGTGCGGATATTTTACCGATCGTGTTCACCAGAAAAACTTTACACCTTTACTAAAGAAAACATATGAACTTTATTTCGATTTGAAAGTTGATGATGCAAATAAATCCTGGAAGCCAAATGCAGTTTGTTCGACTTGTGCATATACATTGGCAGGTTGGTTACGAAAATCGCCGAAGCATAAGTCGATGCCTTTTGGAGTGCCAGTAATAAGGCGTGAGCCTACAAATCACGCTACTGATTGTTACTTCTGCTTGACAAATATCAATGGTTTCACTTTTAAAACTAGAAAGTCTGTGGTTTATGCAAATATTGAATCGGTTTCGAAACCAGTGCCTCATGATCCAATCACGTGTCCGATCCCAGTTCCACCAGAACAATATCCGTTGGACGTGAATGAACCATTAGAAAGTGATAGTTTACCTGCTTTAGAAACTAATTCTGACTGGGATTATATAACGGTGAATGATGGTGTTCACTTAATTAACCATTCAAAACTTTCAGATCTAATACGTGATCTCGCTCTTACCAAAGGACAAGCGGAATTACTCGGTTCGCGACTCAAAGAATGGAATCTTTTAGCGCCAAATACTCCGATATCTAAATTTCGTCATAGACACGGAGAACTTGTTCAATACTTTGAGATGGATGATGACATTTGCTATTGCAAAGATGTAAACGGTCTAATGGTGCACCTCGGTCATGAGAACATAGTCAACGAATGGCGACTTTTCATCGACTCTTCCAAGACTAGTCTAAAAGCCGTGTTATTGCATAGCGGAAATTTATTTTCATCAATTCCAGTCGCCTACTCTGTTCATATGAAAGAAATTTTTATGACAATATGGCTATACTTTTGGCAAAATAAAGTACAATGACTACCAATGGCGGATTTGTGGAGACCTAAAGGTCATTGCAATTCTCACAGGCATGCAGACTGGGTATACTAAATTTTGTTGCTTCCTATGTGATTGGGACAGCCGCAACAGACAGGAACATTATGCAAGAAAGGTGTGGCCTATCAGGGATCGTATGCAGCTCGGGCATAAAAATGTAATACACGAGCCATTAGTTTAACAAAGACAGCATCATTTTACCACCGTTACATATAAAGTTGGGGCTCATGAAGAATTTCGTAAAAGCGTTATATAAACGAGCAAAGCTTTCACTTATCTTCGAGAAAAGTTTCCGCAAGTTAGCGATGCAAAGATAAAGGATGGTATCTTTGTAGGGCCTCAGATTAGGAAAGTTATTGCAGACAAACAATTCGAGAACTTGTTACATGGTAGTGAACTTAGCGCATGGATGGCATTCAAATCGATCGTCGATAACTTTCTGGGAAATCACAAATCTGTCGACTATGTGCATATTGTTAAGCAGTGCATAGATGCATACAGAATTATGGGCTGTAACATGTCCCTCAAAATCCATTTGCTCGATTCGTATCTTGACTTTTTCCTTGACAACCTTGGCGAAGTCAGCGATGAACATGGAGAACGATTCCATCAAGATATCGCCGTAATGGAGTCACGTTATCAAGGACGGTGGAGTGTGACCATGCTTGCCTATTATTGTTGGATGCTTCATCGCGATGTACCACATGCCATTCACCGACGAAAGTCGACTGCAAAGAAATTCAATCCTAAATAACTGTTATACTTCTTGTACGAATGATGTTGTAATACTGTATGCGTTGTTAAAAAAACTTCAATTGCGTATTTCTAGAGATCCCGACCTGATAGAGAAAAACGGTTTGCAGGTTTAAAAACAGCGCATTAAAATTGACCAGAAAAACATAGAAATGTTAGAGAAAGAAAAAAAAATTTTTTTTTTGTTAGCCAGTGTTATTAATATTTCTGTGACCATACAACAGAATTAAAACTGAAAATTAAAATAATTCAAATAAACAAATCGAATGCACTTTATTGATTAGTGATGTATAGTAACAAATTAGCACCTTGGTTTATCAATATCTTACAAGATTTCACACATTTAACAAAACGTATATTGTCTCTGTTTTATCATTTTCATCATGTTCTTGGATTGGGTGCCGTGGTTTGTGTTTTCACGATAAGTTGTACATAACTTGCTTGACACGTTGCAGTATCTGACTTTCTTCGGTCGTTAAAACTTCTGGACACTGAAGATGTTATGCTTATGTCAGGAACAATGTTTGTCCACACACAGTTCAAAATGTCAAAAATTGTGTCACGTTTTTCACCACTAGCTGAACAAGGTAAATATGACCAGGTTATGGCATCGGTGATTTATAACCAAGACGCCCCTCTGATGCTGACTGGTCACTGTTGATCACCCTCATCATTTCTAAAACACTGTCTTGAAGATGTGGTTAAATCAGTCAAAAGGGGTAGGGCGTAAAACCGTGCAACACATTTAAGAGTTTTGACATTAAAGACATTTTCTAAACCCAGCTATGAATACTTCCCTTTGGCTTAGCGTTTTGCCAAAGTTAGCAAAATTGTTTTCCTTATAATACATCGACAAAATATACCGAAATAAAAGATAAGAAAGAAAAAGAGATGGCGAACTCTTTGAGCACAGCACCCAAAAGCAAGTCCTTAAAAGAACTGTAAGCTTTTATTGCTAGCGTTTGTCAGTCCTACCAAGGACTTTTAGCTGAGCCAATGCGGTCTAAATTGAGGTTATATAGCGATGGAAGCCATCTTTCTTCGGAAGGGTTTATGTTAAGCATAACGTTAATTTTAAATATTCATTAATTTTAAATTTATATTTATTCACTAAAATATTTTGTAAGCTTATAGACATACCCTCAAGACGCAGCTGTACTTCGAAGTCTGCGTCTATTGGAAGCTTCGATCAATACAAATAACTCACAATAACGTTAAGGTGTGGCTCCTTCTCACTTATCTTGTTGTGTTTTTGGTTAAGGCTTTTAACTTTAACAGTCGGCCCTTTGGATATCTTCTCAGCTCTGTCAGATCTTGAAGTGATTTCAAGAAGTAAGGAACTGTGTCTGAGACCGGTCTTATATTCCTAATCTCAGGTCTAACCCTTGCTTTCTCAGAGGTCCGAGACCATTGTGCGAATTTACCTACAAAATCGTCCTTTCCTCGTCATATACCAATGATAATGATTTCCCACTACTATAATTACATGTATTTGTAGTTGTAGTTCAAATCCAAAAAGAAATATTCTGTTCAGGGCATTAACCATAAATTTATAGCAGAATTTCTGTTTATTCATTCATGTGGTAAAGTGGGATGTTATAAATATTTATATGGGACTTAGTGTACTGACTGAGATCAGCTGTGAAGGTATCTGTATCTAATAAGTGTGGTGTATTACAGATAACCTTACTTGCTACCACATTTATACCTCAGTCAGGCTTATTCTGGAATATTGTGATGACTACGTTGACTGTCTAGGGTTATGATAATGATGAAGTGTATGTTCACAACAACCAACAGACAGATAGACAATTTATTTTAATCCACAACACTTTACAACACTGTGACACTCACATACATATAACACTCTATAAGACTATCTTAATAAGTCAAAGGTAACTTTTAAAAATATGTATTAATTCCTGTCAATAATAGATATCCTGATTCAACTACAAAGTGAACCAGGAATCACAATCAAATGTAATCATAAGTTGTATGTACACAATTTATAGATAGGATCTTTATAATGACATATATTATTATTGCAATATGTGTGTAAGTTGTGCGGTGGTACTATGAGGTAATACTGGCTTGTCAAGCTAAGTTGTTGTTTGTCATCATGACTTCAAGTGTTTGTTTCTGGTGGAAATAATATTGGTAAGGTTCACAGTTTCTTTTGATTTGAAACAAATAAATGTCCCTCTTGAATTAAGGTAAAGTCACTTTTAGAGGGGGGTTATACACAAGATTGAGCTGCTCTGGCCACACACTCTTAACTTCTGTGTGAGCGGCAGGAAACAGTCTCCACTGCTCGCTTGCGTCACCGTTTCCTTGAGAAACAACCCTGGTTGATATCTGGACCAAGGAGTATGCTACCAGCCTCTGGATTCAGCAAAACTCAGACCAGGTGCTGCTTCAATACGTTAGGACCTCGGTCCCTGAAACAAGAAGATTGTACCTCCTACTTCAGAACTAATTTATAATCCATTTCCACAGTGAAGCACGATACATAACAAACACTGAGTTCAGCGCGGTAGGCCAACTGTTAGCTTCTCATGTAACACATTCACCAGTATTCCTCTCCTTAATGGTTACAACGCCTCTGCAATTTCAGCATTATTTCCTTATATTCAATAAGATAGGTGTCATAGTACTATTTGGCAATCCTATATAGGCCTCTGCAGTTATACTCCTCTCCGACAAGTTTTGTTCCTGGTGGAGCAATATCTAGGCTTTTCCTTATGGTTGCTACTGAACTACTCACAGACAGACATAATTTATCAATTCACATTCAATTTTTCATCTAAAAGATATCAAATATGTCAAGCTTACCACAATTCATGAAATATTAAACAAATACGTTGACTGGCGATGAATTATGGCACAATTCCGATCTGCCTCTGTCCCAGGCTTTCATAAGAAAAATATGAGCTGGATCTCAACGCACTTGCTTCTAAGTAAGTTTATTTTCAAAATGTGGCCCTGAACTGACGCTCCTAATTGACTATATCAAATGGTCTAACCAATGGGACCATGTTTACAAAAGTATTTGAAAAAAAGTACCCTTCCTACCGTTTCCCGTAACAACCAAAAATAGTATTTGCAATCGACTAATCATGTTTAGGCTTACATATTCTTCTAGCTAATAAAATCGGATTTAACTTGTTGGCCTATTTCCCGTAAAATAGTGGTTTCAAAACATGCCACTGAGCAATTATGATTTGGTGCTGTCAGACAACCTCACTATTTTATTTTGGCTATAATTTGTTAATTCCTAGACTAGTTGCTTAACACCTAACATATTCTATGTCAGCAAGTCCTAAGGCACCCAAATATATAAGTTTTAATGGAGCTAAGTGGCTGCGTTCAAAATATGTATTTTCTTCTAGGATAGTCGTGCTGTTACCACCTCCTCACTTCCAAACTATGGGGTGTCTTCTGTACTGTCAGGATTTCAGACGTAAAACAGTAGAATGTCATGTTTCCTAATAAGCATTAAACATGTTTTTTAAAACCTAACCGTGTATTGGTAGTGTTTTTTGTCCCTGTTTATTTGAAAAAAAATCAAGCCTGCGTGGGGTGGCATTAATTTTATATCGCGAGACTGTGGTAGTATTGCATGTGTTCCTCCGTCTCTCTCTCTATCTCTCTCCTCTAAGTTCGTCTGTCTTTTCATTACGCAGTATATAAAATGAAATTAATGCTAGTATTAATCTAGGTCATTAAGCAGTGTGCGTATCTCAAGGTTTTCTAAGAAACACAGTACCAGTTTTAGTTTTAGAAACGCGTGTAGTTGATGTACTAGGCTTTACTAGTAAACGTGAAAGCGTTACAATTTTGCAGACGGAGCATAAAAAGGGGGTTTTTATTGTTCAGCCATTACGGAGGTATACACGCTGGCACATGCCATTGAGAAAGCACTGGTCTTCCACCATTCTTCTTTCCTTTTATTGAATTAATGCGTTAGGCTTTACATTTACTTCTTAATTTATATATGTGGATTTAGAATTTCACGACAAATTCTCCCCACTTAAAACAGACGTTATACGTCAGTCTATAATTCTATATACACATAGAGAAATTTATGTCTATGCCTGGTGATTTCTTTGATTTTCATCGCACGGATGGCGGCTTAGAAAATCTGCATCAACGTTTCTCTGATTTTATTTTGATCATGGATTAATGCAGGTGGGTCAATTCAAAGTAAGCACTACTGACGAAGGTTGCCTCAGACCTCTGCAATCCAAGAATCCATTTCAGTTATATTGCTGAACAGCGGCAAGTGTTACTGCTTGTCTTATTGCTGCTCAGCAATCAGTATTCACCATTTCTCTTCTCTGAGTCTGCTCAACGACATGTCCCGAGAATATTAGATGTTCCTCAATTTGTACGTTATGAGGAGTTGATCTATATGGTGATATCTGAGTTGTGTAGGGGATCCAATAATTTCCTGATCAGCCTTAATAAACACTCGGACTATCCTCAATTCAAAAAGGCAACAATGGAGACACTCTGCTCCTCCGAAATGTTCACAGCCAACAATTGGTCTGATCTCAGGCGTGATTGAATGTGGAAACATCCTTCTAATAATATATTTATAATGTTCTATAATGTGCCACTCAAATGGAGGCCATATTCACCAACTATAGTTCCGCCTACCGACAATCTGGTGAATTAAGATAATAAGTGGGGAAATGAGTTTCTGCATCAGAAATCAATTCGCCCTTAGCATTGCTATAAGATGTGTGGGTTATCTCCATCCAGGGTCCGAACACTACTTCCCTTTGGACGGTGTAGGGTCGGGTGACTACCAATGTCACCGGTGCCCTTATAAGGCTAAGTTAATAGCCATATTTTGAAGCGCTGTGAGCATTTTCCGAATTGCTCACTCGTCCACTGCCCACTGTTCTTATGTTAACAATTTGTTTCGGTTTTAACTTAGGCGGATCATCTTCAATGTCAATGTCAGCCAGCTCCCTAAATGCGGCTTCAAACTGTTCCTGGGTTGACTGGTCTGAGTTTCTATTTTCTCTGGATGCCCTTCTCAGAGTTGCGAATCTAAATATTTTTGGTGAACACTGTTGGGGGGAAGGTGGATACCTATCCTCTATGTCAACCTTATTATTGTTATTTTCCTTGTTATTGTTAGGCCCATATGTTTCAGAATGCTTGGCTGGCATCTGATTATGATTTTCCCAACTTGGGGACTGTACCTTGCTACATTTTTCACAGGCCCCCACAAATTGTGCAATATCAGCAGCTACTTGGGGCCAGTAGAATTTTTCCGATGTCCTTTGACGGGTGGTCCCATTTCTCTGGTGTCCACCGTCTGGTACAACATGAGCTTGTGCCATCACTTTTTCCCTGTAGGGGGTTGGCAATACCAACTGTCCCTGTTCTTTGGATCCTGCTCTAGCTTTCCTGAAGAGCAGTCCTTCCTTCAAATAAAATTGTCCTTTCTTAGGGTGTGCATGGCTTGTTGGCAATTTACCAAAGCAAGGTTTTAATGTTTTATCTTTTTCCTGGGCCTTTCTCATCTGCTTATGAGAATAAACTAGTGGTGGTTCCTCCTCCGTTCTACTAGGGGTCGACCTGACCTGAAGCGTGGCCATTACCACAGGTTTTACAGGGCTTCCTAGAAAAACATATTTGCTTCCTAACACCAGCGGGTAATTAGGGTCGTCACACACGGCTGCTCTAATCACTCCTTCCACGTACCTTGTCTCTACATTGATCTCGGCTACGGGAAGTGTCATGGTGGATATTCCCTTTACGGCCCCTTGTATCTCCACTTTCTCTGTGGTATACAGTTCAGGGTGCACTAGGGTTGCACTCACAACTGAGTCATATTCTAAACCTGAATCGTAAAGGCACCTAACCTTGGCACCATTACATGTCACTTCTTCACAGATGGGGGGATGTTGAAGATTTCTATGATTCTCTGTCAGTTTCTTCTTCCCCTTGTCCACTGTTATCATGCATGCCGCGTGATATGGAGGAACTTTCCTACCACATTCACTAGTATTATGATTATGCATCCTGCATATTTGACAATATTTTCCTTCCCGTCTGAAGGGTTTCCTGTTATCATATTTCCTTTCACTGAATTGTGGGGTTTTATGTTTATTATCATAACGTGGCCTATCAAACTGATGCTTGCCTTTGTTTTGATCTCTATGATCAAATTCATTAAAGTTTTGTGGTGCCCTAAAATTATCTACCTGTTTCTTTTTATTACTTGTTACCTCTGCTTGAGCTGCTTGATACCTTTCAGCGACATTCAGTAACTCACCCAGTCTCTCTGCACCTTGTTCCATGAGAAACTTTCTCAGGTCTGGAGCCATGGACTCTCTTAATTGTTCTATAAGGATCATTTCCTTAAGATCTTGGGTTTTCCCCAGAGAAGTCCATTTTTCCAAGTAGGTCTCTAACCGTGCAGAGAACTGGTGATAGATTTCACCTGACAGTAGTTAAGCATTCCTAAATTTTTTTCTATAAAATTCACCATTCTTTTCATATCTTAACAAAAGAGCCTGCTTTAGCATGTCATAATTTTCTTGATCACCTCTGCTCATTTTGGCAAAAACTTCATAAGCTGCACCACGAAGCCCTTGAGATAACTTTAAGCTCCACTTTTCTCTCTCTAACCCATACGTGGTAGCTAATAGTTCATATCTATTTAGATAGCTCTCGATATCATCTTCTTTCTCAACAAAATAATCTAGATGAAAATTCATAGCTGAGGTTGAGGCTCCCTGACTAGCAGTGGCATCAGAGGTAAAAGGACTGGCACCATTTTCAGGAGCATGGCCTTGAAATTACAACTCCCTTGGTCGTAACTCGTGCTCCCTTTGTAATCTCTTCTCCACCTTTTCTGCTTCCCTTTCTGCAGTCAATCTTCTTTCCTCTGCTTCCCTTTCTGCCGCCTGCTTCTTCTTTTCATACTGGAGCCTTTTAATCTCCCTATCTGCCTCCAATGCCTTAGCCTCAGCCTCAATCTGCAACCTCTTAATTTCTTTTTCAGCCTCTAACTTTCTTTCAGCCTCTTTTTCTAATCTTTTTTCTTCACGTTCAATAAATTTGTCATATTCAGTAGTGACATAGGCAATCATAACTTGCCCTTCCATTCCTAACTCTTTTGCAGCCTGCACAGCAGCAGATCGAAACTTTGCTAGGTCCGCCATTTTCTAACAGGCAAATGTAAACAATATTTAACCAAACAATTTTATCTATAAATAATTATCTAAGAACAACCACAGGCACTGAGAGCTCAACCTTATTTTTTCCCCCAAGAATACCTTTTAATTTTTATTATTTCCAGAAGTGAACTACTCCCAATATATATGCTAGGGGAAGGTTCAAAATCACGGGAGCGAGACCCCAATATATATGGTAAAGTGGGATGTTATAAATATTTATAGGGGACTTAGTGTACTGACTGAGATCAGCTATGAAGGTATCTGTATCTAATAAGTGTGGTGTATTACAGATAACCTTACTTGCTACCACATTTATACCTCAGTCAGGCTTATTCTGGAATATTGTGATGACTACGTTGACTGTCTAGGGTTATGATAATGATGAAGTGTATGTTCACAACAACCAACAGACAGATAGACAATTTATTTTAATCCACAACACTTTACAACACTGTGACACTCACATACATATAACACTCTATAAGACTATCTTAATAAGTCAAAGGTAACTTTTAAAAATATGTATTAATTCCTGTCAATAATAGATATCCTGATTCAACTACAAAGTGAACCAGGAATCACAATCAAATGTAATCATAAGTTGTATGTACACAATTTATAGATAGGATCTTTATAATGACATATATTATTATTGCAATATGTGTGTAAGTTGTGCGGTGGTACTATGAGGTAATACTGGCTTGTCAAGCTAAGTTGTTGTTTGTCATCATGACTTCAAGTGTTTGTTTCTGGTGGAAATAATATTGGTAAGGTTCACAGTTTCTTTTGATTTGAAACAAATAAATGTCCCTCTTGAATTAAGGTAAAGTCACTTTTAGAGGGGGGTTATACACAAGATTGAGCTGCTCTGGCCACACACTCTTAACTTCTGTGTGAGCAGCAGGAAACAGTCTCCACTGCTCGCTTGCGTCACCGTTTCCTTGAGAAACAACCCTGGTTGATATCTGGACCAAGGAGTATGCTACCAGCCTCTGGATTCAGCAAAACTCAGACCAGGTGCTGCTTCAATACGTTAGGACCTCGGTCCCTGAAACAATAAGGTTGTACCTCCTACTTCAGAACTAATTTATAATCCATTTCCACACTGAAGCACAATACATAACAAACACTGAGTTCAGCGCGGTAGGCCAACTGTTAGCTTCTCATGTAACACATTCACCAGTATTCCTCTCCCTAATGGTTACAACGCCTCTGCAATTTCAGCATTATTTCCTTATATTCAATAAGATAGGTGTCATAGTACTATTTGGCAATCCTATATAGGCCTATGCAGTTATACTCCTCTCCGACAAGTTTTGTTCCTGGTGGAGCAATATCTAGGCTTTTCCTTATGGTTGCTACTGAACTACTCACAGACAGACATAATTTATCAATTCACATTCAATTTTTCATCTAAAAGATATCAAATATGTCAAGCTTACCACAATTCATGAAATATTAAACAAATACGTTGACTGGCGATGAATTATGGCACAATTCCGATCTGCCTCTGTCCCAGGCTTTCATAAGAAAAATATGAGCTGGATCTCAACGCACTTGCTTCTAAGTAAGTTTATTTTCAAAATGTGGCCCTGAACTGACGCTCCTAATTGACTATATCAAATGGTCTAACCAATGGGACCATGTTTACAAAAGTATTTGAAAAAAAGTACCCTTCCTACCGTTTCCCGTAACAACCAAAAATAGTATTTGCAATCGACTAATCATGTTTAGGCTTACATATTCTTCTAGCCAATAAAATCGGATTTAACTTGTTGGCCTATTTCCCGTAAAATAGTGGTTTCAAAACATGCCACTGAGCAATTATGATTTGGTGCTGTCAGACAACCTCACTATTTTATTTTGGCTATAATTTGTTAATTCCTAGACTATTTGCTTAACACCTAACATATTCTATGTCAGCAAGTCCTAAGGCACCCAAATATATAAGTTTTAATGGAGCTAAGTGGCTGCGTTCAAAATATGTATTTTCTTCTAGGATAGTCATGCTGTTACCACCTCCTCACTTCCAAACTATGGGGTGTCTTCTGTACTGTCAGGATTTCAGACGTAAAGCAGTAGAATGTCATGTTTCCTAATAAGCATTAAACATGTTTTTTAAAACTTAACCGTGTATTGGTAGTGTTTTTTGTCCCTGTTTATTTGAAAAAAAAATCAAGCCTGCGTGGGGTGGCATTAATTTTATATCGCGAGACTGTGGTAGTATTGCATGTGTTCCTCCGTCTCTCTCTCTATCTCTCTCTTCTAAGTTCGTCTGTCTTTTCATTACGCAGTGTATAAAATGAAATTAATGCTAGTATTAATCTAGGTCATTAAGCAGTGTGCGTATCTCAAGGTTTTCTAAGAAACACAGTACCAGTTTTAGTTTTAGAAACGCGTGTAGTTGATGTACTAGGCTTTACTAGTAAACGTGAAAGCGTTACAATTTTGAGACGGAGCATAAAAAAGGGGTTTTTATTGTTCAGCCATTACGGAGGTATACACGCTGGCACATGCCATTGAGAAAGCACTGGTCTTCCACCATTCTTCTTTCCTTTTATTGAATTAATGCGTTAGGCTTTACATTTACTTCTTAATTTATATATGTGGATTTAGAATTTCACGACAATTCATAACCCTCCACTCCCAAAGGAGCATAGGCCTTCAATAAACACGTGCCAAGTCCTCCTGTCACGTGCCATCATCTCAAGTTCTTTCCACGTTTTCCTCATCATTTTCACCTCTGTTTCCAGCTCTCTTCTCCATGTGCTTCTTGGTCTAACTCTGCCTCTCTTGCCCTGGGGGTTCCAGAACAAGGACTGTCTTGTAAGGCTATCAACAGGTTTCCTCAGTGTGTGTCATATCCATCGCCATCGTCTTCTTCTCATCTCTTGTTCCTCTGGCACTTGTCTAGTTCTTGTCATCAGTTCCACGTTGGTAACCTTGTCATACCATTTTAATCCCTCTTTCTACGCAAGCACCCATTTATGAAAGTCTGTAGATTTTTGGTTGTTGTTTTTGTTGTTCTCCATGTCCCAGAGCCATACAATAGGACTGATTTCACATTTAAGTTGAAGATTCTTATTTTCGTGTTGGTGTAGTGAAATTGACAGAGATACAACGGTAAAATACCTCCAAAGATAACATGTAAGGATAAAAACATAATGCGTAGGCTGCTGATAGTACATGATCGCCCAGACCGCGGGTCATCACCCTCCATAAAAATTGACTTGCTAGACAGGAGGGGAACGGCGGATAAAAGGAAAAAAATATGACTGGAAAGATTGCGTGAGACTAGAAAGGCTAAGGAGACGCAATTGGGGGGGGGGAACGGAGAAAAGTCACGTTTCCCAAGTTGACATAAAGTAAGGAACTCGACAGAAGGGACCTTGGATATGTTACGCCACAGTCATTTATTGGTCGCTTTTGCGATACCAAGCCTTTGATTTGAATTCAGCGGCAGAACGCGGATGTTTGGAATATTACAAAAATTAAAAAGTAACTTTTTTCGTAATATTAATGTTAGGAATATAAAAATTAGCTGGCCGGATGGCCCATTCTGAGCAGTGAACTAATATGTTCTTAATTTTACAGACGGATAGATAATATTGAAGATAATGACAAAAGACAGTGTTGTTCACATCAACGACAGACTGTATGGAATAAAAAGTGTCGCTATTTGCACAAAAAAACACGACCTCGAGACGCAGGTGTTCAAATCTACTTAGTACAGAAGCGAAGGGACATTGGTGGGAGCTGTGTCTAAATATAACTTTTAACGACAAAATTTTGGAGGGGAGAGAAAGGTTGGTTCAAAAATCAAGTACGTTTTGAAAAAAACAAGTAGAGACGGACAGACTAACAGATAAACATCCATACTTGACTGAAGCATGACTGAAATGACTTTAGGGTAGGAAATTTGAATTTCAAATAAACCTAGGCAGTGATTGGCCACAGACAATCATTTTATCGGCGCTCAGACGCGCAAGTGGGGCCATTCCTCAATAGTTGTTCGATGATAGACACAGTATTTTAAAGTGTGGTGATTTCCAAATGAAAGAAAGTGAAATAAGTTCAGGGACGCCATACTATAGCCAGCAGCTCAGCTGAGTTTTGCTAGCATTTCTGTGTTCTTTATTCATAATCTGGTAAGATTGAAATTATTTCTTTGTATATTTTGAATATTGTTTAATGTTCGAGTGATTTGATACTGCCATATCGAAATCTAGCCTTACAAACAAGTAGGGATTTGCTCTAGACCCCCCGCCCAAGTCAGGGTCTAGGGACCAACAATATACATAAACTCCAACAAGGGTTAGGAAAGACAGATCAAGTGTTGAGAATAATGAAACATATTACCTATCCACTTTTAGGGAAGGAAACTAATAAATATTTTTCAGAATCTATAGTCTGGGAGGACCTATCTGATGTAAAACCACCATGGTAAATGTGCTGTTTGGTCAGAGAGATCTGACCTGTCTGTATGATGTGGTTGTTGTGTCCGTGTTGTGTCCAGACGTGGGTAGAGAATAGAATTTTGACACATAGCCAATACTTTGATTGCAGAGCTGTGAGTTTCAGCTGTCAACAAGGCGGTGTCCATTCAGTTGGTGATCTTACTCGAGTGTATCTGTGCAGTACGTTGTGACAGAGACCACTATTATTGCCCGCCAGCACGGAGAGGTGTGACCACCAGATTTCAGCACCAGAGCTACATATGCAAGATGAGTGAGCCTCTGGTCTGCTGGAAGTTCACCAACGCCTTTTAGTTGCTAATACCCCATAAAATTCCTGCAATTTACTGGACACTGTGTAGTCAATATAGACAGGTGTGATGAGGCCACCCCAACAGCACAAGCATTAACTATCCTCCCAAGTAGATGACTACTAGAACATTTTAATAAAACTAACTAGTCTAGTACTTATATATGTACACTCTTGCATTTATTATGTAACATTCCATGCATTTCTTTCATAATTTTAAATCCTTTTTTAAAAAAAGTTCTGGTCAACATAAAACTTGATCCAGAACAAAATAAATGTAATATAATTCTATCAAAAATTTTACACACGTGAGTTAGTTCAGTGTATTTTAACATTTGTTAAATATTATTAGTCTGCTTAAATATCTGTGGGTGTATCTATAATTATCACACCACATTACATATCATTACCCTAGACATTTTACATAGATACATTCATTAAGAAAAAAAAATTGAGTGTGAGGTCGTAGTGGTAGCAAGAAAGGCCTTCTGACAATTCACAACTACATTTTATCTCAGGAGCCTTCACAGCTGGCCTCATACATTACATTTAGTAATATCACCATCATACAATACCATCAAACCCACTACATTACATTGGGGTCTTGTCCAGGGATAATTAGCCCAACAGTAATATTAGGATCTCCTGGTTGGAGAAATAAAATTAGGGAAAAAAATTGTGAAATTCCCTTTAAAATTAAAAGTGTCCCTGCAGATAAAAGTTGGTGAATCTTCACAGCCAGTGATAATTAATTAGTTAACTGGTTAGTTAGAATTAGTTAGACTATAGTCATAAGAAGTACTAGTGTATTTACTGGTTAGAGATTTAGCTTGTATATTATTATATTGTCTGAAAAGTATGGCGGAGCTAGCAAAATTCCGATCAGCTGCTGTGCTGACCGCAAAGGAGATGGGAATGGATGGTCAAATTTTAATTCAATATGTAACGGCTGAATGTGATAAATATATTGAAAGGGAAGATAGAAAGGTAGCTGAAGAGAAGAGGTTACAAATTGAGGCTGATAAAGAAATTAAGAGGCTGCAGATTGAGGCAGAAGAAAAACGACAGCAAAGGGAGGCAGAAGAAAAACGACAGCAAAGGGAGGCAGAAGAAAAAAGGTTGACTGCCGAAAGGGAGGCAGAAGATAGAAGGTTGCAAAGGGAGCACGAATTACGACTAAGGGAGCTGGAATTACAAGGCCCGGCTCCTGAAAATGGTGCCAGCCCTTTTGCCTCAGATGCTACGCCCAGTCTGGGAGCCTCAAACTCAGCTATGGGGTTTCATTTAGACCATTTTGTTGAAAAAGACGATGACATAGAGGGGTACCTAGGACGTTTTGAGTTATTAGCTACTACATATGGGTTAGAGAGAGAGAGGTGGAGTTTAAAGCTATCACAGGGATTGAGAGGTACTTCTTATGAAGTATTTGCCAAAATGAACAGGGAAGACCAAGACAATTATGACATGTTAAAGCAGGCTTTGTTATTAAGGTACGAGAAGAATGGTGAATTTTATCGTAAGAAATTTAGAAATGCCAAACTGTTGTCTGGGGAGACATACCACCAATTCTCTGCTAGACTAGAAACCTATTTGGAGAAATGGACGGCTCTGGGGAAGACCCAAGATCTTAAAGAAATGATCATGATTGAGCAATTGAGAGAGTCCATGGCTCCAGACATGAGAAAATTTCTCATGGAACAAGGTGCAGAGAAGTTGGGGGAAATTTTAAATGTTGCTGAGAGGTATCAGGCAGCTCAGGCAGAGGTAAGTGGTGCTAAAAAGAAGCACATAGACAATTTTAAAGCTCCACAGCAATTTAATAAATTTGATAATAGAGAGCAGGGAAATAAAGGTAGGACAAACTTTGAGCGGCCAAGAAATGACTATCGCGACAGAAACTCACAGTTCAATGACCAAAAGTTCAATGAAAGAAAACCGTTGAACCAAGGAAAAAGATGGTGTAAATGGTGCAAGAAGGATAACCATAACACCGAATTTTGTAGAAGGAAACCTTCAAACATTGCTGCAATGAAGTCGGGGACGCGAAGATTAAAGGTTAATCCTAATGGACAACAGGAACCTTATCACCCCCCAGTTTGTGAGGATGTTATTTGTAATGGGGTCACCATAAGGTGCCTTTATGATACAGGTTTGGATTATGATTCAGTTGTGAAGTCTAGCCTAGTGGACCCAAGTCAGTATACCACAGAAACAGTGGAAATACAAGGGGCGACTAAGGACATACCACTCATGACACTTCCCATCGCAAGGATAACGGTGAAAACTCGCTATGTGGAAGGAGAAATCAGAGCAGCAGTGATAGATGAACCAATCTACCCTCTGATATTGGGGTGTAGATACGTCTTCTTGGGGAATCCCGAGAAACCTGTGATCATGGCGACAGTGCAGACCAGGTCACAGAAGAAGGAGGAAGAAGGTGAACCTATAAATGCTCATCCAGAGGAGATGAGGAAGGCGCAGGCTGAGGATAGGACACTCAAGCCCTGTTTTAAAAAATTGCCCAAATGCCACACACCTCCGAGCAAGGGGGAATATTTCATGAAGAACAAACTCTTATACCGGAAGGCCGGAACTGGAACAAATGGTCACAACCAGCTGGTTCTTCCCACTTCATATAGAGATAAAGTGATGGAACTCGGGCATGCGATTCCCTTCAGTGGTCACATGGGGATCAGCGCCACAGGACAGCGTATAGCTTGTAATTACTTCTGGCCAGGGATAACGGAGGATATAAAAAGATATGTCAAATCCTGCCCAGAATGTCAAAGGGTAGCTCCAAAGCACTGGACTGCTCCTGCAACTCTAGGGGAAATGCCCATAGTGGGAACACCTTTTGAGAGGGTTGCAGTGGATATTGTGGGACCTCTCACTCGGACCAAGAGGAGGAACAGTTACATCCTTACTCTGGTGGACACTTGTTCTATGTGGGGAGAGGCGGTAGCCCTGCCATCAATTGATTCAAAACATGTAGCAGAGGCACTACTTACAATATTTACCCGATTAGGATTCCCGCATCAAATCTTGACGGATAATGGTTCTCAGTTCAAGGGGAAACTAACGGAAGAAGTTTTTAAGCTATTTCAAGCCAGACACTTTCATTGTAGTCCGTACCATCCACAAGGGAACGGCCAGGTAGAGAGGTTCAACGGGACTCTCATTTCTATCCTGAGAAAGCTGGCACACGAAAAACCGGATCTGTGGGATCAATTCCTGCCCGCCGCATTGTTTGCGTACCGGGAGGTACCACATAGTTCAACCGGGATGGCTCCCGCAACTCTGCTATTTGGGAGGCCAATAAAAGGTCCATTAGAAGCTCTATTAAGGACCTGGACAGATGAGAAGGCGGAAGAGACTGTTACCTCATCGTATCAATACGTGAACGAACTGACCACTCGTTTGAATGCTGGATGGAAACTGGCAAATGATAATTTGAAGCAAGCCAGGAAGAAACATGCAGCATATTTTAATAGGAAGGCAAAGGACAGGGAACTGGCAGTCGGAGAGAAGGTGCTGCTTCTACTACCCGGAAGCCAGAATAAATTACAAATTGGTTGGCAAGGTCCATATACGGTTCTAGAGAAGGTGTCTAGAACAAACTATAAAATTGACAAAAAGGGGAAGGAGAAAGTTTATCATGTAAACCTGTTAAAGAAGTATCTGGACAGACCACTCCAGGAAAGCACCCCCTTATTGACCTTGGCTATTGCAACCCAGATGCAAAAAGAACCACTCACCTCACATGAATACCCATTACATCCTTGTGAAACCGCAGCACAGGTAAAAGTCAGTAAGCACCTGACTAAAAACCAGAGGGAGAGAGTTCAACAAGTTCTGGAGGAACATACAGATGTATTAACAGATAAACCAGGCCATACAAATTTGCTACAGTATGACATGAAACTGGTAGACTCAAACCCAATCTGTATGAGAGCCTATTCTATTCCGTTCGCGAAGGAGAAGGCATTGAAGGAAGAAATAGAGTATTTGTTGAAGGAGGGGATTATTTCGCACAGTGAATCATCTTTTAGTTCTAGTGTCGTTTTGTTGAGAAAACCGTCTGGGGAACACAGACTGTGCATAGATTACAGGAAACTGAATGCTGTCACAGAAGGACAAGTGGATCCATTACCAGACACAAAACAGTTATTTGCCAGACTGAACAAGGCAAAATACTTTTCAAAGGTGGATCTTAGTAAAGGCTATTACCAGATCCCAGTGAAGCCTGAAGTGAGACCTTATTTGGCTTTTAGCACTTCGGATGGACATTATGAATTCAATATGCTACCATTCGGACTGAAAAATGCTCCGAGTGTGTTTTCAAGGATGATGCGCAAATTGTTGGATCCCCTGAATAACCCATGTATCACGAATTTCATGGATGATATTCTCGTCGCCACAGAGACATTTGAAGAACACATTGAAGCTCTGGAGATGTTGTTTGATAGACTTCGGGAGGCGAACTTAACTGCTAGGCCAACAAAATGTTGTATTGGATGCAAAGAGTTGGAATTCTTGGGACACACTGTATATCAGGGTAATATGACCCCTGATCCTAAGAACTTGGAAAAACTGCAGAGAGCACCTAGGCCGCAAACAAAAAAGGACGTGCGATCATTTGTGTCGTTATGCGGATTTTATCAGAAATACATCAAGAATTTTAACGCTATTTGTGCTCCTCTGACTGATCTGACTCGCAAGGGACTTCCAGATAAAATTATTTGGACTGCACAATGTGAACTAGCGTTCCAAGAGTTAAAGGAAAAACTCACTAGCAAGCCTATTCTCAAACTGCCTGATTTGACACAGGACTTTGTCTTAAGAACCGATGCAAGTAATGTAGGACTAGGAGGGGCTTTGTTGCAAAGATCATCTTCACCTGATGGGGAACTGAAACCAGTCGCTTATGCAAGCCGTAAATTGAATAAGGCGGAACAAGGATACTCCACAAGCGAAAAAGAATGTTTAGCGTTAATCTGGGCAATAAAGAAGTTTCAAATCTATCTGTATGGTAGGACATTTGTGGTGGAGACGGACCATCAGCCTCTCGTATTCTTATCTCAGGCTAAGCATGAAAACGCAAGATTGCTGAGGTGGTCTTTATTGCTTCAACCTTATCAGTTCAGTATCCAATATATCCCAGGCAAATTGAATGTCGGTGCAGATTTCCTCAGTCGGCACCCCTGTGATCAAAATTAGAGTAGTGGCAGACGTGAGGAGTAATTTTACCTATGTGTATCGCTGGTTTTGGAACTTGCCATAGGCATGTTTTCAAGTGGGGAGATGTGTAGTGAAATTGACAGAGATACAACGGTAAAATACCTCCAAAGATAACATGTAAGGATAAAAACATAATGCGTAGGCTGCTGATAGTACATGATCGCCCAGACCGCGGGTCATCACCCTCCATAAAAATTGACTTGCTAGACAGGAGGGGAACGGCGGATAAAAAGGAAAAAAATATGACTGGAAAGATTGCGTGAGACTAAAAAGGCTAAGGAGACGCAATTGGGGGGGAAACGGAGAAAAGTCACGTTTCCCAAGTTGACATAAAGTAAGGAACTCGACAGAAGGGACCTTGGATATGTTACGCCACAGTCATTTATTGGTCGCTTTTGCGATACCAAGCCTTTGATTTGAATTCAGCGGCAGAACGCGGATGTTTGGAATATTACAAAAATTAAAAAGTAACTTTTTCGTAATATTAATGTTAGGAATATAAAAATTAGCTGGCCGGATGGCCCATTCTGAGCAGTGAACTAATATGTTCTTAATTTTACAGACGGATAGATAATATTGAAGATAATGACAAAAGACAGTGTTGTTCACATCAACGACAGACTGTATGGAATAAAAAGTGTCGCTATTTGCACAAAAAAACACGACCTCGAGACGCAGGTGTTCAAATCTACTTAGTACAGAAGCGAAGGGACATTGGTGGGAGCTGTGTCTAAATATAACTTTTAACGACAAAATTTTGGAGGGGAGAGAAAGGTTGGTTCAAAAATCAAGTACGTTTTGAAAAAAAACAAGTAGAGACGGACAGACTAACAGATAAACATCCATACTTGACTGAAGCATGACTGAAATGACTTTAGGGTAGGAAATTTGAATTTCAAATAAACCTAGGCAGTGATTGGCCACAGACAATCATTTTATCGGCGCTCAGACGCGCAAGTGGGGCCATTCCTCAATAGTTGTTCGATGATAGACACAGTATTTTAAAGTGTGGTGATTTCCAAATGAAAGAAAGTGAAATAAGTTCAGGGACGCCATACTATAGCCAGCAGCCCAGCTGAGTTTTGCTAGCATTTCTGTGTTCTTTATTCATAATCTGGTAAGATTGAAATTATTTCTTTGTATATTTTGAATATTGTTTAATGTTCGAGTGATTTGATACTGCCATATCGAAATCTAGCCTTACAAACAAGTAGGGATTTGCTCTAGACCCCCCGCCCAAGTCAGGGTCTAGGGACCAACAATATACATAAACTCCAACAAGGGTTAGGAAAGACAGATCAAGTGTTGAGAATAATGAAACATATTACCTATCCACTTTTAGGGAAGGAAACTAATAAATATTTTTCAGAATCTATAGTCTGGGAGGACCTATCTGATGTAAAACCACCATGGTAAATGTGCTGTTTGGTCAGAGAGATCTGACCTGTCTGTATGATGTGGTTGTTGTGTCCGTGTTGTGTCCAGACGTGGGTAGAGAATAGAATTTTGACACATAGCCAATACTTTGATTGCAGAGCTGTGAGTTTCAGCTGTCAACAAGGCGGTGTCCATTCAGTTGGTGATTTTACTCGAGTGTATCTGTGCAGTACGTTGTGACAGAGACCACTATTATTGCCCGCCAGCACGGAGAGGTGGGACCACCAGATTTCAGCACCAGAGCTACATATGCAAGATGAGTGAGCCTCTGGTCTGCTGGAAGTTCACCAACGCCTTTTAGTTGCTAATACCCCATAAAATTCCTGCAATTTACTGGACACTGTGTAGTCAATATAGACAGGTGTGATGAGGCCACCCCAACAGCACAAGCATTAACTATCCTCCCAAGTAGATGACTACTAGAACATTTTAATAAAACTAACTAGTCTAGTACTTATATATGTACACTCTTGCATTTATTATGTAACATTCCATGCATTTCTTTCATAATTTTAAATCCTTTGTTTAACAAAAAGTTCTGGTCAACATAAAAACTTGATCCAGAACAAAATAAATGTAATATAATTCTATCAAAAATTTTAAACACGTGAGTTAGTTCAGTGTATTTTAACATTTGTTAATATTATTAGTCTGCTTAAATATCTGTGGGTGTATCTATAATTATCACACCACATTACATATCATTACCCTAGACATTTTACATAGATACATTCATTAAGAAAAAAAAATTGAGTGTGAGGTCGTAGTGGTAGCAAGAAAGGCCTTCTGACAATACACAACTACATTTTATCTCAGGAGCCTTCACAGCTGGCCTCACACATTACATTTAGTAATATCACCATCATACAATACCATCAAACCCACTACATTACAGTTGGATCCGATTTCTCTCGATCTCCATATATTTCCCAATGCAATGAAAGCTCCTCTTGCTTTTTGTATTCTTATTTTGATATCATTGTCTGTCCCTCCAACGTTGTCTGTATTGCTGCCAAGATATGTGTACGCTTCTACATCTTGTATTTGTGTTTCTTCAAGTTCAACCCTGTTATCATTACCTGCATTTATTCTCATTATTTTTGTCTTTTTCCTATGTATTTTGAGACCCATTTGCTGTGACCTTTAATCGAGTGTTTTCAATTTGTCCTGCATCTGATTACGGTTATGGGACAGAAGAGCCAAGTCATCTGCAAAATCCAGATTATCCAACTGTTTTATGTTGTCGATGATCTCAAAACCCAGTCTATTGCTAGTAAGAAAAGAAATGGAGATAAGAGGCATCCCTGCCGCACTCCTGTTTTTATCCCAAACGGTTCTGTAAGCTGTCCTTCATGAAGAACTCTGCATGTCATGTCTTCATATGTTTTCTTTATTAAATTAATTGATCTTCAAGGGAATTCCATAATGCCTCATCATTTTCCAAAGTGATTCTCTGTCTACACTGTCAAATGCCTTTTTATAATCCACAAATCCGATGTATAGTGGTGAATTCCATTCCAGACTTTGTTCAACTATTATTCTCAAAGTCGATTTCTGGTCTGTACAAGATCTGTTTTGTCGAAAACCTGCTTGTTCATCTCTCAGTTTCTTGTATATGGACTCTTTTAATCTCTGAAGGATAATTCTGTTTAATACTTTTCCTGGCACTGAAAGTAACATTATTCCTCTATAATTTGTGCACTCTTGTAAATTTCCCTTCTTAGGCAACTTAACCAGATATCCTTCCTTCCATTCTGCTGGTATCTCTTCCTTTTCCCAGACTTTACCAAGTAATTTATATAACATCTCTGCAGCCGTGTCGATATCTGCTTTGATGGCCTCTGCTGGAATGCCATTAGGTCCAGACGCTTTTCCATCTCTTAGAAGCTTTATGGCTTTCTTTATTTCTTCTTTCGTTGGTCTTTCATCGTTAATTTGTAGCTCTTCTTCTGCTGGCTGGATGTTTGGGGGTTTTGTGGAGCTGGTCTATTGATAAGGTCCTCAAAATATTCTGTCCACCTCTTCATTTGCTCTCGTATATTGCTGAGCAGTTTTCCATTCTTGTCTTTTATGAGGCAACTTGTTTGCTTGTATTTACCTGTTAGCTTCTTTGTGCTGTTATACAGTTCTCTCATATTTCCTTTGGCTGCAGCATCTTCTGCCTCTCTTGCCAACTCTTCAATATACTTCCTCTTGTCTCTTTTGATACTTCTTTTTACTTCTTTGTTTGCTTCTGTGTACACTTCTTGAGCCTTGGCTTTGGAACTTCTGATTTTGCTTGTGTTTAAATCTGTTTTTTTGTTTTTTCTGTCTTTTATCTTATTGATGGTTTCTGTTGTTATCCATGCTTTTTGTTAACGTTCCCTTTTCCCTAGTATTTCTTCACATGTCTCTTTCCATACAGTTTTGATTAGCTGCCAATAGTCTTCTGTATTCTCTACATCTTCCAGCTGTTGGAGCACTTGGAATTTGTTGGATATTGTGACCGCAAATTTATCTCTTGTTTCTTGATTTCTTAGATGTCCTACATTAAATTGTTGTCTATAATTTTGCATTGTTGCATATCTCTTGAGTTTCATTTTTACTTTGGCTATCAGAAGATGGTGATCTGATGCCACATCTGCTCCTCTATAAACCTTTACATCCTGCAATGATGATCTAAACTTCTTGTTTATGGATATATGGTCAATCTGATTTTCTGTTCAATGGTCTGGTGATATCCATGTTGCCTTGTGTATTCTCTTGTGTGGAAACATGCTTCCTCCTATAGCCAGTTGATTTGAAGCACAGAAGTTTGAGAACAGTTCCCCATTTTCATTCATTATTCCTAGCCCATGTTTTCCCATGACTTCTTCAAATCCGGTGTTGACTGTACCTATCTTTGCATTCATGTCGCCCATCAAAATTGTGATGTCTCTTGTTTTTACCTTTTCCATAATTTTCTGTAGTCTAGCATAAAATGCTTCTTTCACAGACACTTCTTTATCATTAGTTGGTGCATAGCATCGGATGACATTTACATTTATTTTCTTTTTAGCTGTTTTAAAACTAGCTGTTATTATTCTGGGTCCAACAGCTTCGCATTCAATCAGTGCTTTCTGTGCTTCTTTAGATAACATAAGAGCTAACACTTCACTGTGGTGTGGACTTTCGTCTTCATGTCCTGAGGACAGCACCAATTCACCTATGATGAGTTTCTTCTTGTCTACCCCCTTCCACTTTGTTTCGCACATTCCCAGAACCTCGATTTTATATTCCCTCATTTCTGCTGCTACTTTTGCCTCTTTCCCTTGTTTGTTTAATGTCCAAACATTCCAGGTGCCAAATCTGGAAATTTTACTAGAAGAAAGGTTAGTCAGCAACACAGATTCCTTTCGGCTTTCTCTGTGTTGCATCATACGCCTCCCTGCGAGAGGAACTTCCCCTGTCTTGGATGGCTGTGTTTTATTTTCCTTAATTGACTTGTCCATATTTGTTGAAGTTTTTTGTGGTTTAAATTTTTTACAGGATAGGGTAACCAGCCCTATGCCCAACCCTCCTTAGTCGCTTTCTACGACATGCATGGAAGGGAACAGTGTAACTATTTTTTGCTCCCCTTTCGGGCCCCGGTAACACACGGGTGAGAATTTATGTTGTGCAATTCATCATTTATCATAAAGACACTAGTGGCAATCCCAGAGTGCCTTGCCCGTGTTATGACAGTATATCATCGTCATTATGTCCCTTTTTGCTCACAATGATGCAAAGAACCAACACTGCAGCTATTCTCCAGGAAACCTGCGCCAAAAGAGCCATGGCCTTTACAGTATTAGTTTATGCAGCAATTGGTTTTACTTGATGAGTTTGCCAGTAATCGTGCATCCTCATCAACATCATTGTTAAGAGTAAAATTCATAATGATTGTGTCGGTATAATAGGTAGCTCAACAGGGCTCCCATTTTGTTTATTTTATACGGAGTCATTTATTAATACAGGAAGTGACGTCATGCCGATATGGTTGTTTGGCAGACGTGAAACGTAAAAAGCAGAGGTTAAGGGATCGTCTGCTGTGTTCTTCTACCATTGTGTGTCATGGCAAGTGGACGTGTGTGTTTGAGCTCCTGAATTTCAGTGTATATCCCTGTGTTATTCTATCACTTATACATCAGGATCTTCTGTGAGGTGTATCTAGTTATCTGCATTTGCAAGGAGTATAGCTTCTCATTGTCGAGTGTGAATATATATTAAAAATGTCGAGAATGAAAAGGACATCTTTCCAGACATGAACGGACTGCCTAAAGTTATATCGACGACTGCACATTAGGCCTGAACTGTATTGAATTTGGAGCAGCATTGAAGTATTAATAAAAATGTATACCGTCCACTTCGTCCGTTGTGGCTCGAATGAGTATGACTGATGTTGGCCTGTTTCGGTGTCTGATACGTCTACTACCCTAAAAGTGATCTTGGCCACAGGAACCAACCTGTCATTACATATTAATATTAACAATATAAAAGACACGTAACAATCATGTTCCCGTTCGCTCCCAATGGAGCATTGAGTGTGGCTGTTCACTTATGAGGAAGCACAAAGTTAAAGGGAGACCAACAAATCTTACGGAGAAGAGAACTGGAGACATATATGAAATGAATAAAGAAGAAATGAAATGACCTTGAACGGATGTCACTGGACAAGGCTTGGCATAAATTTGCTGAACGCCTATGCACCTTGGGGAGCTAATAGGTAAAGATGATATTGATTCTTTTTTATTTGGCGTACCGGTATGCTGATTTTCAGTCCTCGTTGGACACAAAGGATGACATTAGACAAAAGAAAAGAAAATTTAAGTGAAAGGCTTACCGGGAATCGAACCTAGGACCAACCTAACGGCGCCATCGCCTTGCTGTGACAGTACATCGTGAAAGGACGCTATGCTAATTTTGGGGGTGCATCTAGTTTTTGAGACACTGTCTATAATGTGGTTTTTTTTTTTTTTTTTTTTTTTTTTTAGCGTATTATTATTTTTTGGGTCTGCCTCTATTTTTGAGTCTTTCTTTGTATTTTTTTTTTTTTTCATAAAACGAAGTACTTTGTAATATTATTAACTTGTTTCCACGGCTCAAGTCTCTCAAGTCACTCGCTGTCCTTGTAAAGCTGAAGAGTATTATCAGAACTGATATTTTTTTAAACAGTAAACAAAAATTTACCGTGATGACGGTTAGGGATTCGACGTAAGAATTTATGGTTTGGCTATAACGTGACACAGTGAAAGCGAATCGGACGGCTTATCAATGGAAACTTACGGTCACGTGTGATTCAACCACTGCGGATTTTAAAGCCTTTGTTGCTGTTTTTTTTTTAAAATAAAGTTTTGCCTCGTTTTGACGAGGCGTCCCGTTCAACCTAGTCGGTTATATTAAGGCGCATGTCCAAATCTAAAAGACCCTTTGTTGTTATTTATGTCTCAGGGCCATACAATGAGACTAAATGTGTTAGTTGAGAGATTGTTATATTTGTGTTGGACTCGATGTATTGTAATGTCCATACATGCCACTGTGCAATATGAAAGATCCTTTTGTTACATCATATATTAATGTGTGATGGAGGCGGTGGGTAGGGAGTTATAGTCATGATTGAGCTCACAAGGGGCCTTGTCAAACACATCATCACAACTTTAGTTTAGGCAGCACTATGTGCCGGTCAAAAATACAGATTAGCACTAATTGTTGTTCTGCATTAAAAGAAATGTTGTTATACATAATTACAGACGCGGATTTGAGCCTAATGTACATTTATTTATCCTTTGAAATATATAAATGCAAATTTCTATAATAATAAAAATTGCCAGACACCTTCTCTAAGTAATTTAAAATTCTTTGTCATTACCGTCTTTGCTGCAAAGCTTTTTGGAAATATTTTGAATTAATAACTACTTAATGTTTTAAAAGTTTTGAATTTTTGTCCTACACACATTGCGCCCCTTGATAATAAAAATTACGTCCCTTAGATTATACTTATAATTGTTCCTTAACGAAACAGTATGAGGGTGAAAATGTGATGGTGGAAAATTGATATGAGTTCCCAGCATCAAGGTCTGGCTGTCTATGAAATGCAGAAAGTTAGATAACAGTCAGTGACTTTACCTGCTTGTTGTACATGAGTTGTAAGAAAGTGCTAAATATCACTCAATGGATGGGTGTGAAAAAAAAATCGAAAAAAGGTGATTCGTCTTACGAGGACAAAAGAATAAGAAAATAGCCAACATTACGGCCACAAGGCCTTCGTCAAGGAAAGGAAAGAAAGTGAAGGTTAGATAGGACACATAAGAACCTAAAAAAATATCACTCAACAGGATTACATTTAATGTTGATCCCAAGACTGCGCTGCTGCTGAAACAAAAAGGCAACCCCAGCTGAAGTTTGAAGATATGCGCAAGAGATACATGAAGAGTAAAGTCCAGGATTATGGGAGGACGGAGATGTCGAGTTGTTCCCTAAGTTTATGCGTAAAGATGTTCTTACAACATCAGGTGGAAATAGCTATGATATTGATGCCCCTTAACGAAATGGGTGCAGTTCGAATCGGAGGCCTTATAGTCAAGAGAAGGATACCACTTGAGAGCCATGACCCAAGCGGGACTCCTGCTATAAAATGTCAAGGATGATCAGTATAAGATCTAATATTTCTACAGAGTGACTGACAAGTGAATCTCTTCTTTTGCAAATGTTTTTTTTCAGCACTTAAATTTACTTAATAAACATGAGGCATATATCAATTCAAGGAGCAATTAAGGCAATTTGACATTTGACAAATACGTTGTAATTTGTTTAACAGAAACAAAACAAAATAAACTAAATTCTAAAATGGGCAATAAAATCAACTTAACAAGAGAGACTACAAATTATTGCCCACTATGACGTCACGTGCCTGATCTCCCCCCTGCGCTGTAGTTTTACAATATTATTTAAAATAAATCAAAAATTATAAAAGATATCAAAAATCAGATCAGACATGAACATGTGACACATCATTTGATGTAATTAAATAACAGATAATTCTCTGTGTTGTGACGTTTGTTTCGTATAAAGTAAGTCGATAAATAAAGAAATACAAATGTAAAAATAGCACGTAACTTTTCAGACACTGTATAATCACGTGTCTAATTATCTAGGTCACATGTTGTATGGTTCCTGTGGGTCTTCAAAGAGACCACGAAAGAAATAGGACTATTGTACATTCAGCCATGACGTTCAATGCGCCTACTACAAGGTCACGAAATGGCAAACTCCTCATATAAAACAACTTACTCCATAAAATGCTGCAGCGAGAGCATGTAACTGCCTCGTGCAGGCTTCCTTCGGGACTAACTACAGTGGTGACTTGGAACAGGCTTCCTGCAGGAATAATTACAGTGGTGACTTTTTGCAGGCTTCCTGCGGGACTAACAACAGTGTGACTTGATGTAGGCGCCCTACGGGACTAACTTCAGTGGTGACTTGGTGTAGGCTTTCTGCGGGACTAACTACAGTGGAGACTTGATGTAGGTTTCTTGCGGGACTAACTACAGTGGTGACTTGGTGTAGTCTTCCTGTGGGACTAACTACAGTGTGACTTGATGTAGGCGTCCTGTGGGACTAACTACAGTGGTGATTAGATGCAGGCTTTCTGCGGGACTAACTACAGTGGTGACGTGGTGCAGGCTTCCTGCGGGACTAACTGCTGTGGTGATTTGGTGAAGGCTTGCTGCGGCACTATCAAAGTAGTGATGACTTGGTGCAGGCCTCATGCAAAATTAACTACAGTGGTGTCTTGATGTAGGATTCCTGCGGGACTAACTATAGTGGTGGCTTGGAGCAGGCTTCCTGTGGAACTAACTACAGTGGTGACTTTGTGTAGGCTTCCTGCCGGAATGACTGCAGTGGACTTAGTGAAGGCTTCCAGTGGGACTAATTACATAGGTGACTTGGTGTAAGCTTTCTGTGGACTAACTACAATGGTGACTTGGTGTACGCTTCCTGCGGGACTAACTACAGCGGTGGCTTTGTGTAGGCTTTCTGTATGAGTAACTACAGTGGTGATTTGGTGTAGGCTTCCTGTGGGACTAACTACAGTGGTGACTTGGTGTAGGCTACCTGCAGGACTAGCTACAGTGGTGATTTCGTGCAGGCTTCCTGCGGACTAAATACAGTGGTGACTTGATGCAGGCTTCCTGCGGGACTAACTATAGTGGTGACTTGGTGTAGGCTTCCTGCGGGACTAACTACAGTATTGACTCCATGCTTGTCACAGAATGGATTGGTGCGACCCCTTCTTCTTCCTAATCTCTGTTTTACTACGGCAGTATTCGGCACATTTGTGGTTGTAACGACTGCTGTTTGTTTCTGTTTGTAGTGGGTCTACTAATTTGAGTTCATCGTACTGGCACCACGAATGCATAAGGGCATTGTCACCACAGGACATGAAAACTGGCAGAAGAACATTAGTCGCCTGGTAATGGGTCCACGATACACGTGGTACAATTTTTATTTAGTTATTCGAAATTTCAAGTTTAGGCAACAAATGGAGAATCTTGAACATCTATCTCCTCAAATAAAATGCATGGTCAGTCCATAAGTATGTAAGCATGCATGTTGATATATCATAAATATATTCGTCTCATCTATTCAGTTCTTGCCGTTGTACTAGTGGGTGCGTGTCAACCACGGACATCCAAGTAATGCAATCTCGAAACGACAATTTATATTTTATTGAATAAAATATTTTTATATAAGGTGCGGAACTTCTTCATAAGTTCGGACTATCTTAACGACCGTTGAAAAAACAAATGGCGGCCTTCGAAAAAAAGGTTAATGTCACAAAAAGGTACCAAATTCCTCCACAACTCCGGGAGCTCGAAAAATACGTCTAGCTTGGATGAACGAAGTATACGAAAGGCCAAGAATATTAGCCGTTAGAATAAATTAGTGCTACCGAGTTACGTCATTGACAACCGGTGACGTATCAAAGTATAAGGCGTTCAATAAAAGTTAAAGACATATCTCCTCAAATAACAATGGCTATATGCCTGCGTTTAGCAATATACCATGACATATTAACTTTATTCCTTATCAGTGGAACATATTTTTTTGCGTGCTTTGACTTGTCGCACTTTCTTTCTTTCTTTCTCTGCTAAGTAGCAGGTATTTTGTATCTACATTCTTTCGCTACCTTCAATATATTGTGTCTTGTCTGTTTATCTGACAATCCTCGTAAATGATAATACTAAACATTTGCAGGAGCGACTGAGAGAACATTATCGACAAACAAGCTGGTTAATCGCAGGCGCAGCAGATATCAGTACACAGATTAACACGTACATCGAACCAGCGCAATCTTCTTAATCACTGATAAGGCACGGGTGCGTCTCCGCCAAGGTTGTAAAAAGGCGGATTTTGTATATGCTCAAGCAAGAGATAAGACATTACTTTAGCGAAAGTAATAAGTGTTACATCTGGCACACGTTGTCATGTGAGGTTAACGACATGTCCGCGAGTCTGTACGCAAGGCATCGTATGTCTTATTGCAATATATGGTAATACGTGACCTTTTGCTTTATGCACCTTGTTTCACGTGGAATATTTTGAAAGTACTACACCCTAACCCGCCAGTTTGAAAATGATTGAAGCTTTTGGTTAGACCTAATAACAAACAGATGCGTAGGATGGCAGTGAATATAACCTGACGCTTTAGTCAGTCAAAATTACTGTGAAGATCGCTTGCCAAGACATCAGACCTCGCTAGAGTGAAGCCTAGAATTCAGAATTTCATTTTATCAGACCGGACATTTTTTATTTTAGTATTTATCAGGACCTACAAAAACAGCCCAGGAAATCTATAATTATTAAGAAGAGAGGCGCTGTCTGAGGAAACTGAAGGAAATACACAAAGCCAGAGAGGGAACTTATTAAATTAACGACACCCCAGACGCGTGTAAGAGGCCGATTCATGTCTTTTTTATTCATCTGAGCAAAAAGTCTGTGAGCCAGGATTGGCGTAAGTTGTGATTTTACATTCTATATTTCTCATTACTAACGTGTGAACAAACATATTTACGTATATTGCAATGTGAATTTTAATATTTGAAAATCGCTAGTGGATGTCCCAGTCAGTTGAGGCTGGCAACCTCAGCGTATAGAATGATGATTCATGACCCACCATTGCACGGGCTGGTGATTGCTTCATTGCTAGTTTCTTAAAGAGAACAAATAAAAGCGAAAGGTAATTGTCACGGTGCTATTTTGCAGTGCATCTGTTGTACGAAAAGTCAGACGGGCTACGCCGGGTATGGCACAACCAGCGAGTCAGGTGACTACCGAAAGCCGAAAAATTAGGCGCGAAAGTGATCAGTGAGAATCTAGCCAGCGTCCGGATCGGACGTGGAAATTTTCCTTTTTTGCCATCAAGTTACCTGTGAAGTTCATGTTATGGACTATTTGTTATAAGTGCTTGCCATATTCCGGGTCTGATGGATTATTAAGTTGTTATTCTAGTACAGTGTAGTGTCTGGATTGTATTTGTTACAGGCCGGAGATTTATAAGTTGTCAATGAGTTGAGTGTACCATTGTCGTAGTTTTGCCGCTCATGGTGAGTGATAGTCATTGCAGTATTTTATCAGCATAAGTCGTACTGTTGTTTATGAGACTGATATATTGAGTTATTGAGGCACGTTACATTGGCATTTCATTATTGTATTTCATGCGTTTGTTGGCCATGTGAGGCCTGAGTTTGTTGTGTTTAGTAATAAAGGGAAATTCTTGTTAAATGTGTTGTTTACTTATGTCAGCCATTGTTGTGTGGACACACTTCTAGAGGAGCGAGTTTATTTTTGTTATTTTAAATCCACACTGCAGTTGTGCAACACAGTGGAGTGTTATCTACGATAAGTGTTCTTTGACAACTGGGGAGCTCTTGTCCGATTCTTTAAAGGCCGTTGGGCCTATATTTTCATTATAAAGGCTAGAAGTTATTATGCACACATATGAGAAGTTATAGCAGCGTGTGTTTACGTCTTCATGTTTTCCAGGTCTTCTCGGTAGTGTGTTTTGGTTTGTGGATAAACAGTAGCGGTGAACTGTTCTCGTTCTAGTGATGACCCGTCGCGGTAGTTGACCTAGATTGGAATTAGGCCACAGTGAAAGGTTAGGGTTGTCAGTACAGAGAATATTTGACATTTAATGTGTTCGATGCTGTTTTGGAAAGTTAATGTTGTGCTAGGGTGTTGAATTATTGTTAGGAGAAGTGTCACAAGGGTAGAGTAAAGTTGCAGCTGTCGTTTGGTATTACAGCTTGACAGATTACAAGGTGCACTTTGTAGCTTAGTGCTAGGAAGGGAGTGGTCCAGTCGGAGCAGCGGAGGTTAGTGTGACAGGTGTCGGCAGTTGGGTCATAAGCGAGGTAGAGTAGAAACGTTTGTCAATATTTGTCAGTAATATTTAGGCCCGAGTGACTGACTGTGGTGTCGTCAGGAGGAAACAGTTTCTCGATATTTGTCGGTAATATTTGGGCCCGAGTGACTGACTGTGGTGTCGTCAGGAGGAAGGAATTCGTCAATATTGGTTGGTAATATTTGGGCTCGAGTGCTTGACTGTGTGGGTCATTGTTTGGTACATAGCCAACCTGCAGTAGTGACATTGCTCGTACTGCTCTACCTTCCTGGGGAACATTATATCCCTGCGTTCCTGCTAAGTTCTGTCGTGATCATACCTTACCGATGTGCCTTTCCAGTGGGAGAAATACCCATGCCCCTGTCGTGGCCCTAGTATCGCTTGAAGGGATGCCGGTTACCGAAGCCTGCTATTCTGAGTGGTCCTGGAATACACTGTGCTGAGGACTGCTGTGTTCCTGAATTAAACTTTGCGTGGATATTATACGCATCACCGCGCCAAAAGACAATATCGTTATTATCGGGCACATAGACTTGGGAAGAAGTCTTGTTAGCTGGACATTATGGCGGATACGGTTGTTTTTCCTGCTGTGGACAGTGCTGAGATAACACCGTGTGGAACATTATTTTCGTTTTGCTGTCTTCAAGTCTGTGAAGTTTAGTTCGTGCTGTTTTCATCTACCATTCGGTGTCTGAGGAGCTACGTCGAGGAGCTTCGCTGGATCATCAGTTAAGTTATTGTTTGAATATCTGTGTATGATCTGTTGTATTTATGTTTGTTTTTTTTTGTTTCTTCCTATAAATTATGTTTTCTTCCTTCAAATTTTACTTTTCTCTCCATCCGCCTGTTACAACTTATCGTAAAGTCTGGGTTTCCAGATTAGTGGGATCTTTCTGTTAGTGTCGTGTTAGGTTAGCATAAGCAATAAGCTTTGTTCTGTTCAAAGTTAGTTTCTTGTGGTTCTCTTATTGGTTTGTTGTTGTTTTTCGTTCCTTATGTTTTGTTCTTTGTCCTCGCTTTCTTTGTAGAAACTCAGTCTGTGTCTTTATATGGGGTTAGGCAGTTAGGGGGGATCTGTCACTATTTCCTATCACTTGGGGTCATTGAAATTATATACATATTAAATCTTGGATATGTTATAGTGATATTATTGCTTATATGTTATTTAGTTTATTTTCATTGGTGCGATTTAGTTGGTGGCTAGTGAAGGAGATAGCCCTTAACACTTCATTGTTAAGTGTAGTTGTTGTTTAGTCTGCTGTGTTTATTATTACATTCGTGTGTTCAAGGGTGGACGGGTGGCGAGTTTAGATCTTCCTTTTCATACTTGTGGGAAAAGATTGGATTAGACTTATTTCTTCTAGGGTGTGGCTGTTTATGTTTAGTGGTGGAGTCAGTCAGAAGGTTTTCCTGCGACTGCCCTACTTAACATTCCAAGCTCAGTATTCGTTAGGCGTGCTGGTGGAGTTTGTATTTACGTTGTCTTGTACATTCAGTAATTCTATTGTTGTGTTTAAGTGGTGTGATCTCTTGTTTCTTCTTGCTATCGGTCGTGTCAGTCACGCATTGGATATATCAGTCTATCTCTGCTCAATCTTGTCTGTCATCTTATTGTTTGTGACTGGTATTTATCGTAGTGTTTGGTGTGTGTCTTTTCAATTGTGGAGTGTTCATTTTTGCCAGTTGTAAACTTTTGGTATTTGGTACAATATAAAGAATTGAAATACTGTCAGAGTACAGCACCAGGGTGGGTGCAAGTGAGATACTGTAGTGTAAAAGCTGATTTATAGTCAAACTTTGGAGAGGGTTGGTATAGCACCAAGAGGTAGTATCAGGTAGGGAAATACAATTTTCGACTATAGTAAGGGCCTGTTCAGTTGTATCACAGAGACTAAGTGGTCGGAAGGACCAAAACATAGAGTGTGAGGAGACATTAACCAAGAGGCTAATTGAGGAGTCAAGTGGATTACATATAAAGTGAGGGGTAAAGTAAATTATATATACATTGAGGAGTGAAGTGGATTATATTTACATGCAAATGTTAGTATTTTGAGCATATCACTACTACATACTTTGTAAGCAGAGAGATATCTGCAGTTATAAGCGAGGTGGTTTATAGTACATGGTATTGAGTAGTTGCAACGTGTTTATCTATAGCTAAAGAAGCAGTGTCATAGATAGTATTGAGTATTGTGAGTGCACAACATGGACTTAGTGTTAAGGCAGATTAAAATGTATTTTACATGTTGACCACACTTAGTTTTGTTTGCAGTTTAATCTACGCGGTAACAATTCTATCTGGGGCCAACATGTTAAATTTTGCACCATTTTTAATTATAAGTGAACGCGATATTAGATTTACGTCACTAGGTGATTATGACGTAATATGTTCTGCAGTAATTTATGCAGACCGTTAATCGATGACTTTCGTTATAAGAATCCGTCAGAGTAAGACGTTGTTGCTATCGCTCCTAAGTTTTTATGAAGTTTTAACAGTTCTCCTACGTGGCTTAAGTAATTGCGAAGGTCGCCACTGATATTCAAGAAGATGCCGAACTTAAGTATTCAAGTTCGATGAGTTTTTATGCAGAGGAATCTTTAAGGGAGCAATCAATAACATTTATCTCCATATTCTGGTTTTAGATACTTGGGTGATAACCGTTATCGGCACCTCTAGTAAATAGGCCAGGTATGAGACGATGTATCACGGACTGTAGGAGATTCAATATATACTACTGGACAAAAGTTAATGACCGCCATTCAGTTTAGACAAGGTTTATATAATTGATTGGCAAACTGTAAAGACAAGTGAAAATGTCATTAAAACTGAGCTCAGAGAAATGTGTATACATTTCTGTGAGCACTGGGTTAATTTTTTTTTAATGTAAAAAAACTGGGTCACTTTAACCCTCGCGTGAAAATTGCCATTGTTGCTGCAAAAACTCGTGCTTTATGCAACACACCCCACTAGTTCAAAAGGTGAAAAAGTGAGTTGAATTTGAATGCACGTGGAAAATGATCATCGGTAAAAGTGTTCACCGTTGGTATGCAATAAATCAGTATGACAAGTGGTCGAAATGATCACTGCATTAGCCATGCCACCAAGGAGAAGTCTCAGCACTGTAGACCGTAGTCGAGCTATGGCATGGATTCAGGATAGTCCATCTGTTCGTCATGTTGCAAGACGTTTAGCAGTGTCCCACTCTACCATTCAGAGACTTCTTGAGAGATTTCAAGCTACCGGACATTTGGAAAATCGACCCTGCTCAGGAAGAATTATATAAACCTCGTCTAAACTGAATGGCGGCCCTTAACTTTTGTCCAGTAGTATATGTATTAACTATAATTCCACTTTGCCATGAACATTATTTTGTGCTACGTCTGAATAAATATGCTGTTATCCGTGGATCCATACCACAAGTCTTGGAAATCCAGTCCATATCAACCACACAGAGGGAGTTATGGTAACTTCCGATCCCATCGGAATGGTCAGTCGAATTGGCACAACCGACAATGGAAAAGTGATAGCGACGGAGAAGAGCGCCAAACGCGAAAGCAGGTACGCTTCGAGGAGTCTCGTGACGAAGACCAGTTTTTGTATAAAACTAAACCGGTAAAGCAGAGGAGTGGATCCTCAGAGAGTCGATCTTTCGACTCCGGTGCGCGGTCTTCACCAGCTCACAGCCCCAGCAATAATTCACGCGAGGAAGCAAAAAGGGAACTCCGATTTTCAGGTGTAATAGTAAGGGACATAATGTAGACAATTGTATCACCCCAATCGAGTACGCGAACTCTGCGTTTGTGTTGGACACAGTCAATAGTGAGGACTGTGTGGGATGTCGTCCTCTATTTCATTCGGGCGAGAATATAGTGTTGCACTGTGGGCATGCGGTACCATGTCTGTCGGCGGCCCATGAGACTGGCAAGGTGGCACTCCACGACGGTGTGGTGGAGAAGAAACCAGTCTCCGTGTTGAGGGACACATGTTGTACCACAGTCGGGGTGCGTTGGTCATGTATCGACGAGTCCTGCCTCACAGGGAAAACTGTAAAGTGTATCACGTTTGGGGGTAAAGTTTAGTCTTACCCCCAGGCGTGTATTAAGGTGGACACCCCGTTTCTGCCAAGGAGAGTGAACGCGTTGAGTCCTGGAGAATCCAGTTGTCGATTTGATTGTCGGCAATGTTCGGGGAGTGCATAACGCCACGGGAGGGGCTGAAGCAGTCGCTCAGCAACACCGAAGTCCCGAGGTGGTTGATCAGGTGGTCGCGTTATCACCACCTAAGAAGAATGTACATTTGGGAAGGGGTGCGCAGCAGGCGCCCAGTAGTTCTCAAAGTCCTGTGCCATGGCGCAGGGAGCGAAACCACGAAGGTTTGTCTGAGGTCCTGAGAGCGAGTGACCGTGCGGTGTGGGTTCGCAATGTCCCCCTGAGTGCTAGTTGGCGCACACTCAGACGAGTGTTTAATGAGGTCGCACCGGTGAAGTTCGTGGAGGCCATGCCGTTGCGAGACAGTACAAAGATAGCGCGAGTTACATTCGCGAATAAATGGGATGCGCGTGATGCAACTAGGAGGAAGCACATGTAGTTGCTCCATAACCACCTGCTGATAGTCCAGCAATAGCAAAGGATAGGTATCGGGTTCGCGCTAAGCTAGGGTGTTTCGATTAACGTGAACCAAACTATGGAGTCTGTCCCACGCCTCCAGTTCTGTTCTGATATATATATGTAAGTTGGCTATGCAGCTTTATAATGTAATGAGGGTGACTAAGGCGTTGGCAGATAACAAACTTATGTACTTTAAAGATCATGTTTATGATATGCTATGTTATACTTTGAATTGATGTATTATGGCGCCATAAAGGCAATTTCCCATATGCCTGAATTTTGTGACGAAAGTCTGTTGGTGCTAATTAGTGATCATTTGTAACGTATGCCTATGTAAGAGTTAATAGTAGGGTACAGCACACTGTGTTACGGTGGACCAGGGGAGGACAGTCGTTGCAATTTTTCACGACTGTCAGAACCTTGGATAACTTACTTCATACTCATGTTGTGTTTTTGGGGTAGGTTGGAGAATGCAGTAACCACAATGGCAGGAAATAACTATATCATTCTCTCGGTTCAGATGAGGAGATTCTGTTAATGGCATTTGGTCGTCCAAACTCCGAAGGGGGTCGGGCGAAGCTTCCTCCGATGGAAGAAAACTACGTTTTCTTTCTTTAGGGGGGGGGGGGGGGGGGGGGATGTCACAGAGCTATTTCGCAATGCATCTGTTGTACGAAAAGTCAGACGAGTTACGCCGGGTATGGCAAAACCACGAGTCAGGTGACTACCCAAAGCCGGAAAATCAGGCGCGAAAGTGGTCAGTGAGAATCTAGCCAGCGTCCGGATCGGACGCAGATATTTTCCCTTTTTGCCAGCAAGTTAGCTGTGAAGTTCATGTTATGGACTATTTGTTATAAGTGCTTGCCATATTACGGGTCTGATGGATTATTAAGTTGTTATTCTAGTACAGTGTAGTGTCTAGATTGTATTTATTATAGGCCGTAGATTTATTAGTTGTCAATGAGTTTAGTGAACCACTGTCTTAGTTTTGCCGCTCATGGTGAGCGATAGTCATTGCAGTGTTTTATCAGCATAAGTCGTACTGTTGTGTATGAGACTTATAGATTGAGTTACATTGGCATTTCATTATTGTATTTCATGCGTTATTTGGCCGTGTGAAGCCTGAGTGTGTTGTGTTTAGTAACAAAGGGAAATTCCTGTTAAAGGTTTTGATTACTTATGTCAGCCATTGTTGTGATGCAACACAGTGGAGTGTTATCCCCGATAAGTGTTTTTTGGCAGTAATCTCAGGTTCCATACGGTGCAGCGATGGAAAGATGGAGAAATAATGTACATTTTAATTATAATACTTACAGTTTCAAACCAGTGTAAATGTCGATGTTAACATATGCACTTTAAAATTAATGGAAGATTCAAACGTTTCCAATCAATGTAAACATAAACGAAAACATATTCAATTTATATTGTGAACACTTTTCAATCAGTGGAAATGTAAATGTGAACATATTCTATCTGAGCTATTAACCTTTTCATTTAAATGTAATGATACAAGACAACAGGAGGCTGAGACACTTGGGAGTCATGACCCAAGTGGGCCCTCCCCCCTTAGAGTGTAAAAAGGGCCAAAACACTTGTTCGACTAGGGACCCCTTCTGATGATCAGATTGTCTCCTGTTGTATAGCTCTGTCTAGAGTTTCCTATCATAAAACTAGGGCTATTCAATTTAAATGTAAAGAAAGTTTTATCCCGAGGGATTAAATTTAATTCTCATCGAGAGTAAGTTCTGAGATAAATGGGATGGTAGAATAGAAGGGGGGGGGGGGGAAATATAAGTATGTGTCGAGAAACGCAATACTGAGAAGAGCGTTTCGTTTCTATTCTTTATCATAGTTATTGGTGGTACCAGCAGAACGTACTATCTCTAAATAAGAAGGGAACAGTGGTCTAAGCTTTAAGACGAGGGACCAACTTTGTAGACTCTCCTTGACATTTCTGGGAAAGGAGCTACACCCTGCAACCTTGACCAGCAACGAGCGAGAGCAGTGTAAACAGAACCCATCTGCGGGAGCAGAAACTACTATTGGCAGTTAAGTGAAAAATATACGCTGCCAAAGTGAACTTTTTTTAATCATCTCTATTACCAATCATTGATGAGACTTTTCTTCATAACTATTCAAATTATTTTCAAACTGTTAAAACTTAAGTGATTATTAAATTTTGTTATTTGTAAATTTACAAATTTAGCTTCGATTGAATCATTTTAAAGTTACTGATGTTTGTCTCAGTCAAATTTGCTATACAAACACTAAATTGAGCTATACCAGAGTAATAAGAATTCCACTGAGTAATCAGGGGTGGGGGCGTAAACGAGCTAACACAATCATTGCTTAATCCTTCACAAAAGTTGTCGTCAGATTCTAGAATTAACGTGTTCAGCCATACTGCAGCATTGTTTTCGCTTATCTGAATATTTTGTGAATACTTATTTGTGGTAGAAGCGTCATTAACCTTCTATCTACATATCAGATTATATGCCACCCTAACTGATTGTGTTGTACTTTTATCTAATATACTGTATTGAGGCTCTAATGATCTAGTTTTCATGACAATATACTTATTCTTAATATTATATTCTTAATAACTTATATTCTTAATTTTATGATCAGATACCTTTAATGTATGCTGTTATACTTCCTTGTAATGTTGCACTGCCATTGATTAATACTTTAAGTACGCTGGAGAATGTTTGAGTAAGAGTAATAAAAGATGAGCAAGATGAAGGAAAAATGCAAGAGGGGACTGTGCCCGATTTTCAACCCTTGGTAACTTAATTGCTTTCGTATATGTCTATCTAACTATCTACCTAGTCTGATTCTGGTCTTGAGTTTGGGACGCAAAGAAGGCGAGGAAACTAACTGTTTACCCCACCTCATCTTTATGAACCTATCATTGCACTCATTGCAGCAGTATCTGCTATGAGATTCAAAGCTGCTCACCTTTCGTAAAGTTGTTCGCGTGCACTGGAAAAAACACCGAGTCCCTGAGTCATTCAGTAGCAGACCGTTTGAATATTTTACGAGTTCTTATAACACACCTCTTCATAACCCTCCACTCCCAAAGGAGCATAGGCCTTCAACAAACACATGCCAAGTCCTCCTGTCCCGTGCCATCATCTCAAGTTCTTTCCATGTTCTCCTCATCATTTTCACCTCTGTTTCCAACTCTCTTCTCCATGTACTTCTTGGTCTTCCTCTGCCTCTCTTGCCCTGGGGGTTCCAGAAACAAGGACTGCCTTGTAATGCTATCAACAGGTTTCCTCAGTGTGTGTCCTATCCATCGCCATCGTCTTCTTCTCATCTCTTGTTCCACTGGCACTTGTCTAGTTCTTGTCATCAGTTCCACGTTGGTAACCTTGTCATACCATTTTAATCCCTCTATTCTACGCAAGCACCCATTTATGAAAGTCTGTAGCTTTTTGGTTGTTGTCTTTGTTGTTCTCCATGTCTCAGAGCCATACAATAGGACTGACTTCACATTTGAGTTGAAGATTCTTATTTTCGTGTGGTATCCGATTTCTCTTGATCTCCATATATTTCCCAATGCAATGAAAGCTCCTCTTGCCTTTTGTATTCTTATTTTGATATCGCTGTCTGTCCCTCCAACTTTGTCTATATTACTGCCAAGATATGTGTATGATTCTACATCTTGAATTGGTGTTTCTTCAAGTTCAACCCTGTTATCATTACCTGCATTTATTCTCATTATTTTTGTCTTTTCCCTGTGTATTTTTCAGACCCAATTGCTGTGACCTCTCATCGAGTGTTTTCAATTTGTCCTGCATCTGATTACGGTTATGGGACAGAAGAGCCAAGTCATCAGCAAAATCCAGATCATCCAACTGCTTAGTCAGAGTCCACTGGATTCCATTTCTGTTGTGTGTTGTCGATGATCTCATAACCCAATCTATTGCCAGCAAGAAAAGAAATGGAGACAAGAGGCATCCCTGTCGCACTCCTGTTCTTATCCCAAACGGTTCTGTAAGCTGTCCTTCGTGAAGAACTCTGCATGTCATGTCTTCATATGTTTTCTTTATTAAATTAATGATCTTCAGGGGAACTCCATAATGCCTCATCAATTTCCAAAGTGATTCTCTGTCTACACTGTCAAATGCCTTTCGTAGTCCACAAATCCGATGTATAGTGGTGAATTCCATTCCAGACTTTGTTCAACTATTATTCTCAAAGTGGCTATCTGGTCTGTACATGATCTGTTTTGTCGAAAACCTGCTTGTTCATCTCTCAGTTTCTTGTCTATGGACTCTTTTAATCTCTCAAGGATAATCCTGTTTAACACTTTTCCTGGCACTGATAGTAACATTATTCCTCTATAATTTGTGCACTCTTGTAAATTTCCCTTCTTAGGCAACTTAACCAGATATCCTTCCTTCCATTCTGCTGGTATCTCTTCCTTTTCCCAGACTTTACCAAGTAATTTATATAACATCTCTGTAGCCGTGTCGATATCTGCTTTGATGGCCTCTGCTGGAATGCCATCAGGTCCAGACGCTTTTCCCTCTCTTAGAAGCTTTATGGCTTTCTTTATTTCTTCCTTCGTTGGTCTTTCACCGTTAATTTGTAGCTCTTCTTCTGCTGGCTGGATGTCCGGCGGGTTTTGTGGAGCTGGTCTATTGAGAAGGTCCCCAAAATATTCTGTCCACCTCTTCATTTGCTCTTGTATATTGCTGAGCAGTTTCCCATTCTTGTCTTTTATGAGGCACTTGTTTGCTTGTATTTCCCTGTTAGCTTCTTTGTGCTGCTATACAGTTCTCTCATATTTCCTTTGGCTGCAGCATCTTCTGCCTCTCTTGCCAACTCCTCAATATACTTCCTCTTGTCTCTTTTGATACTTCTTTTTACTTCTTTGTTTGCTTCTGTGTACACTTCTTGAGCCTTGGCTTTGGAGCTTCTAGTTTTGCTTGTGTTTAACTCTGCTTTCTTGTTTTTTCTGTCTTTTATCTTATTGATGGTTTCTGTTGTTATCCATGCTTTTTGTTGTCTTTCCCTTTTCCCCAGTATTTCTTCACATGTCTCCTTCCATACTGTTTTGACCTGCTGCCAATAGTCTTCTGTATTCTCTACATCTTCCAGCTGTTGGAGCACTTGGAATTTGTTGGATACTGTGACCGCAAATTTGTCTCTTGTTTCTTGATTTCTTAGCTGTCCTACATTAAACTGTTGTCTATAGTTTTGCATTGTTGCATATCTCTTGAATTTCATTTTTACTTTGGCTATCAGAAGATGGTGATCTGATGCCACATCTGCTCCTCTATATACCTTTACATCCTGCAATGATGATCTAAACTTCTTGTTTATGCATATATGATCAATCTGATTTTCTGTTCTATGGTCTGGTGATATCCATGTTGCCTTGTGTATTCTCTTATGTGGAAACATGCTTCCTCCTATAGCCAGTTGATATGAAGCACAGAAGTTTGCGAATAGCTCTCCATTTTCATTCATTACTCCTAGCCCATGTTTTCCCATGACTTCTTCGAATCCAGTGTTGACTGTACCTATCTTTGCATTCATGTCACCCATCAAAATTGTGATGTCTCTTCTTTTTACTTTATCCATAATTTCCTGTAGTTTAGTATAAAATGCTTCTTTCACAGACTCTTCTTTGTCATTAGTTGGTGCATAACATTGGATGACATTTACATGAATTTTCTTTTTAGCTGTTTTGAAAGAAGCTGTTATTATTCTGGGTCCAACAGCTTCCCATTCAGTTAGTGCTTTCTGTGCTTCTTTAGATAACATAAGAGCTACCCCTTCACTGTGGTGTGAACTTTCGTCTTCATGTCCTGAGGACAGCACCAATTCACCTGTGATGAGTTTCTTCCTGTCTACCCCCTTCCACTTTGTTTCACACATTCCCAGAACCTCGATTTTGTATTCCCTCATTGCTGCTGCTACTTGCGCCACTTTCCCTTGTTCGTTTAATGTCCGAACATTCCAGGTGCCAAATCTGGAAGTTCTCCTAGAAGAAAGAAGGTTAGTCAGCAACACAGACTCCTTTCGGCTTTCTCTGTGTTGCATCATACGCCTCCCCGCGAGAGGACCTTCCCCTGTCTTGGATGGCTGTGTTTTATTTTCTTTATTTGACTTGTCCATATTTGTTGAAGTTTTTTGTGGTTTAAATTTTTTTTACAGGATGGTGTAACCGGCCCCATGCCCAACCCTCCTTAGTCGCCTTTTACGACATGCTTGGTAGGGGACAGTGTTACTATTCTTTGCTCCCCTTTCGGGCCCCGGTAACACACGGGTGGACACACCTCTTAATATGTCTCAAATCACCAATTTACTGTATGAAGAATTCGATTTTTATCAGTCTTGTTGTTTGTTTTTTTTTTTTTTTTTTAATTAATTTATATTTTTAAAATTTATTATTATTATTTTTTTCCGTTAATTTTGTTGTTGTTGTTGTTGTTGTAATTCTTTATTTTTGTTATTTTATTTCAAAAACATACTTTAATTATGATGATTATTGCAAATGTAATATTACTTTTATAATTATAAATGCCTTAATAATGCTTAAAGTAAATGTGAGGATGAAAGGATATAGTATATACACGATGAGAGAGAGGAAGTGCAGAATGTCAGACGGGCCTGCGTGCCCAATTCTTAACCCTTTAAAAATAAAGTTCGTCCGTTCGTTCTGTCAAGAGAAATCTTATGCGAAGGTAGACACTTTTGAAGCCCATATTAGATACTCTTGAGTTTTGGCCACTGTTGGACCACTACTGCAAAGCAGGGGAGGCAATACCGTCACAATGCTCCTTAAGGAACACAAATAAAAATAACGATACTAATGTCGAGTATATAACGTTAATTTAATCTGGAGTAGACGGGGGTCAGTGTTATTCTTAAAACCAAGTTGTATTTTCCACAGGTTGAATTAAGTACGTCTGTATGTTTTTACAATCTGTATGTTTAGATAAGATCGATACGTCAAAAACAGAAACTACAGTATAAAGTTTAGCAGATCGCCATTCTACTTAACATATATGTCAACAATATCAGGCTCAAGGAGGTTCCTGTTCAAATAACTAGGAAGCTTTTTAATGACAAGGGAATAAGTGACTGAGAAATTGAAACACGATGTTAAAAAATCCGGGGCAGTGACTTGCCAACTGTCACCACTTAATCAAACATCTGAACATCAGTATGGGAAGGAAACGACAACTGTTTCACGGGTTGCCTCCCCTTGCTCTGCAGTGTTCGTCCAACAAGGGACAAAACCTAGAGTATCTAATGTGGGTCTTCGAAGGTGTCTATCTTCGGACAAGATTACTCTTGGCAGACATGCATATATATATATATATATATATATATATATATATATATATATATATATATATATAAACAAAAAAAGCAAACCTGGATTTTAAATACGAAGTCTGGATACCTAAGGCATCTGATCACCCGTCATAAGAGGAATACAAAATATTTTCAGACCAAGTGATTCGCAGAACACCCGCCGTAAGAGGATTACTACAATTTCCAAGACCAAGTGATTCGAAACATCTAATAAAGTGATGTGTCCATTCTAAAGTCAGGAATTTGATTCTTCTGAGAGATTAACATTGGTGGGTGCACAAAGTGAAAGCAACGTATGAGCAAGACTAGGAGCCACGCTGGTGTATTGGTTACCACGTTGCACTGGTGATCAGGTGTTTAAGGTTCAAGCCCGGGCGTTGGCATTTGAAGAAGTATCACCGACTAGGATTTTGACTGAATAACCTGAACGACTCCTGAGATAAACCCTCTGTGGATGGGAAGGAGCGAAGCTCCTGACCAGGTTGGAAAGAAAGTCAACAGGTTCCCCAGCCTCGCAATGACATATCATTAGGCCGAAGGGCTGAAAGCCCAAGTGTCGCTGGTTAAGAAAAAAAATGAGCAAGACTCTTATTATATATAGATGTATACATTTAGATACATATTTACATCAATAGAGCTTCTTCTTGTCAATGGGACTTGAACGGGCTAAAACCATTGCTTAATACTTCACAAAATGCAACGGACAGAAATAAGTTAACAATTGCTCGACCCTAAGCAGCATTGTTCTTGACTTCTGAATTATCTTATGGGCACTACCTTGAGATAGAAGCGTCATTACCCTTCCATCTACATCTCTGCCAAGAGTAATCTTGTGCGAAGGTAGACATCTTTGACGACCCACTTTAGATACTCTTGAGTTTTAGCCCCTGTTGGACCACTACCGCAAAGCAGGAGAGGCAATCCGTGACACCAAGTCATCACTGTAGTTAGTCCCGTTGGAAGCCTACACCAAGTCACCACTGTAGTTAGTCCGGCAGGAAGCCTGCACTAAGTCACCACTGTAGTAAGTCCCACAGGAAGCCTGCACCATGTCAGCACTGTAGTTAGTCCAGCAGGAAGCCTGTTCCAAGTCACCACTGAATTAGTCCCACAAGAAGCCTGCGCCAAGTCCCTACTGTAGTTAGTCCTGCAGGAAGCCTGCACCAAGTCACCACTGAAGTTAGTTCCGCAGGAAGCCTGCACCAAGTCACCACTGTAGTTAGTCCTGCAGGAAGCCTGCACCAAGTCACCACTGAAGTTAGTTTCGCAGGAAGCCTGCACCAAGTCACCACTGTAGTTAGTTCCGCAGGAAGCCTGCACGAAGTCACCACTGTAGTTAGTCCTGCAGGAAGCCTGCACCAAGTCACCACTGAAGTTAGTTCCGCAGGAAGCCTGCACCAAGTCACCACTGTAGTTAGTCCTGCAGGAAGCCTGCACCAAGTCACCACTGAAGTTAGTTCCGCAGGAAGCCTGCACCATGTCACCACTGTAGTTAGTTCCGCAGGAAGCCTGCACCAAGTCACCACTGTAGTTAGTTCCGCAGGAAGCCTGCACCAAGTCACAACTGTAGTTAGTCCTGCAGGAAGCCTGCACCAAGTCACCACTGAAGTTAGTTCCGCAGGAAGCCTGCACAAAGTCACCACTGTAGTTAGTTCCGCAGGAAGCCTGCACCAATTCACCACTGTAGTTAGTTCCGCAGGAAGCCTGCACCAAGTCACCACTGTAGTTAGTCCTGCAGTAAGCCTGCACCAAGTCACCACTGAAGTTAGTTCCGCAGGAAGCCTGCACCAAGGCACCACTGTAGTTAGTCCCACAGGAAGCCTGCTATCCACTTACTTTATACGAAACAAACGTCACAATACAGAGAATTACCTGTTATTTTATTACATAAAGTGATGTGTCACATGTTGATGTCTGATGTGCTTTTTTGATATCTTATTTAATTTTTGATTTATTGTAAATAATATTGTAAAACTACAGCGCATGGGGGGAGATCAGGCACGTGAATTCATAGCGGGCAATAATCTTTAGTCTTTTGTAACGTTGACCTTGTTGGCCATTTCAGAATTTAGTTTATTTTGTTATGTTTCTGGTAAAAATTAGAACGTATTTGACAAATTTCAAATTCTTTTAATTGCTCCTTGTTTTTTATATGTGTCTCACGTTTATTAAGTAAGTTTAAGTGCTGGAAAAAAAAAACATTTGGAAAAGAAGAGATTCACTTGTCAATCACTCTGTAGAAATATTATATCCTATACTGATCACCTGATCGTCCTTGACATTTCATCGCAGCGGTCACGCTTGGGCCATGGCTCACAAGTGGCATCATTTTCTTGACTATTCGGCCTTCGATTCGAACTGAACGCATTTCGTTAATGGGCATCAATATCATGGCTATTTCCACCTGATGTTGTAAGAACATCTTTTCGCATAAACTTAGGGAGCATCTCGACATCTCCGTCCTCCCATAATCCTGGACTTTACTCTTCATGTATCTCTTGCGCACATCTTCAAACTTCAGCTGGGGTTGCCTTTTTGTTTTGGCATGGGCGCAATCTTGGAATCAACATTAAATGTAATGCTGTTGAGTGCTATTTAGCACTTTCTTACAACTTATGTGCAACAAGCAGGTAAAGTCGCTGACTTTTATCTAACTTTCTGTATTCCCTACAAAGCCAGACCTTGACGCTCGCGACTCATATCAATTTTTCACCACCATCATATATTTCCTCCCTCTTACTGTTACGTTATGAAACAATTATGAGTGTAATGTAAGGGACGTAATTTTATTGTGTTTTTTCAGAGACGTTCACCGGTCCAGGTCTAGTTAAAGAATGAGACATGTCTAAAACAATTCGTGATTAAGACAATGACTTTCCAATAAAAGTAGTCCGAGCGTATGAATTTCGTGATGGAGCCATAGTGGTTGTTGTGTAGAGATACTGTTTCAGAAAATAGTTCGCGCGCAAGCGCTTCGGCATGGTTTGGTCGATAAAAACGTTATCATAACGTATGAACAAGAGAATTGACCCCACCCTGGGTTGAAACCAGATCAATGTTTTTAGCTTGAGGAACATTGACATGTGTCTCTGGTGGTTCCTTGTTCAGAGTTTTTCTGGTGTGCCCTGACAATCTTGTTTCCTGTCTCTTTACTGTCGTGATGAGATTTCTTTGCTTATCTCTTACTAATGTAATATTGTTTGCCCGGTGGTCACATTTCTATCATATCGAGGGGGTATTTCTGTCGTCTAGAGGACATATTTCTATAACCCGGGCGGGATATTTCTATCACCTCACATACATATTTCTATTTATTTAATGTACTATATTTCCATGGTAGCCTCCTGTTTGGCCCGATTGGTAGACAATATAAAAACCTATCACCACATCCCCCACTTGTAAAATAAAATAAAAAAAATAAAAAATTTAAAAAAGTGAAACCTTAAGTAGTGGATTTGAACACATGAACGAAGGACTGTTTCTTTTATAAATTTCCTACTATTGTTCGATTGTGTTTTGCCCTAGTGACGTGAACAGAAATTTATGCGTGATGTTTTTTTGTGCGGGCCATTGATCAGGTTTCAACCCAGGGTGGGGTCAATTTTCCTGTTCATACGTTATGATAACGTTTTTATCGACCAAACCATGCCGAAGCGCTTGCGCGCGAACTGTTTTCTGAAACAGTATCTCTACACAACAACCACTATGGCTCCATCACGAAATTCATACGCTCGGACTACCGGTATTCGTGTTTTTGTGTTAAGGTGTTAAACACACTATAAATAAATATCTCTGTTATTTTTATCTGTGTGTTTTTGTTAAGAGGTTAAAAATCCGAGACTAAACTAATGGCTTATTATTCCTTATCCGTGTGTTGTATTAAATATCTGTTTTCTATTTAAAAGACATGTCTGTGTATTCGCTTTTTTTTTTTTTCGCTATAAAGCCAGTGTTGGTAAAGGGACTTGTTTCAAAGTTAATATGTCTCGTAGACTAATAGGTATTTTTAATAATAGTTTGTTTGTTAAATTCTTACATGTGTGTATGGTTTAGCTAAGTTAAGAATTATCCGACTTATTTTTTATGTGGTGGGTGTAGTAGTGAGACAAATTCCTTAGTTTACTCCTTATATACGTTTCTCGTCTATTGTTAAACTCGTGCGAAAGCAAATTATATTTGGGTTTTGAAAAATTATCCGTGATACTTACAACTTGTAATACTTTCTGATAACAACACTCTAAACTTGTATACACTATTAGTCTATTTTCAAATACTTGGGAGAAGAGGAATTTTTTTAAAATCTTGGATGTAGCGCAAAGATGTTTGGGTAGATCGATAAATTGATTTGATTCCACAACACATGCGCTCGAGTCGTATTTCTGTACTCACAAGCTGCTTCTATAAAGAACTTCTCATAGTAACTACAAACATATTACGTTAAAAATAACTAAGGACTCGAGTCACTACAAACTACCTAACCAGCCCGTGAAAATTAGACAACCTAATAGTTTAGAAAATAGCGTATTTTGGTTTTTAAAACAATACTGAACTACACACGGAAATAGATAGAGATAATACAATCAACATTTTACATTAAGTCACCTTGCTATAACCATGATTGAAACTAACATACACTTTAATAAATACTTATATTTTCGTTATTTTAAAAAAGGACAGGTCAACTCGGTACTGTCTCGCGAACGGGCTGGGTTTTAAATCCATATCTTTGCTTCCACAGCGCGCGCGCGCGTGGACCGTTCTGATATGTTAACACCTCTTTCCTTTAATAACAGACTAAACAATAAGACTAGTTATAAGGCAGAGTAGGCGTGTGTATACCTATAAGTCTGTGTTTTATTTACCTGTTTATTCTCTCTCTATCTTTCTCTCTTCTTCTCTCTCTTTCTCTCTTCCTCTCTCTCTCTCTCTCTCTCTCTCTCTCTCTAGGCGTCTGTACCTCTCTCATCTTCTTTCTCTTGAACGTTCATCTCTGTGTCTCTTCCTCTCTCTCTCTCCTCCTTTTAATTTCTCTCTCCCATTCACAGATGTATTTAATTCATTTCCGTAAATCTCGCGTATAATACGCACTCGTGTATAATACGCATGCTTGATTTAGCGCAACATTTTCTGGTAAAATGGAAATTCGTGTATAATACGCGCCATAATTTTTCAAGATTTTATTTTATAAAACATTTGTTAAAAAACTGAAAGTATAATAATAAACAGAAATAGGTACGCAACACCTACATTTTAGGTACTTTGGACTGAAAGACCATGTCGCTTCATAAAACGAACTGCCCATCCATATGACGCTTTAAATGTTGTTGGGCTTGTACGAGATTTTGTAAGTTCTAGAGGTAAAGTCGTATTTCAATGCATGAAACACCGATGCCTTGTTACCTTCTATCCACTACCCACTCCAATAATGGTTTTTCTAGGTCTGGAAGATCTGGTGGTGACCCACGATTCGCCTTTTTCTTACTAAGCAACACTTGCAGCACCTCTTTCTTTTTTCGCCATAATCAAATGTTACACTCGTTAATGGAAAAATGTCGACTTGCTGCCCGATTGCCGTTAGATTCTGCATATTTTCCACTAAGAGCTTTTCTGCTGCAGTATAACATTTTCTCGAATTCATTTTTGGGGCTCAAAATAATAAAACGACAAATTTCACAACCAAGCTTAATATCAAAACAGATTGAAGACCAAGAGTGCGAAATGCGTTTTGCGACAATGTCTGACACATACGAAAACACAGGGCACATTCAATTTCGCGCCATTTTCACTGTTAAATTGTTACAAAAACTTGACAGACTTTCCAATGTAAGTTACTTTCGAAATCGAACATGACTTTTTTTTTTTTAGTACTCGCGTATAATACGCACCCGAGTTTTAGCGGGCAAAAATGAGTAAAAATTGTGCGTATTATACGCGAGATTTTACGGTATGTGTGCCTAACGTCTTTTTGTTCATCTTTTCACAGATGGAGTCAATTCAACGACGGGGCTATGCCTGTTTACGCTGCCAGTCTGTTTTCAAGCGAGGTCATGATCTTACTCGGCATATGGCCACAGCACACGATGAGTGCGCTTTCTGTGGTTTAGTATTTACCAGACCCGATACGCTGAAACGTCACATAGAGAATAAACATGGGTCCGGCTCAGCACAAACAGACACATCAGTGGCACAAACCAACATAATATGTAGCAGATGTGGGGATACTTTCACCCGCCGCGTCGACCTATCACGACACACCAAAACCAGGCACTCGCTGACTCTACTAGTATGCGAGGTCTGCAATAAAAACTTTACCCGCCTTGACAATCTACGCATCCACAAAAAACACCAACACACCTCTTCAACAGCAGCAGACACAGCAGCAACACCGCAGAACCCACCAATACCACCGCACCATAATGACCGCGTACTATCATCAGGTGTCACAACAACAGACTCGACGCACCAACAGACACCACCAGCCGGTGCCATAACAGACTCAGCCTCTATGGCGATCTCTACCACCACAACAACCTCCACACTACCAAGAGCCCCTTATTCAACAAGTCCCACCCCATCTCACCCACCAAAAACAGGCCAGATCAAGAAACGCCCCATGACCAGTACCCAACCCCATATCAAAAAACCCCGCTTGACGTCTGAAGAAGACAGCTTACGAGACTTACAGGCTGACATTAAAGAAATATATACACAGAATTGGAGTGCGATCAAGACACACGCAAATAAACATAAATATTTTATCGCTTTTGCTTTCTGTCTTTACACAACAGACAAAACGCTTCAAAATTAACTTCAGTCACCACGTAGTTTTGAGAAACAGAGAAACAAATGACCTCCGTTTCTTTCATGCCTCAAATAATAATAGTTGTGTGTTAGATCAACCCCACTTAGTAAACAACATTACAGATTTCAAATCTTTTCTCTCAAACTTACAAGACACCGACATTATCACAAACGCACAATTAAACCGACCAAACACAAAATATTATGTTGAAGCCATCCCGGCCACATCCTTCTATCTATATCATATTCAAGACCACTCAATCGCTTGAACAAACACCACAACAAAATAGACAAAAACACATACTTAGACGTCCTCAACACACAACAAGCACAGGGTGGGAAAAATATCGGGTTCAGAGCACACAAATCCTCCATCTACACATATGAACAACACCGCAACGCCCTATCTTACTTTTACATAAAACGACAGGTACACCCCGACAACGTCACCACCTCACCCCTCAACATTTAAACTGTCTGTACACACAGATACCTACAGGTATATACAACACCTCTATTTCTTACGACGTGACGACAATGTGACGACACCTCTCAAGGTCTGGCCTGTACCCCTGTGATAATATATATAATGTAAATAATGTAACAAAACACCACTAATATATAAATATGTATTATTTACAAATGTTTGATAATGTAAAAAAATACTGTCTTTCCTATATAATTATATATTCATTTGCTAAAAAATTACTGCATAATGTACATTTTGTAAAAAATACTGTACATATATCCTCCTGTTAAACGATACTATATATGTACTCTTATATATTACCATATATGTTTTGCTATTACAAAAACACTATTGAATATAAAATAAAAACTATATTAACTAAAACGCCTTTTTGTTACCTATATCGTCCGTTGCATGTCTCAATATATCGTCTAACTGTTGTAAAATAACTGTTTGTATAACTGTTTGTATAACTGTTGTAAAATAACTGTTTGAATAACTATTCGTCTAACTGTTGTAAAATAACTGTTCGTCTAACTGTTTGTCTAAATATAACGTATACATATCGTCTTCTTGTTTTCTAAATATATATGTCTAAATATATCGTCTTCCTATTGTCTAAAAGTCTTCTTCTTATCTAAATATATCGTCTAACTGTTGTAAAATATATGTCTAAATATATCGTCTTCTTATTATCTAAGTCTATCGTCTAACTGTTCGTATAACTGTTGTAAAATATGTCTATATGTAAAATAAACAATACACAACAATACCGTGACGCACTTTCGATGGTAGACCTAGTGCAGGTCTCTAACACTTCACTCCCATATATATATATATATATATATATATATATATATATATATATATATATATATATATATATATATATATATATATATATATATACAACAATTAAAATACACGCACACAATAACCCATACCCCAACACACCCCACTATACATCGTCATCCTCCCCCTCGCATAAAAACAATACCCGCTTCCTTAAAAAATCCATTAGTAACCTAAGTCCCTGTTATCGATTTTTATATTTTCCTCTTTAACTCAAGTATTCTTTTAAAAGAGATCATTAACTATATACTTCTATCTAACACTTCACTCCTGCGTCATACATACAACCACCAGCTACACCCCAGCACACACCCATGAGGCATCACCGCCAGCCAAAAAACAATACCCGTTCCCTTAAAAAACCCCTTAGTAACCTAAGCCGCCGTCACCACAGATGCATCCTGACAACGTCACCACATCTCCGTATATATGAATGTATATATGTATAAACAAACACACCCAACATCACACAAAAATCCCCCTAACCCACCCCGCCAGCTACATCGTCACCCACGCCACCACAAAAAAGGCACTTCAAAAAACCTCTTAGTAACCTACCATTATCGATTTTTAAATTTTCCGTCATTATCGATTTTTTATATTTTTTATATATATTGTATAAACAAACACACCCGCCATTATCGAACTAATATATAAAAAGTCATACGTCTGATCGTCAGAGGAAGCCCCGCTGCTAAAATATATCGCTATATAAAAGTCATGTACCAACGCCTGATGCGCCACATGAGTATTTCCTTATATAAAAAGTCACACGCCGCCGCCTGAATACTAACCGTTTTTTTCTTGCTATATAAAAGTCATGCGCCGCCGCCTGAGAACGCCTGAAATCGATCGGAGTATTTTGCTATATAAAAGTCACACGCCGCCGCCTGAATACTAACCGTTTTTTTTTCTTGCTATATAAAAGTCACACGCCGCCGCCTGAATACTAACCGTTTTTTTTTCTTGCTATATAAAAGTCATGCGCCGCTGCCTGAGAACGCCTGAAATCGATCGGAGTATTTTGCTATATAAAAGTCACACGCCGCCGCCTGAATACTAACCGTTTTGCGCAAATGTTGTTTGAGTCCATTTTTCAGCTGGACGCTTTCGTCACTTTGTACACCGTGCTTTGTTCATTCCTCAGTGCTGCTCTTCTGCCGGACTTGCAAGGCTATCTACGAATTTCCTTTAGTCAGCTCGGATTTGATGTACTGTTCAATATATATTAATTCAGCCTAAGGGACTTTGCTTCAATTCTCCCCGCCCCCCCCCCCCCCCCCCCCCCTTTAAAAAAAATTCCTTTTCTCAATTTAATGGATTTCAATGTTTCTAATGTTATCCAATCGTATTTTCTGGAATCTCGAGTATATTTTGCTGTATTCTCTGTATATTGTTGAAATGTTGTTGAACTTATAGTCAACACTCTGAACTGCCGTCTCTTCCTGGCTCTTGGCAGTTTGATAACTTTTTTTTTTTTTTACATCAGACACAAAAAAAGTTTTTTCTCGTAAGGGAGTCCTTCAATTTACTGGAGTGAAATCTTGTCTTTATTTGTTTTGGTGAAGTAGTTCTGATCTTTAGCCTTACTCTTGCTACCACTAGGGGATGATTACTTCCAACATTTGCCCGTCTTCTTACTTTCACAACTTGCAGTGGAAGTCGATATGTGCCGTTGATCATTATGTGGTCCGCCTGGTTTCTGTCACAGAAATTTGGTGAATCCCACATTAGTTTGTGAGTTTCTTTGTGCTGTAACAGTGTTCCTCCATTGACCAGGTTGTTAATGTCGGAAAAGGCTATTAATTTGTCACTATTGCCATTTGCTTTTCCGCTGCCTTATCTCCCCATTACTCTTTCGTTGTACGTATTATGTGTTCCAACCTAAGCATGGACGTATTCCATTAGTGTGATGAGGTCACACCTTTGTGTAAATTCTATTTCGTTTTGTAACTTTGATAAAACTTATCCTTGACCTCTTTGTCACCGTCATTTGTTAGTGTATAGCATTGTATTGTAGTGATGCTGGTGAATCTCCCTCTCAGTCTTGCTCTTATCTTTTGTGGATTGGCTTCCATTTGAATAAAGATCTTTCTATGCCCTTCTTCGGTATAATGGCTATACCATCACTGTGTTGGCCATCCTCTCTTCCAGAGTAAAGTACTCTTTCTCATGTTGCTGTTTTCACTCTTACATTTCAAAATCCTATTCTGGTTTCGTGTTTAGCAGTCAGGATATCGGTTTCCATGTCAGTGGCTTCCTTTCGGCTTTCACAACTGGCAATCATACAAGCCTTAGACTCCGGATGTCCGTACCGCAGCAAAGCTTGTTCATCTTTTGTTGTTTCTGTAACGTGAGTGTTTTTAACTTAGACACGGATGTCGGCCAATCCAGAAGTCACGATTGTTCAAGACACATGGCCACCACCCGAAAAGACCAAGAGGTAGCATTGTCAAGAAAATCAGCAACAACCCGACATGTTCCGAGCAGCCTGCGTAGTTCTGGCTTGTTCTTTAATTATTGTCAGTAAGTTTATAGAACACAGTCGCTGCTGTAGAAATAATATAATTCTCAGCTTTTGTATTTTGGTTCATTATTCTCATCCAAGGATCCCATTTCTGTTGTCAGCTGTGCAGTTTACCAATGCTCACTCAATGCACGAACATTTGAGGTGCATATCTGAAGATGTTGCTAGAAGAGAATGGTGAGGTAGCACACCAGACTCCTTTCAACGGTAGCCGAGTTGTGTCATACGCTGCTTACCAGGGAACCCTCATCACTTTTGTTTTTAAATGGCTGAGCTTCTTCTTCTTCCTCTTCTTCCTCGTTCGTCCTGAAAAGGACGTTGGTTGCGTTGTGTCTGTTTACACCGGAGCTGCGATATCTGCGCCTTTCGGCCGACACATCCGACTTCAGCACTGCATTTTTTGGGACCGGGTTTGCCTTCCCTCTTCGATCCCTACTCTCTCAGCCAGACTGCAGTGATGCAGCCTGTTTCCAGGACCACCACGTGGAGGTGGAGTAGGGTCTTGGTCAGCTCTGGTTCGCTGACCCTGACGCAAGCAGTCAAGCTATGGGCCGCTGACTGCATTCTCTGTTGTTGCATCTTTGGGTCCCAAATGGCTGAGCTGAATTACTTTCTTTTTTTGACCTGTCCATATTGTTGTCGAAAGCTTTGTGACTCAATTTCTAAACAATGAGGCAGTCGTCCTCTTGCCCAACCATCCACATTCACTTTTTACAGCAGACATTTTTTCTTATAGATTTCAGAGAAATAAAGACTACATTTCTAGGTTGGGTTAAAGTTGTGAATTCCACAAAATCCGCTCAAGTAGAGAAACAAACCAAGCACAGTTTTTTTTTTCACTTTGTTTAGTTACTTTTATTATCTTCCATTTTTTTAAAATCTGCAGATAACAAAGTGAAGCGCCCTGTAGATTGGGCTAATTACCTAAATTGTTTAATAATTCTTCTTCTCTTCTTTGATCCTTATCCACCGACTGTAAAAGCAGTTAGTGACGATCATGCCTGTTGGCGTCTTGTATGACAGCAACAAACTGCTTCCACACTGCTCGGTCGGCGGCTATCCTTCGTGCAGTGCCCCATCTTTCGTTTATTCTTTGCCTCCACAGTTCTCCGCCAAGTTGTTTTTGGTCGGCCGCTCTTTCGATTTCCTTCAGGGGTCCATAGCATAGCTGTTCTTGTGATGGCATCGGGGTCTCTTCTGCGGACGTGGCCAACCCAACTCCAGCGACTGCCAGCTATGATAGTGTGCATGTCTTCTTGGTTGCTTCGAGTAAGCAGTTCTTGGTTGGTGATGGTATTTGGTTAAATTTTCGGAGAATTTTCCTAAGGCAGATTGTGTGCAAAGAAGACTATTTCAGCATTTCCTTCTCTGTTACTCTCCAGCATTCTGCAGCACAGAAAGTACACAGCTCTCATATAATCTTAATTTGGTGTTAGTGCTGTACTGAAACGACTTCCAGATTTTGTTTAAGACTAGCAAAAGCTGTTCTCGCTTTATTATTTCTGTTGTTGATGTATTAGCATGTTCCGCCGTCTGTTGTTACTATGTATCCTAGGTATGTAAATGTGTCTATCTGTTCCAGTTTCTGGTTCCTTATTGTTATGGGCTCATGATTGCCCACATTTAATGTTAAGACCTCTGTCTTCTTTGGATTGATGTTCAGACCCACCTGCTGGCTATACTTATTCAGTCTATCTGTTTTTTCTTGGATGTTTTGATGTGGATGTGCGAGTAGTGCAGTGTCATCTGCGTATTCCAGATCTTCCAGTGTAGAAAACGTTGTTCATTATATGTCTCTCCGACTGCCCTCTGGTGTCTGGCGCATCACCCAGTCTATGACTGTCAAAAATAATGTTTTTGATAAGGGGCATCCCTGTCGTACTCCTGTATTCACCTCATAAGTTAGTCTGCTGAACCCAACACTACATGTAAAGTTAGTGTTATGAGTAAAATTCATAACATTTGTGTCGATATCATTAGATGGTTCGACAAGGCTTCTCGTTTGTTTATTATACGTAGTCCTGGGTAACACAGGAAGTGACGTCATTGCCTCGAGGTGGAGTTTGGCAGACGTGAAGGTTTGGATTAGCAGACGGCAGAGATTGTCTGCAGGGACTTCGTTGTGTTTAGCTTATGGCGAGTGGACGTATGTCTCTGAGATCATGAAATTTATATAATATTGTGACGCATCCCTATTATGTACCATCACTAGTGCATCAATATACTTCTGTGAGATGTATCTAGCTATATTTTACAAGGGAGAATGGATGCTGCGTATCAAGTGAGTCTGAATTAATAAAACTTGGAAGTCTATCAAAGGATAGTGTTTGAGCTACGACGGTACAGAGACTTTTCAAAGACCGCATATGTGACGCCATTATATATATTGGCTTGTTTTGAAATGCATGTGGAGCAGCGTCTCAAATAACATTAAATGTATTGTATTCGTGCCACTTCGCCTTGGTGACTTTACTACGGCGTTTTGAACGTCAACTGTGTGCGTGGTCTTCTTTTTATTCGAAATATTTTTTTTCCCCGGGGGTCGATGTAAACTGTTAAGTTATATTCATAGAGGGGGAGTTAAATGTTTGAGATCCTCACATGTACTTGCACATGATGTCAACGTCTTTTCCTGTAATAAATCGTATCGTCATTCACGTTCAACAATGGGTACAGTATGCCTTACTTACCAATTGGTCAGTCTTATGACCCAATAGTTACCGTAACGTATGTCTTGTCATCATTATCCATAACGAAGCGACGGCCCACAACAACATTCGCACCATAAGTCACCAATATCAGAAACGCAGCGGTAACGGATACTTTACACGTTTGGATGACGTATTGGCACGTCTTGCATCGTGTCAAGTGATACGGTGTCGTACAAATAGGTTGTGAGTTATTTTTCGCCCGTCTGAGTAGAGTGGATGGTGATAAATACGTGAGAAAAAAAAAAGGTGTGAGAAATAGGTTTCACGGGGTGATAGCTTAAGGAAAAGATATGTCTCTGGAATGAGTAGTTTCTCTATTCCAGCCTATCTATACGACTATAAGTTAGTACAAGACAACCTTGCCCTCCTCATACATATAAATATAAGTTTAACTACACACACATACAGGTATATGACAAAAAGACACACAAACGTGAAAAACAACGGTTAATTGGGTATGGATCTGACCAACACACAAAGCTAAGTTTCTTTTGTTGTTTATTATAATTTAAACTTGACAACACCAAATATCTAAAGAAAGATCAAATAAAATCAGATTTACATACATATGAAAATAGCAGAATAAATGTGCCCTCCCTTTCTGGAGAAAAAAAACCCAAAAAGTTAAGAACCCAAAGGTCGAAGGTTTGCACTATGTTACAGAGTAGACAGTAAGGTAAACAGGTTCCTACTATAGGCTACCCAGTAAAGTTAACAAGTTTAAGCAAAATCCAATGTTGGTAAAGTCCCTGTAACCAAGAAAAATATTCACTCTCTCTTTCATACAGTAGTCACTCAATCACTCTTACCTACTCTTTGTGATATCCCTTGGAAATACAATTATCCTGAATATAAAAAAGGTCAGGTTAAATTCCCAAATTGGCCCCAGTCCATCCTCTAACAATAAAGACTAGTGAGGTGAACACCGAATCTGGTGTTGGTTTTTCCTGGAGGAACAATATGTCACCGCCAATAGTTGATGAAGAACCGTGATCTTGGGGTTCACAGTTAAAAGAGGAAAATACGTCCAGTATTGGGAGACATCTGGTTGCTAAAAATGCTACAATTGATAAATGATGATAATCCTATCGGCTGGCTCTGTGGTAGAGTCACTATTCTGAAACAGCGTAAATTCTGGATGCTACGTTTGAGTACGACTGTCAGAAGTCGGGAATTAATGTTATTTTTTCCACACCCCAGTGGGCTGATAAATTGAAAAAATATTGCTGGGTTTTGTAAGTCCAGTTAAATTTTACACGTTAAAATGTTTCTCATGTATCGTTGGCAAAACTTGCTCACCAATGAAATTGGTGACGCACAAGCCAAGAAACGACAACATTAACCAATCAGGAAAAAGACCAAAAAGACCTCTGGACGCCCTTGATCATGTCTGCTTGGAATATATAAGAAACATTTATGGAAAAATGCTACTATTCTATATAGCTATATATTTGCACACAGACGGGGACAAGACGATCTCTTATCCACTCCGTCAGTCCTGATTAAATTTAAAAGACACACGGTGTCTTTAGCCTACCCTGTTGCCCGTCGTTAAGTAGCTATTAATTTAATCGGTGTCTGATAGTTTATTCGTATGATATTAAATAATAGGCACTCATAATAAATACGCACAATGAAATAAAACGTGAATTCTTTTCTGTCACTATCAGTCGCGCCTAGAATTTAACCCAGTCAGCTAAAACCATCTCTTCTTGTGTGCTGAAAATTAACATTATAACTGAACATCTGGAATGAAATAACTTCGCGTTATTTTATATCACTAGTGTTTTAACAGCTAGAAAATCTAAGTGAATTTTGATGGTAAAAGCTTAACACTTTTAAACACGTAAGCACTAATTTCTATTACCAGAAAATCGGAATGAAAATCCCCACGAATGCTATTAACACATTTTCCACAATGGTTCTAGAACTACGTGCTTAGACTATCCAAAAATTCTGAGTGACAACTGATAGCAGGTTTAAGAAAGTTTATATATCATTATGTTTCTCTGATCTATAGATGATGTTACTTTTCGCACTATTGTGTGAGTAACGGAGAATGAGAAACATGAGTTCTCCAGATAAAAGTTTACGGTCGGCCTTTCTCGGAAGTTCGACCGCCATCAAAGACTTATATCCGTGTAACGGGGTTCTCGAAGATTTTTGCCGTCATCGACATCAAAGCACACTCGGGAAAATCCTGGATCTCCCATTGTGGACTTCAAAGACTCTGTGTTTTTCACGTGCCGTCTGTCAGGTATCGTATGATTGACAGATAAGCTCGCGTGAGAAAACTAGGTAAACAAACCGGATTCGCAATCTGTTATGTCTGACAGGTCACGACAGTTTGTAAACTTCGTTTAATTATGTTCAAAGAAAAGAGGCGTGGGTGAAAAAGTGAGTAAAAACAGGCTGTAAATGCCTGGTTTTTGCTAGCACATCATAGAACGCTACGAGGTCACAAAAAGACTGTCAGATTACTGTAGGCTCTCTTTCCATTATACGTCACATACGGCTGAGTAGCAAAGTGGCTGCCACTCACAGTTTTTAAACGGAAATTGACCAACGCTCCCTCACCTGTTTGTCACATCCATAGGCTACCACGGGTGGCTCGATGAACAATTTTTGAGTCGCTGGATTAGCTTTGAGAAGAATTAGGGGGTGACAACATATAAACGACTCCCCAAAAACCAAGCATAGGTCACTATCGTCATCTCGCACACGTCATCTAACATTGGTGCAACACTTGTTTACCAAGAGTGCTATGTGGCACGCAAACACCATGGAAATGAATCGTCGGCCGTCATCTACCCCAGAGAGGCTCCCGACATTAACCCCTCTCCTGACATGAAAACCATTGGTTTCCGTCAGAGAGACAGACGACCAACAATACAAATGCTCTAACAAATATAACTAAAAACGTATGCAACAATACTGATGGTATATACCATTAAGGTACAACGAACGATTCTAATTAACTCTATAAATTCTATTTACTCACTATTGGAAATACATAATTAATCTAAAGTATTTGTGATTTACACCATAATGACAATAAGATCCATTCAATCCTCCACAGGTGAAATCACTAACCACTGCTCGATTATCAACTAGTCCCATAAAGTATCAAAAAAGTACAATGTCTCTACAAAGCCACAAAGAACGAACTTCATTTTCAAAGGGATGAACATTGGATTCACCAGCCCGTCTGACATTCTGCCCTTCCTTTATTGAATTTTTTGTACTGAATTCATTTATTCTCACATTATTTTACAAATTAATTTAAAGGAATTCAACGTTGTGAAAGTAAAATAATAGCATTCTCACATTCACAGCATCTAATTATAAAAGTATCTAATTATGAAATAAAATATGTTCAAAAGTAAAAAAAGCAGACATGGCCAAACCATCATAGTTGGGACTGTTCTACTTGGGTCTGCAGGGGGTGGCATTTTAGGCCTTGACGTATCTTCTGAACCTAAATTCAACATTATATAATAATTTTGAAACCTGATCATGGGGCATGCAATCAATATTCATAACGAAGATATGTAACTTGCCACTCGACAATATGAAGAAGACATTTTTCTGAAATCGAGAATGTATTTTACCACCTGTGAGTCTGTAAAAAGATAAAGTATCAAAAGGAAACTGATGGCTATCACATGATGCTTTGTGGTGATAAAATGTCTGAAGAACTGTTGTCCAGACTTTCAATGACTAAAACAGTCAAGTTGAATTCTTGAGTTAACTCTTCGACTCCGGAACAACGCTCAGAGCGTTGGTCAGATTTGACACCTGTGCCAAAACAACTCCCAGAGCGTTGTTTTTAGTCTTTCACGAATTAAAATTACTGCACAGGGTTGAAAATAATTGCGGGGTCAAAGAGTTAACAAACACTATCGGTGGACTCTGTAATAAGAAAAAAGTGGTCTGTAGTAGGAAAGTCACTAAACGTTTTATTAGAATCAAATGCAAAACAAGTGGAATGCAGAGCATCCAGGTCACACGCAAAATGAAGCATACTACCAACTCAGCAGAAGAGAACAAGTGATTATCTTCAGACTCCGCAATGGCCACAACAGATTGAGATACCATCTATTCAACATGCCTGCATGTCAAGTGCCATCTGTTTAAAATCTTTCTATGCTTCTTCGTACATTTCATTTATGTCTCCAGTTCTCTTCTCTGCGTCTTTTTCCGTTTACCTCTATCCTTCTTCTTCTTGGGTCCTTAGCCACTGAACGACAAAGCAGTCAGTGACCATCTCGCGCTAGTGGCGTCTTGTAGGGCAGCAACAAACTGTCCCAATTTTGCTCGGTTTTGCCCCAACTCTTGTTCATGCTGTGCATCTCAGCCGCCCCTTTTCTCCGCTCAGTTGTCTTTGGTCTGCCTCTCTTTCGCCGCTCTTCTGGGGTCCAAAGCATAGCAGTTCTGATGATGGTGTTAGGGTCTCTTCTGAGGATATGGCCAACCCAGTTCCAGCATCTGCCTGCACTGATGATGTTCATGCATTTTTGACTGCACCGTGTAAGCAGTTTCTGGTTGGAAATGGTATTCGGCCAAAAAATTCGAAGAATTATCTTTAGGCAGGTTGAGTGGACAGATCTAACTCTATTTCCTGGGGGGATTCCAGAAAATAGACTGCCTTGTAATACTATGTCACGTAATTTACTCTCCTTGCTCTGCAGTGATGGTCCAACAATGGCCAAAACCTAGATGTCGTAGATTTGTGATAGGTGATTAAGACTTAGTTTGGTCCCTTCTGAATAGATTAGAATGAGTGATAGCCACAGTGAGAGATGATAATAGAAATAGAATTCCACGAGTGAGATGGTAGAAATCAATAGAGGCTGTCTCTGAAATCGAGAATCTTCTCTCTTTCTCAGCCTATCTTCTACAACAGATTTAGAGGAGTCAGACAGTCTATTGCCTACATATATTTATATATATATATATATATATATATATATATATATATATATATATATATATATATATATATATATATATATATATAACCACTCACGTGCACACACACAATTGACGACAGTGAGACACACAGACGTGAAAAAACTATAACAATCATTATATAGATATTTTGGATCGAGCTGACCAACACGCTGATTAAGTTCAAGAGAATTTTTAATTATCAGAAAATTCCATCACAACACATACAATTACATCAAACATATACAAATAGTCCTAAAATCAAGGAATTTCTACAAGAAATGATAGACCCACAGTATGGTCCTTTCCCTCGATGTTTAGCCCACAGTCCTGTTAGAAGAAAAGATGATAGCCCAAAGAGTCACGGATACATCTGCTGTAATCTAATGATTTCCCCTTAAAGGTATGAACAGACTTTGATACTATAATCTATCCTAAGAAAAATTATTGTTATCAACAAAACTTGCATAAAGAAAATTTTAAACAGCAAAAATGGGTGCCAAACTACAACAATAAAGGAATCACTCAGTCCTGCATTCACTCTATTCAGTCAGCCGTGATCACGTACGTTCATGCATACTTGCAGCTTTAGTAGCAACTTCTGGAAACACAATTTTTAGGACATGCATATACAGAATCTTCAATGATAGCCGTTGCCAAGACAACCCCAGTTCCAAAAAGACGGGTTGAATTCACTGCTTCAGGGAACATTATCTTGGTTCTACTTATTTTAGGATATCTGGTTCTGTCACATTAAAATTGTCCAGGCACGAACGTTAACAGCGAACACAGTGTCAATAGCTTAGGTTTCTAGTAATGAGGAATGTCAGGTCGGGTGTCTTATGTTAGTATAGGAATTTAGTTGGTCACACCACCACTTGTCAACAGTGTCGGAAAGTTATTGATTGTAATATCTTACTTGCCACAAAGGCTGAAAATGTACTCGAGGTTTTTCTCTGGAAGAGTTAAATCAGGCTCGATGGACCCGTTATTTCATTTAACCGTTAAAGTTCTTGTAAAGGTTATACACCAAGTCTTTAAGGAAAATGTTTTAGTTCTTCACAGATATTTCTCTGTACTACAACGCTGGCAAAGTTGGGTTACCCCAGTTTCACTGAATAAAGAAAAACAACAATATGCAATATTTATACATACTATGTTCTACGGTTATAACTTACATTGTAAACTGCAAGCGGAGGCTTGACTTATCGTTTAAAACTTCCCGTGAAATAAGTTATATTCATAAAATCAGTCATCATGAATTAGAAATACCTACGTATTTCGTCAATACTCAATGATGAATCGGGCATTTATAATTTAGTTGAAATATTCACGACGGGTTATTAGCAGTTAACTTAAATATATTTATAGCTGCATGAGTTTTAAGCTAGAAATTATAATTTATTCTGCTTTCCACTGAAACACGTCAGCTAGAGAATATAACAAACTTATAAATTAATTTCTTCTTCACAAAAGAAACTAGTTAAAATATAATAGGCGATTTATCCCTTAAATCACTCACAAATAATACTAGATATTTAATATAATATTTACCTCAACACAGAACTACTAAGAACTTAAACCACTTAGATCCAACTAATTGATGCTTCTATTAACAGAGATTCTTAGGAATCGAACGAGGTCGTTCTAGTCTTGACTGCGAAGTTACTGAGTGACTGAAATCTAAAACTCTGGTTATAACTTAAACCAGACAAAGGATGCGCGCTATTTCAAAACCCCCGTCTCCCCCTCTCTTAACACTTACGTTAAATCAGGCGACTGCCATAACATGCCAAGAGTGCGTCTTCACACCTTCGTCTAACTATTCTCATTCCTGAGCAATGCATGAGCGTCAAATCACACTTCAAGAACTCCGCCGAAGAAACGCTGTGTCAGGTGAAAAATGTAGACGGTATGTCTCATTAGATGGCAGTTTCCACACCTCACCGAGCAACGTAGCCGTAAAAGCTACGTGTCAGATGGAAATACCAGACCATATGACTGAAATCATGTCTGAATGGACGAATAATCACATTATTCGTTACCATGACATCTTATGCAATAAATGCGTTTCTAAATGAGAATCGAAACAGGCGAAAGTTTGAATGGGAAAGTAAATTTTATGTCGCAAAGAAACGAATGAAAAAAACACAGGAAAAGGATAAAAGAGCGATAATAAAGTAGAGGACACGGGTAGAAAAAGAAAAGAAATATAGAAAATTTAATGATCCTAAATCTCTATGCGACAGAACGTCCCCCCTTTAAGATATGGAAGCACTCCATGTCTACGTTATGGAAATAAATTTCATATATCCGTAGCTTCAGGGTGTCTGTCCTCTTCCCTCTCATCTCCCCCCTCCGTCTCTCTCCAATTCCTACTCAAGTCTACTCCCAAAGTTTCCTTTCTCTGGAATGTCTCCCATCGCGCTTGAAAGAGCGTCGCCGCTTCTGACATTTTTGAAAGATTCCGTGTGATTGCAGTGGAATTTCCCTGCCACTATCGTCATCTTCGTCAGTTTTGGCGATCGTCAGGAGACGGTCGGAGGTTGGGACCGGTCTTTCCAAGAATCTCTTTAACAGATTTAAATGGAACACTTTCTCCTTTCCTTTAATAGAGATCTGGTAGTTAGCCTTAGAAATCTTTTTCAGGACGGTAAACGGCCCTTGCCATCCGATCCTCAGTTGGTTGTTTCCGGTAGGGAGTAACACCAAAACTTTCTCTCCTGCTTCCAGTTCTCTTTCTTTCGCGACTTTCCTGTATCGGTTAGCGTGCTTTGTGCGTGCTCGCTTAAAGTTGGTCTTCGCTAGATCCCATCCTAGTTTCAACCTATCCTTTAAATCCGACACATATTTACTTGCTGAGACCACTGTCTCATCAGCCTTGTGGTCTGTCAGCGACCAAAGTAAGGCTTCGAGCGGGCCCTTAATGGGTCTGCCGAATAAAAGCGTGGTTGGCGGAAATCCTGTGGACGTATGAGGAGATTCTCTGTAGCCAAAAAAAGCTGCAGGAATACAAAGATCCCAATCGTCAGGTTTCACTTGTGCCAGTTTACTTAGCTGTGATGGACGAACTCAGCTGACCCGGATTGACCCTGAATTTTGTTGGACGAAAGAGTACGACCCTTTGTAACGACCCCTTCGTATAGCATCAGTGGCCCCGAAAATTGTTGTAATTCTTGTCATACGGGACTTCTTTTCACGTGGATTCATTAGCTATGCAACTGTTCCACACAGAGGGCAAACACGTTTGCTGATTGATATGCGGACAGTTTACCTATCGTTCATTCTGGTCATCGCATTGATTTAAGGAGAGATTAAATCACGCCCACTAACATCTCTTGAACAATCATAGGCAGGTATTTTAACTAACTTGGCCAGTGGGGGGCGTTGCCAGAATCAAACAGATAATGCGACCACGATCAAAGAGACAGACTGAGGGATTTCAGGGGAGACTATCGGTGCTATCAAAGACAGTAGTGGTCCCTGATACGAGACGCAGTTTCTTGCCGCTATTTTCGCGCCTCGGTGTCAACCGCAGAACTGATCGCAGGGAAAGCGAACGGGGAAAGCCGAAACGGGCAGCAGCGAGCGGAGATACGGAAACCAGGGGGCGGCTTCTCTCCTTGATTTGGCGGTCAGATCCCCCAAAGTTCCTGGGATGAAAAAAGCTGTCAAGTTTCTCATGTCCCACTCAACTTACATTCCATTTTAGATAAATAGACCATGAAGAATAGACACTTTATCACTCGCTGGCCACACCTTTACAGAAGCACTAGCTTTATTGAAATCTTGTTATAGATTTTCCCCTGGATATATATATTGCAGTGATTTCTATTCTGTGCAAAGCGGTAATATATATTGTGTAAAGTGATCAGTGGTCTAGTCCAGTCATTCTATTTCAATGGATTTTGTGTTAATTTAAATCTATTAAATTAAACCATCTCAATAGTTCCAGTTGTAAATATAATGATCTATCTATTATATTATTTCAAAAGATAATAGATGCTTAAATTAACTTTTAAAGTCGCGAAGGAATTTATAATTAATAAATTCAGTTAAGTCCTAGTTTCATAGATGTGTGTTTTAACCACTAGAATTCGCGCAGTGTTTATTAAATACATAATTAAATACTCGAGTGTATTATAGGCTTAACGGGAAATTTATCGCGCTTGATTTTTCGGTATGTTACATGTCTTTTTTTCTTTCATACAGAGTGATCGTAACCTGCGGTCCCAGCTAAATAAAGAAAGAAATAAAGAAATCATCCTATAAACTTCCAGTCATATTGAAGAAACATTTCTTTTAAATATAATCTTTGTGGCGGTCCTTTGCGACCTAGCTGTCATAATTAAATGAAATAAAGCCCATCCAAGAACATTTAAAAGAACAATCGTCAAATTACCATTACAAATCAGTAAGACAAACTGGAAGGTAATCATCGCCAGTAGCGATAATACATTTACTGTTTACTGTGAGAGAGTACATATTTTCCTGACTGTGACTGAGCCTAGTTTTTCCTCAATTGGATTTAATAAAACTTTCCGGTCAGTTACTATCATCACGCATTGATGGAATTTTACCATAGCGGAAGATTAAAAGAAACCACTTCATTTTCACCCGTGTGCCGAACTGTGTCAGTGCCATCCCATAGACTCCTTTTTTTATATAATAAAAAACACAAGAACTCTTAGCCTTCAAGTCTTGCGATAAGTGAGAATATTTGTTACCAGCAAAACCTCGCAAACATCTGGGGCGGGACATCGAAGTGCTAGACAGTTTCACATGTCAAGAGAATACATGCTGTTTTTATATAATTTTAGGGATCGTCTGAGGCTGCATTCGGTAAGTGTGTGAATATATGAGTGTGGATCCTCACACGTGTGCATGAATGACAGGAAATTTAATTTTTTTTTCTCTTGTAACCCTTTTGTTAACTTTCGTGCCTGGTAATATAATTTTTCTGTACTCCCTGCACTGTTCCTTTAAGGGGGAGGTGATAATTGGTTAACTCTGTTTTAAACCCCCCTCCTTTCCATTTGCTTAGTGAAGGGAAGAACAGTTGGGAAGAACAGGGTTTTTTCTATCACCTATACCTAACTTTGTAACACCTCTTTCAGAGCAATTAACTTCACTGTTAGGTTAACGTACCCATGTTCCTGATATTATCTATCTCTGGACTGGGTTTATCTTTGTCTAATACGCGGGAAGGGCTTAGTCGATACCAATCTTCTTCACCCCTCCCAAACTTGTTATTTGCATTTGTGTACTTATGATAATTTATGTTATACCTGATATTTGTTAGTGATTGATGTTTAAGGTTAATAAAACCACATAAACTCATTTAGTACTGTGTTGGAGATACCCAAAGCCCAACATTTCCCCTATTCGTTTGATATAGTTTGTATCTACGTCGTTTGTGTGTGTTGAAACACCAAATCGGTGTGCGCGCAGAGGTGTGTCTGGAAAACTGGCAAATAATTGTTTGACCGGGAGAGTGGAAGAGAAGATTAAGAGAAACGATTTGTCGTAAATAAGTCTGTCTTTACTCTCCTCCAGCACGCTGTAAAGCAACGATTTAATCTCTACATTTTCTATCACTGAGCTTTCCATCATCATTTTCCACTCTAAACCGGACCACTATTTCTAAGACTCTTTCTCTCAAAATAAATTTACGACAATATTTGGGGGCTCGTCCGGGATCTTGAGCTACATTTGAGGCAATCGCATAGCCGGGATAAAGATATTTTGAGTCTGATTTAGTCTGGGTCTAACTAGGTAGAGTGTGAATGATCTGTCTGTGTGAATTAGGGAAATAAATAAATAATTACACCCCTAGACAAACGTTCTTTAAGTATTTGGGTTGTCCACACAGCATATTTACAGGTTGTTTTCTCTCCACAGCAGTAGAAAGTACAGATAAACAAAAATATTTGCTATTTTAATTATCCTCTGGCGGAGATAATTCAATTTCTTTCTTTATAAGAGTTGCTGGGATTGCGTGATTGTTTTACAGTCACTAAAGGTTTTTGAAGTTAAAAAGAGTTGAGCTTAGCTAAAGACGGATTGTTCTGATTTAAAAAAAAATTAAGTTAACAACGTCTCATCTCAATAATTGACTTTAGGGACGGTGTTTGTTGTCAGAGATTTAAAATTTAGGGAAAATTTTTTTTTTCCTCTTCAATTGTTTACTATAAATTTTCTCGACTTTTAGTAATAGTAAAAAATTTTCCAGTGTAACTTACCATTTAGTGGCATAGTCGCTTGCGTTTAGAGCCTTAATTGCCAGATAATAGCAGCGATAAGTTTGCACAGTACAGGTAGGAGGTAACACAGGTAAATTTATACTTGTGTTTTTTCTCGTAGCGGTTCAGAGTTCCTCCCTTTCGCGTTGCTTCTTACTAGTTCTCTAGGCATACTTCATCTTATTCTTTAACAATGGCCGAGAATATAAAGATGAGGTCCATCTTGAGGCTGGAAGCGAAAGAGGCAGGATTAGATGCAGAAGCTGCAAACGCGTTTATTAACCAGGAATTGGAAATATATGACGCTGAGCAACAGAGAGCCGAAACTGAGAGGAAGGCGGAGCAACAGAGAGCAGAAGCTGAGAGGAAGGAAGAGAAAGAAAGAACAGAGAGGAGAGAAGCCCAGGAGAGGGCAGATAAGAAAGAAGCGGAAGAACGTCTTTTGGAACAGAAGAAAATTGAAGCAGAGATGGAAACTCGCAGGGAGAGAGAGAGAGACAAGGAAAGACAGCATCAACTGGCGCTTAAGGCTCTAGAGAGTCGGGGCGCCTCTACTTCGACTAACGGAGATCCGTCTTCGCCCCAGTCTCAATCAATGGACCTCTCCAGTACTCAATCTGCCCAATTAACTGCAATGTCCTTTTCTTTAGAATCTTTTCCTAGTCCTAACGAAAAAATTGACAGCTTCCTAGAAAAATTAGAGAGACTGGCGAATCTTTATGGATTAGAGAGTACCCGCTGGGCGCTTAAACTCTCAATGTCACTGAAAAGCAATGCTTATGACGTGTACACAAAGCTGGGACCGAATCAACATGATTATGACCTGTTGAAGAAGGCCTTACTACAGCAGTTTGAGATGACTGCCCGAAAGTTTCTGCAGTTGTTCAAAAACAGCCGAAAAGAGAGCACGGAAACATTTCCCCAGTTCTCTTCACGTCTCACGGGTTATCTGACAAAGTGCATTGAATTATTTGACCTACCTCTTTCATATGAGGGACTCCTCGAACTTGTTCTTGTGGAGCAGATAAAATCCACTTTTTCGAATGAAACTCGTAGATTTTTGGCTGAACAGGGGGCAGTCAGGCCTGAAGACATACTCAATAAAGCCGAACGCTATAGCAATGCAATGGCCGAACTTCCCAGCACAAAACGTAAACCCACAGATGAGCCATCTCGAAAACAGAATCTAGAGCAGTCATCCTTTTCGTCCAATTCCTCTCAACATCATAACCAACGAGATAACAATACCCAGAAACCCCCACAGGAAAAATCGAAATTCTACAAAACCCGATTACCCCCCCCCCCAACAACAATTCTGATCAACCCAACAAGCCTACGTGGCAGCGCGGCCACCAAGGTCAAGGAAAAGGGAAGACCCCTACACCAGGAACGTCTGATCAGGGCAAACAAACCGGTGCAAACCGCATTGGATGTTTGCATACAGCCTCAAAAGGTAGAGTCAATGTCAGTGATTCTCAACCTGAGGGGGACCGACCCTCAACTCGAGGAACTGTAATTTTGAACGGTACCTCTACTACTTGTCTTTTTGACACTGGATTAAGTTTTGATTGTATTGTCGCTAGGCACCTAGTCAAACCCGGTCAGGAGACAGAGGAAACCGTCAAACTTAGTGGAGTTTTCAGGAGTGATGCACCCAGGACGCTTCCTATCGCACTGGTAGAAATACACTCTGACTTTGTCAGAGGTGTTATTAAAGCGGCCATTATGGATGATCCTATCTACCCAGTTATCTTGGGATGTAGATATGTGTTCATGGGGAGACCTAAGGAGCCGATTGTGGCAGCGGTAACCACAAGAGGGCAAGCCAAGAAGGAGAGGGAGCCTGCGCCAAATTTGTTGCCGAATGAACTGAAGGAGGCGCAACAAAAGGACCCTACTTTGGCGCCCTGCTTTAAAAAACTGCCCATGGCTAAGGACCCCAGACACAACGGAGACATCTTTTCTAAGGATGGCGTATTGTATCGTAGAACGGGCAACCCGGACACGGGGAATAACCAGCTCCTAGTACCGACGCAGTACAGAAACCAGATCTTAGAAATGGGGCACTCTCTTCCCTTTAGCGGACATATGGGACAAAACGCCACTATTCAGCGAATAAAAAACCACTATTGGTGGCCAGGAATGAACTCTGACATTGTCAGGTATGTGAAATCCTGCGCCCAGTGCCAACGGGTAGCACCCAAGCACTTGACACCCCCAGTACCTATGAGGCAAATGCCAATAGTAGGGACTCCATTTGAACTGGTTGCTGTCGACATTATTGGTCCCCTGGAAAAGACCAAAAGAAGGAACAGGTTCATCCTGACCTTAGTCGACACTTGCACTATGTGGGCCGAAGCCGTACCGCTACCATGCACTAATTCCAAGCATGTCGCAGAAGCCCTTGTGCAAATTTTTACACGGTTGGGATTCCCTCAACAAGTTCTGACGGACAATGGATCCCAATTCCGTAGCCTGTTAATGGAGGAGATCTTTAAGATCTTGAGGGCCAAACATATCCACACAAGTCCCTACCATCCGGCCGGAAATGGGCTCGTGGAACGTTTAAACGGTACCCTCACCATGATGTTACGTAAGCTGGGTCAGGAGAAACCGGAAGACTGGGACCAATATATATCGGCTGCCTTATTCGCCTACCGAGAGGTACCCCAAGCGTCTACGGGTTTTGCGCCAGCTACACTTTTATTTGGCAGACCTATTAAGGGGCCACTAGAAGCCTTACTTCGGTCCCTGACAGACCAGAAGGCTGATGAGACAGTCGTCTCTGCAAGCAAGTATGTATCTGAACTTAAGGAAAGGCTAAAGCTAGGATGGGATCTAGCTACTACCAACCTTAAGAAAGCCCGCGCTAAAATTACTAAAAGATACAACAAAGCTGCAAAAGAGAGAGAACTACAACCAGGGGAGAAAGTCCTATTGCTACTTCCAACCGGAAGCAATAAACTTCGCATCGGATGGCAAGGACCGTTTACCGTCCTTAAAAAGATCTCACGTACCAACTACAAGATCTCCATCAAAGGAAAGGAGAAGGTCTTCCACATAAATCTACTTAAGAAATATTTGGAAAGACCAGTGCCATCCTCCGAGCATCTCCTGGCTGTCGCCATAGCAAAGGAAGACGAGGAAGATGATGATGGTTGCATGGAGTATCCACTGCAACCCACAGAATCCTTTAAAGATGTCAAGTTCGGCGACAATCTCTCACCAGAACAACAAACAGAAACCAGGGCTCTACTAAAACAGTACAGTGCAGTCTTAACGGATGTACCTGGTCGAACAAATCTCATTGAATTTGATATGAAATTAACAAACGAGACCCCTGTTCAAACCAGAGTTTACCCCATCCCGTACGCTAAAGCTGATGCACTTCGCGGAGAAATAGACAAGCTGCGTCAGGCAGGAATTATCAGTGAGTCTACATCTCCTTACAGCTCGAGTGTAGTGCTGTTGCAGAAGCCCAATAAGGAAGTTCGGTTGTGCATTGATTACAGGTTGCTAAACGCTGTAACGGAATTCCAGCCCGAACCTCTCCAAACTGTTTCTGAGTTGTTTTCCAAGCTCAGCAAAGCAAAGATCTTCTCCAAGATAGACCTCAGTAAAGGTTATTATCAAATACCAGTCAAGGAGGAAATTAAACCTTTTTTAGCTTTCAGCACTAGCGAAGGACATTACACATTTAATGTGATGCCGTTCGGTTTGCATAACGCACCAGGAGTGTTCACCAGGATGATGAGGAAGCTTCTAGAACCTTTGCAAAGTCCCAATATCCATAATTTCATGGATGACATCTTAATTGCATCGGAAACCTATGAAGAACATATTGCTACGGTTGCTATGCTCCTCAGGAGACTACAGGAAACGGGTCTCACAGCCAGACCTAGCAAATGTCTCATCGGGTTTGAACAGTTAGACTTCCTGGGGCACACTATTTCTCACGGATGCAGTTGGCCTATTAAGAAGAACGTGGAGAAAATAGTGGCAGCAAAAAGACCCCGAACGAAGAAAGACGTACGTTCCTTCATATCGCTATGTGCATACTATCAGAAGTACATCCAGAACTTCAACGGACTGACGGCACCTCTGACTGACCTCACAAAGAAAGGTTGTCCTGATAAGGTCATATGGGATCAAAGTGCGAACACGCGTATAGCACTTTGAAAGGACAGTTGTCTGCATACCCCATTTTGAGGTTGCCTGACCTCAAGAAACCTTTTGTACTGAGAGTCGACGCGTCAGGTCAGAGCATCTGGTCAACACTGCTTCAAGCCGATGACAGTGACCTGAACATGCTATTTCCAGTTGCCTATGGCAGTCGGAAATTAAATAAAGCTGAGCGGAACTACAGCGTAGTAGAAAGGGAATGTCTTGCTCTGATTGACGGTATCAGACGCCATCATGAGTTCCTCTATGGTACATCTTTAACGGTGCAAACAGACTACGCTCCGTTAGCATTTCTTGGTGCCAATAAAGAATTTAACGCTAGGATCATGCGTTGGGCCCTCCTTTTAAGCGTTTATTCTTTCAAAGTGGAATATATTCCGGGAAGACAGAACGTCGGGGCTGATTTCCTGAGTAGAAACTGGACTACAGAGGAAGAGGAGGAAGGTGAAGATACCAATCATCCAAAAGTTACCGATCAGGGCAGCTTCGTCGTCATAAATCAAACATGAAAACACGTTTTCACGTCTCAAAAGAGGGGACGATTGTGATGGACGAACTCAGCTGACCCGGATTGACCCTGAATTTTGTTGGACGAAAGAGTACGACCCTTTGTAACGACCCCTTCGTATAGCATCAGTGGCCCCGAAAATTGTTGTAATTCTTGTCATACGGGACTTCTTTTCACGTGAATTCATTAGCTATGCAACTGTTCCACACAGAGGGCAAACACGTTTGCTGATTGATATGCGGACAGTTTACCTATCGTTCATTCTGGTCATCGCATTGATTTAAGGAGAGATTAAATCACGCCCACTAACATCTCTTGAACAATCATAGGCAGGTATTTTAACTAACTTGGCCAGTGGGGGGCGTTGCCAGAATCAAACAGATAATGCGACCACGATCAAAGAGACAGACTGAGGGATTTCAGGGGAGACTATCGGCGCTATCAAAGACAGTAGTGGTCCCTGATACGAGACGCAGTTTCTTGCCGCTATTTTCGCGCCTCGGTGTCAGCCGCAGAACCGATCGCAGGGAAAGCGAACGGGGAAAGCCGAAACGGGCACCAGCGAGCGGAGATACGGAAACCAGGGGGTGGCTTCTCTCCTTGATTTGGCGGTCAGATCCCCCAAAGTTCCTGGGATGAAAAAAGCTGTCAAGTTTCTCATATCCCACTCAACTTACATTCCATTTTAGATAAATAGACCATGAAGAATAGACACTTTATCACTCGCTGGCCAGACCTTTACAGAAGCACTAGCTTTATTGAAATCTTGTTATAGATTTTCCCCTGGATATATATATATTGCAGTGATTTCTATTCTGTGCAAAGCGGTAATATATATTGTGTAAAGTGATCAGTGGTCTAGTCCAGTCATTCTATTTCAATGGATTTTGTGTTAATTTAAATCTATTAAATTAAACCATCTCAATAGTTCCAGTTGTAAATATAATGATCTATCTATTATATTATTTCAAAAGATAATAGATGCTTAAATTAACTTTTAAAGTCGCGAAGGAATTTATAATTAATAAATTCAGTTAAGTCCTAGTTTCATAGATGTGTGTTTTAACCACTAGAATTCGCGCAGTGTTTATTAAATACATAATTAAATACTCGAGTGTATTATAGGCTTAACGGGAAATTTATCGCGCTTGATTTTTCGGTATGTTACATGTCTTTTTTCTTTCATACAGAGTGATCGTAACCTGCGGTCCCAGCTAAATAAAGAAAGAAATAAAGAAATCATCCTATAAACTTCCAGTCATATTGAAGAAACATTTCTTTTAAATATAATCTTTGTGGCGGTCCTTTGCGACCTAGCTGTCATAATTAAATGAAATAAAGCCCACCCAAGAACATTTAAAAGACAATCGTCAAATTACCATTACAAATCAGTAAGACAAACTGGAAGGTAATCATCGCCAGTAGCGATAATACATTTACTGTTTACTGTGAGAGAGTACATATTTTCCTGACTGTGACTGAGCCTAGTTTTTCCTCAATTGGATTTAATAAAACTTTCCGGTCAGTTACTATCATCACGCATTGAAAGAATTTTACCATAGCGGAAGATTAAAAGAGACCACTTCATTTTCACCCGTGTGCCGAACTGTGTCAGTGCCATCCCATAGACTCCTTTTTCTATATAATAAAAAACACAAGAACTCTTAGCCTTCAAGTCTTGCGATAAGTGAGAATATTTGTTACCAGCAAAACCTCGCAAACATCTGGGGCGGAACATCGAAGTGCTAGACAGTTTCACATGTCAAGAGAATACATGCTGTTTTTATATAATTTTAGGGATCGTCTGAGGCTGCATTCGGTAAGTGTGTGAATATATGAGTGTGGATCCTCACGCGTGTGCATGAATGACAGGAAATTTAATTTTTTTCTCTTGTAACCCTTTTGTTAACTTTCGTGCCTGGTAATATATTTTTTCTGTACTCCCTGCACTGTTCCTTTAAGGGGGAGGTGATAATTGGTTAACTCTGTTTTAAACCCCCCCTCCGTTCCATTTGCTTAGTAAAGGAAGAACAGTTGGGAAGAACAGGGTTTTTTTCTATCACCTATACCTAACTTTGTAACACCTCTTTCAGAGCAATTAACTTCACTGTTAGGTTAACGTACCCATGTTCCTGATATTATCTATCTCTGGACTGGGTTTATCTTTGTCTAATAAGCGGGAAGGGCTTAGTCGATACCAATCTTCTTCACCCCTCCCAAACTTGTTATTTGCATTTGTGTACTTATGATAATTTATGTAATACCTGATATTTGTTAGTGATTGATGTTTAAGGTTAATAAAACCACATAAACTCATTTAGTACTGTGTTGGAGATACCCAAAGCCCAACATTTCCCCTATTCGTTTGATATAGTTTGTATCTACGTCGTTTGTGTGTGTTGAAACACCAAATCGGTGTGCGCGCAGAGGTGTGTCTGGAAAACTGGCAAATAATTGTTTGACCGGGAGAGTGGAAGAGAAGATTGAGAGAAACGATTTGTCGTAAATAAGTCTGTCTTTACTCTCCTCTAGCACGCTGTAAAGCAACGATTTAATCTCTACATTTTCTATCACTGAGCTTTCCATCATCATTTTCCACTCTAAACCGGACCACTATTTCTAAGACTCTTTCTCTCAAAATAAATTTACGACATTAGCATCATGTTGAGGTTTCCGTTAACACGTTCTACTAACCCACTTCTGGCCAGAGTGTAAGGCTTAGTGTAGATGTGCTGGTCCCTCAATATCTTAACGATCTCATCCATCAACAGGTTTCGGTATGGAGATCCGTTATCCGTCAACACTTGCTGAGGGAATCCCAACCGAGTGAAAATCTGCACTAGGGCTTCTGCGACATGCTTGGCATCTGCGCATGTTAACGGGATAGCTTATGCCCATAAAGTGCATGTGTCGACTAAGGTCAGGATAAACCTGTTCCTTCTTTTAGTCCTTTCGAAAGGTCCTAAAATGTCGATCACAACCCGTTCAAATGGTGTTCCTATTATTGGCATTTCACCCATGTGGACTGGGGGTGTCCGTTGCTTGGGTGGTACACGTTGGCACTGGGAACAGGATTTGACATACCTGATAATATCAGTATTTACTCCTGGCCACCAATAATGAGTAGTTATCCGTTGGTTTGTGGCGTTCTGTCCCATATGTCCGCTGAAGGGAAGAGAGTGCCCCATTTCTAGGATTTGGCTTCTGTACTGTTTCGGTACTAGGAGCTGGTTGTAACCTTGGCTAGGCTTGCCCGTTCTGCGACAAAGTACGCCATCCTTAGAAAAAATGTCCCAGTGCTGTCTGGGTTCCTTAGCCATGGGCAGTTTCCTAAAGCAGGGTGCCAAAGTAGGGTCCTTTTGTTGCGCTTCTTTAAGTTCCATAGGTAACAAATTAGGCGCAGGCTCCCGTTCCTTCTTGGTTTGCCCTCTTGTAGTTACTGCTGCCACAATCGGCTCTTCCGGTTTCCCAATAAACACGTATCTACCGGCAAGTTCGACTGGGTAGATGGGGTCATCCATAACAGCCGCTTTGATCACGGCTCTGACAAACTCAGAGTGGATCTCCACCAGTGCAATGAGAAGCGCTGTAGGTGCCTCACTCTTAGAAACTCCACAAAATTGGACGGTCTCTTCTGTCTCTTGATTGGGTTTGACCAGGTGCCTGGCGACAATGCAATCATAAGAAAGCCCCGTGTCAAATAAACAAAAAGATTGAGAACCGTTCAAAATAACAGTACCTCGCGTAGAGGGTCTCTCTCCCTCAGGTTGGGAATCACTGTCCATAATTCCGCCTTGCGAGACTGTTAGCAAGCATCCGATGCGTTTCGGCTCGGTGTGCTCGCTCTGATCATTAGTCCCGTGCGCATGGGTTTTCTCTTTGTCACCTTGTCCTTTCTGGCCCCGCTGCCATGTAGAACGGTTGGGTTGATCAGACTATTTACTGTGGTTGGTGGGGTACTTGTTTTTGTAGAACTTAGATTTTTCAGGATGGGGATTTTGAGGTCCAGTTTCTCTGTGGTTATTCTGGTTAGAAGCATGAGAAGATTGGTCTAGATTATTCTTTCGAAAAGGCTCTTCTGTCGGTTTACGTTTTGTGGCCGGCAGTTCAGCCAGCGCATTGTGATATCGCTCAGACTTTTCCAAAATGTCTTCAAGCTTTTCTGCACCCTGCTCCGCTAGAAATCTCCGGGTATCCGCAGACAAAGTGTTCTTTATTTGTTCGGTTATAACAAATTCCTCAAGACCTTCATAGGTAGAGGGGAGCTGCGAAAGCTCAAGGCAATTTGTCAAGTATCCCTTCAAACGAGACGAGAACTGCTGAAAAGTTTCAGAGCTCTCCTTCCTGCTGTTGCGAAACAGTTGCAAAAATTTTCAAGCTTTCATTTCAAAGCGCTCTAGTAACGCTTTCTTCAAGACGTCGTAATTGTCTTGTTGGCTGCTTTCCAGTTTGGCGTAAACATCATACGCACTGCTTTTCAAAGCCTGAGAAAGCTTCATATTCCAACGCGATCTCTCTAAACCGTACAGAGTTGCAATTTTCTCAAATTTTTCTAGATACGTGTCAATCTTCTCATTAGGACAAGGGAAAGATTCTAGCGCAAAAGACATAGCAGTGAGATGAGTAGATTGTGTGTTAGAAGGATCAGTTAAAGAGGAATGAGGAGAAGACACTCCATTACTGGAGGTAGAGGCAGCCCCACGACTCTGGACTTCTAGAGCTTTGAGAGCCAATACATGTTGTCTCTTCTTCTCTCTTTCCTCATGCTGTCTCTCCTTCTCTCTTTCCTCTCTCTCCTCCCTCTCTTTCTCATGCTGTCTCTCCTTTTCTCTTTCTCTCTCCGTGCGAATTTCCATTTCCTCGTCCATCTTCTTCTGCTCTTTAGCTTCAGCTGCTTTCCTCTCCGCATCATATCTGTCAAGTTCGTCCCTGACAAAAGCTTTCGCTTCCTCGCCTTCCAAACCTTCTTCTCTTGCCTTGTCCCTGAGGATCTGCCTAAGCTTCGCCCTCTCTGCCATTGTAAATCAGTGACTGAGACTTACTCAAGGAAGAGGTAAGAAAAAAGATACACAGGTTCCTACCACTTGCGAGAGAATACCAAAACAAAGATGATATACTTTAACCTGGGATACCTCCTCCTACAATATAGTATCTAACTATCGCTGCTATTATTCGGCAAATAAAACACCTAATGCAGACGACTACGCCAAATAAATGGTAGTTAAGATTACTCACTGAAAAATAAGTTGCTACAGTGGAAACAAAATAATGATTGCAAAAATTGTTCAGGAAGAAAAAAAATCCCCTTAATTTTAAAGTCCACTACAAGTTCACCCCTGAAGACAGTTAGGGTAAGGAAGGCAATTAACGAGACTTAATTGTCTGAACGCACTCCTTAGCTTAGCTCAAACCCCTACTTCTTCAGAACCCTGTGATTGTTAGACAATCACAAACTTTACCAGCGTTTAGTATTACAAAATCAATAATTAAAATATATTCCGACAAAATCAACCTGTAACTCAAATGTATAATGCTCAATAATGCTGTGGAAAAACAATTATCAGTTGTGTGGTCAGCACGCCCATAAACAGATCGTTGGTCTAGGGGAATAGTTATTTTTAAGGATACACAAAACCACGAGACAATCACACTCTTACTCTATTTCAGAATAAAGAACATAACAGACGAGCTAATATATGTATCGTACTCGTCTTCCTATTCTAAGTTCAAAAAAAAAATCCTACGGACGAGACCACATTTGTCGTAGATTTGTGATAGGTGATTAAGACTTAGTTTGGTCCCTTCTGAATAGATTAGAATAAGTGATAGCCACAGTGAGAGATGATAATAGAAATAGAATTCCACGAGTGAGATAGTAGAAATCAATAGAGGCTGTCTCTGAAATCGAGAATCTTCTCACTTTCTCAGCCTATCTTCTACAACAGATTTAGAGGAGTCAGACAGTCTATTGACTACATATATTAATATATATATACATATTACCACTCACGTGCACACACACAATTGACGACAGTGAGACACACAGACGTGGGAAAACTATAACAATCATTATATAGATATTTTGGATCGAGCTGACCAACACGCTGATTAAGTTCAAGAGAATGTTTAATTATCAGAAAATTCCATCACAACACATAAAATTACATCTAACATATACAAATTGTCCTAAAATCAAGGAATTTCTACAAGAAATGATAGACCCATAGTATGGTCCTTTCCCTCGATGTTTAGCCCACAGTCCTGTTAGAAGAAAAGATGATAGCCCAAAGAGTCACGGATACATCTGCTGTAGTCTAATGATTTCCCCTTAAAGGTATGAACAGACTTTGATACTATAATCTATCCTAAGGAAAATTATTGTTAGCAACAAAACTTGCATAAAGAAAATTTTAGACAGCAAAAAATGGGTGCCAAACTACAACAATAAAGGAATCACTCAGTCCTGCATTCACTCTATTCAGTCAGCCGTAATCACGTACGTTCATGCATATTTACAGCTTTAGTAGCCACTTCTGGAAACACAATTTTTAGGACATGCATATACAGAATCTTCAATGGTAGCCGTGGCCAAGACAACCCCAGTTCCAAAAATACGGGTTGAATTCACTACTTCAGGGAACGTTATTTTGGTTCTACTTATGTTAGGATATCTGGTTCTGTCACATTAAAATTGTCCAGGCACGAACGTTAACAGCGAACACAGTGTCAATAGCTTAGGTTTCTAGTAATGAGGAATGTCAGGTCGGGTGCCTTATGTTAGTATAGGAATTTAGTTGGTCACACCACCACTTGTCAACAGTGTCGGAAAGTTATTGATTGTAATATCTTACTTGCCACAAAGGCTGAAAATGTACTCGAGGTTTTTCTCTGGAAGAGTTAAATCAGGCTCGATGGACCCGTTATTTCATTTAACCGTTAAAGTTCTTGTAAAGGTTATACACCAAGTCTTTAAGGAAAATGTTTTAGTTCTTTACAGATATTTCTCTGTACTACAACGCTGGCAAAGTTGGGTTACCCCAGTTTCACCGAATAAAGAAAAACAACAATATGCAATATTTATACATACTATGTACTACGGTTATAACTTACATTGTAAACTGCAAGCGGAGGCTTGACTTATCGTTTAAAACTTCCCGTGAAATAAGTTATATTCATAAAATCAGTCATCATGAATTAGAAATACCTACGTATTTCGTCAATACTCAATGATGAATCGGGCATTTATAATTTAGTTGAAATATTCACGACAGGTTATTAGCAGTTAACTTAAATTTATTTATAGCTGCACGAGTTTTAAGCTAGAAATTATAATTTATTCTGCTTTCCACTGAAACACGTCAGCTACAGAATATAACAAACTTATAAATTAATTTCTTTTTCACAAAAGAAACTAGTTAAAATATAATAGGCGATTTATCCCTTAAATCACTCACAAATAATACTAGATATCTAATATAATATTTACCTCAACACAGAATTACTAAGAACTTAAACCACTTAGATCCAACTAATTGATGCTTCTATTAACAGAGATTCTTAGGAATCGAACGAGGTCGTTCTAGTCTTGACTGCGAAGTTACTGAGTGACTGAAATCTAAAACTCTGGTTATAACTTAAACCAGACAAAGGATGTGCGCTATTTCAAAACCCCAGTCTCCCCCTCTCTTAACACTTACGTTAAATCAGGCGACTGCCATAACATGCCAAGAGTGCGTCTTCACACCTTCGTCTAACTATTCTCATTCCTGAGCAATGCATGAGCGTCATATCACACTTCAAGAACTCCGCCGAAGAAACGCTGTGTCAGGTGAAAAATGTAGACGGCATGTCTCATTAGATGGCATTTTCCACACCTCACTGAGCAACGTAGCCGTAAAAGCTACGTGTCAGATGGAAATACCAGACGATATGTCTGAAATAATGTCTGACTGGACGAATAATCACATTATTCGTACCATGACATCTTATGCAATAAATGCGTTTCTAAATGAGAATCGAAACAGGCGAAAGTTTGAATGGGAAAGTAAATTTTATGTCGCAAACAAACGAATGCGAAAAACACAGGAAAAGGATAAAAGAGCGATAATAAAGTAGAGGACACGGGTAGAAAAAGAAAAGAAATATAGAAAATTTATTGATCCTAAATCTCTATGCGACACTAGAGTATCTAATGAGGGTCTTCAATGGTATCTACCTTCGCTCAAGATTACTCCTGGCAGAGTTGTAGATAAGAAGGATGATGATGCTTCTATCTCGAGGGAGTGCTCATAAGATAATTCAGAAATCAAGAAAAATGCTGAATTGGACTGAGCAATTGTTAATTTTGTATCTGCCCGCCGCCTTTTATGAAGAATTATTATGTATTTTAGCTCGTTCCAGCCCCCAACTGATTTAACTCATGAAAATACAGTATTACTTAAATAGTTCTGTTATATGTATTTAAAATGACTAAGACATACGGGTGTAGTTAACTCAAAATGACTAAATCAACTATAAATTTGTTTATTTTTAGATAACAAAATGTAATGGTCAATTATCGTTAACATTTGTAAAATAAATAAGGAACTTTCATTGCACCATCCCATCTGTTTCAGAACCTTATCCTCTCTGTGCATTAATATTAATCCCAGTGAGTGGAAAACATTCATTGCATTTATATTGAGCATGTTTACGTTTGCACTGGTTGAAAATGTTAATATAATAAGCATGTACACCATGTATATCATCATCCACTCCATGCTCCACGTGGAACTTGGGAATACCTTTTTGGTAGACTCATCATCTACACTAATTGATCATATCTATGCGACCTGCCCAGAAAACATTGTAGAATTCACAGTCACACATATATATGTGTGGCGGGACCACTAATCTATGTATAGAGATAATCTGCGAATGGCCTCCGTGCCTAATGGAATAGTTTTAATATATGTGGCGTGACCACTAATCTAAGTGTAGAAATAGTCTACTTATTGGCCATAGTGCCCAACGGTCGTGGTTTCACAGTGTTAATGATTATATGGGTCGGTTGACACTTCTTTGAAAATGATAATAATTAGCCAAGCACCGGTGAGTCCATAAATATGATAATCGATGAAACGCAGATCTATTCGTGGTATTCTGGAGATACCAATGGAACTGATTAATGTATGATTTTAATGAGAACAATATCAAGAATATGATATCACGACAGTATCTTTGAACGGAACAGTAAGTTGAGTATTATTAAGCAGTTAAAGATTAGCACATATTTTATATGTACACTGCCTGGACACTTTAACTTGCTAGTATTTGCAGAACAATAATGAACACTAGTCTATGTTTTGTCGGTTATGACAAACGCACCATGTCTAGGTGCATGACAATCAACGAACTGTAATGACAAAGTATAAAGACACCATAATGACAATAAGAATTAAAGGCTAAAACATCACAGCAATTAATGAAAAAATGGATTTTTATTAATAAACGATCATGATAGAACGAAAATCAATCAAAACGAACCCACGGTTGCAGCACAAATATAATAGACAGTAAAATTTAGGAGATGAACACTATAATATGGGACCTAAGACTCGTCAACTGTGAGAAATACAGTTAGCGACCCATAGCTAGACTGCTAGCGTCAGGGTCAGCGAACCAGAGCTGACCAAGATCCTACTCCACCTCCAAGTGGTGGTCCCGGAAACAAGCTGCATCACTGCAGTCTGGCTGAGTGAGTAGGGACCGAAGAGGAAAGGCTAACCCGGTCCCAAAAATGCCGTGCTGTAGTCGGATGTGTCGGCCGAAAGGCACAAATATCGCAGCTTCGCTGTAAACGGACACATCGAAACCAACGTCCTTTTTAGGACGAACGATGAAGAACGCTATAATATAATAATACAGTTTCAAAAAGTCTGCATCATGGTGTGGAACTGGCACATACGCATTTGCTTGCTCCAACCAGATTACATGGAGATTTATTCTGTCAGACTTTTCCTTTTGAATTGTTTCCCAGTTCATTGTGGCATGCTCTAGACATCCTGGTGTACATGGGATACCTCCTTTCTAGGTGGTAGTGTCAATGTGTCCATTCTCCAGAAGGTATGTCGTGAGCCTTTTAGCCATCACTGAGAAGAGTATCTTCCCTTCCACATTAAGAAGCTGGAATTCTTGAACTGTTTTCGGGCATGCTTCTTCTGTTTCCTGATCTCTTCTATTCTTATTTGTCTTCTACTTTTCTGTGGTGGGTTAATTTCCATTGCCTTCCTGACTCCAAACACTTTGCGACAGTGAAGATATATTATGTCGCAGATTTCCATTTTTGTTTCCAAGGTTATCTTCTTCAGGTTGTTATCCAACTCTTTTTACAAAGCTTCGTCCAGCTGTTCACAAAGCCCTTCTTCACTGGCAGGTGGAAACTTGATTGCATCCCTTTTTCCGCCCAAGAAGTGTGTGAGATCATCATCAGGCAGATTAACTCGAATGTTCTCCGCGCTGTGGATTGACTCCTGGCTGAGGTCTTCAAACGTCTTACCAGCCGTAACAGAGCGCTGTTGATCTACCACTGATGAGCTCCCACATCCTTTTTTCGTTCTGTGGATTTTCATGCCTCTCTGAGCAGAGAATTTTCTACCACAGGCACATTGAAATTCTAGCCGTTGATCAGAACCCAAAGTCCGTGTAACTGGTCTGGTCGATTCCAATAAGGCACCTATGGATTCATCATTCTACCGCCTTTCGGTGAATCCTTTGACTTTAGTATATTTCTTCTCCCCCTTCTCTCATGAAATTCCGCATGACAAAGGTAATTTAAACTTCCTGTTCTATACGGTATTGTCATTATTGCTTTCAGATGACTCATGTCTGTAATTCATAACATAACTTGCAGTTTAAATTGTTATAAAAAATGCTAACAAGCATGAGTTAACTGGAGGTAATGTGACCTTATATCCTGCCACACCCAAGGTACTTTTGCAGTTTATTTCCGGATTGTCAATAGAAGAAGTATGGGCGCCCAGCTTGGCACGCGAGAGAGATCTGTCTGTGTTTTTTTTTTTTTTTTATTAACAAGGAAGGTCAATGTTTACCTGTTTACTCCCAGCTGGGTTTTAATGTTATGTCTACCCATGATAGAGCATACAGAAATAACAACGAGAAACCTGAATAATGCATTACAATATGAGAGAAAATATGGGTAAGAAAAGATGAATATGAGAGACAAAGATAGGTAGAACACGATAAAATGAATAACACGGTCATTTCGTGACAATCAATCGTATAAAATCAGGGTACTATAGGAACAATCATTATACATACCTTTCGCCATTTATTAAGTGAGGGATACCTATGGGTTTGCCCTGAGAGTGGTGACGTCGATTCTGAGCAACTGTACCCGTCAACTTAAATAACTCGACAGAAGTATGGTAACCCCTTTTAGTGTAAAATTTAAATTGTCAGCAGTTGGATTCAGTAGGGGTGTGTACTTTCACCATTACTAATCGTTAGGCCTGGGATTTTAATGACCTAGCAATTTTTAGAAAACGCATTTATGATTTCCCCCCCCCCCCCCCCCCCCTTCCCGATTTCTTCTCCCCCCCCCCCCCCCCCCCCCCCCCAAAAAAAAAAATCCTATACGGAAAAACAAGACCTACAAAAATGCAATGTTTATTTTTAGTTTCCGAGCTAAACTAAATGTTTTTGGTATTATTAAAAGAAGAAAGTGAATGGCATGGAACAAAACAAAAAGAACCTAAAAAATATATATAATTTGTTGCTGTTCCTGTGCCGGAACTGAAATTCTCTATGTTATTAACTCCAAAAAACAAATCAATACAACAAAACAAGGAAAATAACGTAACAAAAATACAACTTCATTTTTTTTTTTTTTTACAGTTTCTGTGCCAAACTAAAAGCCTACTTAATTAACCAAAATATGCATTCTAAGACAGATAGGAAGACAGTTAGACAGACAGACACACACATATATAAAGACATCTTAACAATGTAATTTAAATTTTCACAGTTTCCGTATCAAACCAAATCTTTGATTTTTATTAACAAAATAATTCCTTATTTAAAAAAAAAAAAACACACACACACATACACCTAAAAGTTATAAAATTACAACTAAATATTTTTACTGTTTCTATGGCAAACTAAACTAAAAGTTTTTATTTATTGAGTTCAAAATTACAATAGACAATGAAAACTATGTGCAGATTTTCAAAAGAGAATAATTTTCTATTGTCTGCCAACAAAAGCTTGAAACACTGAAAAACTCCTTTCCACTACTGCTGACACCACTTGAAATAAAGTAATGTCAATTGGTTCAACGTCCGCTGAAAATTCACCAACGGAAAAGTTTTTTACTCGATAGAACATCTGAAATTTAGCACAGCTTTTAATATTCCATAATTTTGTTTCCAAACTTGCTCAAATTATTTATGCACAGCTTTTACCATGTCTCCATTGACACTGTCTAAGTCATTCACGATTTATCTGATCCACTATCAAATCTGCACCATTTGTTTTCAGGGGTTAAGAGGAAATTATTAAACGGTATGGGGGAAAACAGCGAAGTAAAGAAATTTGTAAAAAAAAAAAATTTATAAGTAGCATTAACGCTAAATATGTCTATTTTAAAAAAAAATGAAAATGCCAAAATAACGACTCAAAAACAACAGAAAAGCTTTAAAATGGCCGAGAAATATTTAAAAAAAAAAAAACCTAACATGCCAAAAATGGCAAAAAATGCACAGTAATGCTTTAACAAATACTCAGCTTTGTTATGAAACACAATTATATTCAACTAAGTAACGTTTCTGTCACGCCATTTAAAAAAAAAAGTGCAAAATCAGTAACATCTTAGCTCTACTGATCGTCGTATCTCTGAATCACAGGATCAAGAGTGCTGCCGCACAGACATGTGATCAAATACAACATTGCAATAAGACAAAAACAACTATATTACATTTTTAGGTTTTCGTTTTTTTTTGTATGTCATTCACTTTTTTCTTTTAATTAATACCCAAAAAAAAAATTTAGTTTATCGCGGAAACTAAAAAAAGAACACTGTAGGGTTTTTGTCATTTTTTAAAAACACTTTTGTAAGGCTTTTTTTGGGGTTATAAATGAATTTTTTTAAACAATTGTTAGGTCATTAAAATCTTAGCCTTAAAGATAAGAAACAGTGATAGTACACATCCCACTGAATCCAACTGTGTGGTATACATTTTTTTTTTAAATTGGAGTGATTGCCAGTGTCTATTTTACAAAGACAGCGCACAACTACATAGATAAACATGTAATATATTGTAATTTTGTACTATTTTTTTTTTAAATAAAATTTTGCCTCGTTTTGGCGCGGCGCGTCTCGTTCAACCTAGTCGGTTATATTAGGGCGCATGTCCAAATATAAAAGACCTTTAGGACTGAAGAATTTACACATTAATTTTTTTTTTTTTTTGTATTTAAATAGACGGATCCAAGTTGTACCACAAGATCATCAATGTGGAACTAATTACAAGAACCAGACTAGTTCCCGCGGAACAAGAAATTAAAAGAAAACGCTTTCAGTGGCTAGGTAACACTACGAGGACAACTGTTAATAGTACTTACTTACTTACTTAGTCGTTCCCCTTCTACCGTGAGGTGTAGAGATTTGGAAGAGAGAGCGCCAGACTATTCTATCGGCTGTCTTCCTCCTGGCCTGGTTATATTCTAGTCCTCGGTCCTTCAAAGATTGCCTAATGTTGTCCTCCCAGCAGACTCTGGGTCGTCCTCGGGGTCTGGATCCTTGGCTCTTTGTTTCCCATGCTTGTCGTGGTAGCCGATCTTCTCCCATTCTGCAGACATGGCCAAACCATCTTAGTTGGGACTGTTCTACTTGGGTCTGTAGGGGGTGGCATTTTAGGCCTTGACGTATCGTCTGGTTGCGTACCATGTCTCTTCTTGTTACTTCAACCACCTTCCTCAGATACCTCATTTCTGAGGTTTGGATCTGGCTTTTATGGGTTGTAGTCATTGCCCATGACTCGCATCCATATGTCAAGACTGAGACATAGGTGGAGCGGTATACAGCCATCTTCGTTTTCTTACCAACCTCTCTCTTGCTGAGGAATCCTCGATTTATGGCCTGAAAAAGTCTCCCAGCTGCTGCTTTTCGAGTGGCCAACTCTTCTTTGATGCCTCCCTTTCGGTCTATAATAGCTCCGAGGTATTTAAAGTGGTCAACCTGCTCCAGGACCTGTTCTCCCAGCTTAATCTGATGCCTTCTTTCTTCTCGTGATATCACCATGGATTTTGTTTTAGAGCTACTTATGAGCATCCCTCTCTTCTCCAGCTCTTCCTTCCAGACTTGCAGGTTGGATTGGAGATGTGCCTCTGATTTAGCAATCAGGGCAACATCATCAGCAAATGCCAGCTCTGAAATATAGACCTGTCTCATCTTCCAGTACCCCACTGAATACTTTCTTGTTCTCTCCTTACATGCCTTGATGACATCGTCCATAAGGAGTATGAAGAGGTAAGGTGATAGGATATCACCTTGTCTTACACCACTGGTGGTCCTGAACTCTTCTGACTTATGGTTTGCTGTCCTCACATAATTTCTGCAAGACTTGTAGAAGCTCTGTATAGCATGAATCAGAGGTGCTGGAATATTCTTCCTTGCCAAACAATCCCAAAGTTTGCTCCAAGGGACCCTGTCAAACGCCTTTTCCAGATCTATGAAACAAAGATGGATCTCACTCTTATACTCAAGGGCCTTTTCACTCAGCTGTCTGAGTGTGAAGATTAGGTCTTGAGTACTTCGGTTTGCTCGGAATCCGCACTGGACCTCATCCAATTGTGGCTCAGCTAGGCGTCGGAGTCTCTGCTCTAGGATTCTAGAGTAGATTTTTCCAGGGACACTGAGAAGGGATATGCCTCTATGGTTCCACACTGTCGGTTGTCACCCTTTTTGAAAATTGGTGTTATGATGGCGATCTCCCAATCTTTTGGTATGGTCTTGTTGCACCATGCTGCCTGTAGGACCCTTAAGAGTAACAGGTCGCCTGATGCTCCCATGTACTTAACCATTTCTGGTGTTATACCATCATGCCCTGCTGCTTTGCCCATCTTGATTTTCTCCAGTGCTGCCTTCAGTTCTTCCATCTTTATGTCATCTTCATCACCATTGGTTTCCTCTTCTGTGCTAGTGGTTATCATTTCTGATGTTTGACCTTGCTCACCATCCAGGAGTTCTGAGAAATATTCTTTCCATCTTTCCATTACTTCCTTCGGGGCAGTAAGCAATTTGCCTTGCTTGTCCTTTATAAATTTGAGAGGGCATTGTTTTTCCTTCCTCATGTTCTTTAGGGTCTTATAGAACAATTTCTGGTTTTCTTGTGCATCTTTTTCTAGCTTTTCTCCAAATTCTTCCCAGGACTTCTGTTTTGCTGCTAGCACTTTGTTCTTTACTTCTGTTCTGAGTGTCACATATTCTCTATATTTTTCCATTTGTCCTGTTGTGTTTTTAGCTCCTAAGTATTGTTTCCATGCCATTTTCTTCTCTCTTATTTTCTCTTTGACTTCCTCTGTCCACCAAGGTGTCCTCTTTCTCTGGTTCCCAAGTCGGACTTCACCACATGCTTGTGCAGCAGCTGTCTTTATGATATCCTTGAATTTAATCCAGAGGGTTTCCAAGTCATCAGGTTGTTCTTCTGTGTTGCTCACCGCTGCAGCAATAAGCCCCTGATATCTGGTCTTAATTTCTGGCTCTCTCAGCTTGTAGGTCCTAATGCTCATTTCTCCTGCTCGTTTACTTGGTTTCTTGCGTGATGTTGAGCAGTTCCTAGGCTGAGCAACTCTTTCAGTTGTTCGTTTGATTGTTAGCAGGTAGTGATCACTTCCAATCTCTGGCCCCCTCCAGACTCTTGCATCTCGGACATATTTGAATGAGCTTCTCCGAACAATGGCATAGTCGATCACTGACTTCTCATTCTTTGTTGGTTCACATCTAGTGTATGCATGTATGCGCTTATGGGGGAACTTTGTGTTTGTAATGATCAGATTCTGCTCACTGCAGAATCTAAGGAGTCGCTTTCCAGTATCTTCTCCATATCTTCCGATAACTCCACCCCATCTAGCATGGTCATTTCCAACTCTGGCATTAAAATCTCCGAGCATGATAACTTCATCTAGGCAGTCATCCACTGTCCTTTGAAGCAGCTCGAATAATTCCTCCTTGACCTCTGCTCTCTCATCCTCATTTGGCCCATACACTATGACCAGGTTGACTATGGTTTCTCCTTCTTTTAGTTTCACAACCATAATGCGCTCTGAGACAAAGTTCCACCCCTTGATACTATCTTTTTGATTTTGGGCCACAATGCAACCCACATCCCCTTTAGCTCTTTCGGATATGGGTACACCACTGTAGAGCAGCGTGTTGCCATTAAGATCCATGACTCCTTGTCCTTTTTTCTTTGTTTCCGTTATAGCCAGGATTTCTAGTTTTGCTTTCCTCATCTCTTCCACCAGCTCCTCTTCCTTCCCATTTATACTTCTTGTGTTCCATGTTCCATAAGTCGTAGTCCGTAGTCCGTTCCAGTTCGTCGCCTTTAGAATCAGTCCGGTTTTCTCTCTTGTGTTACTCGTAATCGTGGTTTAAAGCAAACAGGTGATTGGCCTGTTGTGCCTTTGCATGGTGGAGGGGCGGCCTCCTTACGGCCTCCATGCAGGCCGCCCTCCTCCTTTTTCATCCGGGCTTGGGACCGGCATGGGCGGAGTTACTGTTAATAGTATGTGACAGAATAACCTCGAACGTCACATTTACCTGTGCTATCCTATAATTCATTCTATGCTCTTCACTTTAGTTATTTCCACCTCTGAAAGTATTTGGCATTTTCGATTCATTATTTACACTCCCTTCCTTCATTTATTGTTACGTCGGGACTTCAGTGACCATCTTTTGCTGATTAGGTTAATTTTGACACACTGGGATCTGTAGTGAGAAGTGTGGTTTACCAATGTGTAACATATTTTCCTGCGGCCGATTAATAAGTAAGCAACCTTGAGATGACGCAGTCGATAATATTATCAACTGGTAATAGTCCTGTCTGACCAGGTTGTCAATGTTGACTAGACCGGGTAAATGAGATAATCGTTTCCGGACAAGACTATCAGAAGCAAAATTATCCATCTTGAAAGAGATTACCTGTGATAAATTTTGAAATCATTAGTGTAAACACGCTCGATAATAGACGGAAGCTGGTATATCATATATTGCGATTGTAAATAACACATTTATTTTCGTGTTTGTTATGCAGGAATTTTTTCATGAGAGAAAGGGAAATATACTCGCTCATGCATGCTATTGGCTTGGCATTTCATCATCATCATTCCTTTTCGTTACCTGTAGAACATAGGGCAGAAACAGTTGCTCTCCATTGATTTCTATTCTAGGCTGTCTTTTTCATCTGTGCCCAAGTCATTCCAATTTCCCTAGCCCCCTCTTCAACAGTTCTTCTCCACGTTCTATTTGGCCTCCCAACTCTTCTTTTCCCCTGTGGGTTCCAGTCAAGGGCAATTCTGGCTGTTCTTGATTTTTCTCTTCTGAGTGTATGTCCTATCCATCCCCACTTTCTTACCTTAATTTCTCTTTGTATTGGCTGTTGCCTGCATCTTGCCATTTGAAATGTAAAATATATAAACAATTCTGATTGAAGCTTTGTCATATGGTAGAAATCTCGATGTGGATCGAATGTTGCCTTATAATTTAGCGTCTTGTGCGTTTACCGTACTGAGAAATTCAACTCGCCAAGAAGACAGCCAGAGTAAGAAATAGGATCAGGATCAACACTCCCTGCTCATACAATCGACTTTTGAAATACATCATATGAGCTGATTACATTCCGCCATTGCATATACGTTTTAATTATTATTTTTGCATTTTTCAACGTATATTATTTATTTTTAATTATAATTAGAAACAATAAATGTGAGTCTGCTGTTATTTTCTTTTTGTACGTGTCCAACGTAGCTTTTATTGAAATTAATGTGTATAAATTTGAGAATAAATGGATTTATTATTCAAGATGAGAGACAGGACTGACAGAATGTTAGAAGGTCCTGCGTGTTCAAAATCTCAAGTTCGTACTCTGTTTCTCTCACGCTCACACAGGTAGGTGTATTCTGCAGTAGAACTGTACACAGCATCTTGTCATCACACGAGTGTCTCTCGGACTGTTAATAATTTTGCATTATATGTGATTCCAAGGGTTCTCGTATTGTGGTCGTTGTTGTTGACGATGATGGTTGTATAGTGCGTTCGTATCACTACCCAAAAAGTAGGCAGCTCTAGTTTGATGATGTTTAGTTACTTCTTTCTCACAAACGATGTGGTGGATTTGATGTTATGAATTGTTGTAGGTATTATTATATTTGAGGCACATCTCCAATCCAACCTGCAAGTCTGGAAGGAAGAGCTGGAGAAGAGAGGGATGGTCATAAGCAGCTCTAAAACAAAATCCATGGTGATATCACGAAAAGAAAGAAAACAACAGATTAAGTTGGGAGAACAGGTCCTGGAGCAGGTCGACCACTTTAAATATCTCGGAGCTATTATAGACCGAAAGGGAGGCATCAAAGAAGAGTTGGCCGCTCGAAAAGCAGCGGCTGGGAGACTTTTTCAGGCTATAAATCGTGGATTCCTCAGCAAGAAAGAGGTTGGTAAGAAAACGAAGATGGCTGTATACCGCTCCACCTATGTCACAGTCTTGACATATGGATGCGAGTCGTGGGCAATGACTACAACCCACAAAAGCCAGATCCAAACCTCAGAAATGAGATATCTGAGGAAAGTGGTTGAAGTAACAAGAAGAGACATGGTCCGCAACCAGACGATCCGTCAAGGCCTAAAATCCCATCCGCTGCAGACCCAAATAGAACAATCCCAACTAAGATGGCTTGGCCATGTCTGCAGAATGGGAGAAGATCGGCTACCACGACAAGCATGGGAAACAAAGAGCCAGGGATCCAGACCTCCAGGACGACCCAGAGTCCGCTGGGAGGACAACATTAGACAATCTTTGAAGGACCGAGGACTAGAATGGAACCAGGCCAGGAAGAAGACAGCTGATAGAATGGTCTGGCGCTCTCTCTTCCAAACCTCTACACCTCACGGTAGAAGTATGTTAATTGACTTCGTGTTGTGTCTAGGGTTATGGATGTAGAGTGTAATGTACAATAATCAACAAACATACAAACAGATAGTTTATTATTCACAACAGCACACAGTACTACCACAATAACATTCAAACGACACTCTAAAAGGCTATCTTATTTAAGACTGTGGTTGAATTTTGTGTAAATAAGATTTTTACAGTTTTATTATCCTGATTCAAATTTATTTGTAATCAGGACTGACAATTTAAAAGTGAAATCAAAATAATCATTTACATCAGTCAAATAGCACAATAGATCCTTTGTCCATATATATAAAATATTTTTCTAATATACGTCTGTAGTGTTCTCCTACTTTAAGGTAATACTGGTGGTACCACTAGGTCGTTGTTTTAAACCTTATCCTTTTCGAAATGTTTGTTTCTATTTTGTCACTTGTGGAACTATTAAATATTTGTCCCAGTTTTATTCACTGTCATTACATAGTTCTTTTAAAGTTCTGTAGTTGAGCTCTCAGGTGCCGAACGAGAACTTAACTTGGCAGTAGAATATATGTTGAACCTTTCCTCTGCTCGCTTGACAATCTGTTCCCTGTTTGATAGGCAATGGCCACTAGCATGGGCTCGCAGTAAACAGGCAGAGTCCTGAATCAATCAATTTTCAAGCGTTTGGTACCACATTAACGTCAGTACCCAGGACCTCTGAAATGTGAAGGTATGCATCCTTCGTAATATCTAGCATACACTAATAGTCCACAGTTAAGGACATGTACATTACAAACAAACAAAAAGGATCATATCCTTATACAAACCTATACCACCATTTTCTTTTGATGTGACAATGTACACCAGTATTCCTTTCCCTAATAGTTACAACGCCACTGCAATTTCAGCTGTAATCTCTTCCATATAATAGGATAGGTGTTATGCTCCTTTATGACAATCATACATATTCTTGTAGTTTTACACCTCTCTGACAGTCTATCACATGGTGGATCAATCTTTAGGCTTTGCCTCATGTTCGCTATAGACCCACTCATGCCCAGACATATATTATTATTTCACATTCAATTTTTACATAAAATAAAGGTTAATAAATGTCAATCTTACCACAATTTTCAATAAAATATACACAGAGACGATGACTGACACAGTTTCGATCTGTTTTATTGCCCAGGCTGCTTAGAACTTGTATTTTAAAGCACAGCCTGCTCTCATCTATCACTGTTGAAAATTTTATAGAAATGGCGTCCCCCTTAACGCTTATTCTGACAATATCGATTCAGTTAGCCAATCTCTATTAATTTTACAGTGTAAACAGTCTTTTCAAAAAATATCATTCACACTTTTCCTACGTTACTAGGTTATTTATGTTTATTCAAAGGTCAGCCAATAATATTTAGTCTCACTTCAAATGCCACCCAATCAGATTCACTGTACTATCCTAGCCTATCTGTCACCTACTTTTTTCCCAAAAAATGTGCGATCCAATCTAAGCAGATATGACTTGACCTGACAGTATCTCTGATCTCTATGTATTGTTTTATCAATATTTAATTAGTTAAGGGACTATTTATATAACTAATAACATATTCTTGGTCAGCAAGTCTTCAGGTACACGAATCTACAATTTTTAAGGGGCTATGTGGTTTGGTTCAAAATTCTATCTTTTTTTCTATGTTGGTTGTTTATTTTTAAACTACTTCCTGTTCACTTCTTTTCTCATGTACTTACGAGATAATTACGAGAGCTTAGGTCATTCATAATAAGAGCTTAACATGTTTACATGACCGAGGTGTCCACAATTCTAACTTTTTCATTGTATTTGGGGAAACCCATAAGGCAAGGCTTGCCCCTGTGCTATGGTTGCTTTTAGTTTAAAATCAATGCGAAACGAATTAGCATTTCATCTATCCTTGCCCCTCCTCGTTCCACAATGCATTTTAGGCAAATATTTTCTTAGAACTAGGAAAAGTGGTTGTTTATGTCAAGGACGCATTTGAAAAATTGGGTACCGTTTTGTTCGGCTATTCGTTAGCAAATAATAATCTGAAGGCGTAGGCGATACCAACCGTTCTAGCAGAAAATTCTTTTGTACTTTCTTATCTTTGCCTTTATGCCCTATATTGTTATACATTAATTTAGATATTGTATTTAGAAGTCACTACACATCTCCCCCCTTTAGAACAGACAATCATATGTCAGTTCCTACTTCTAAATACACATAGATGAATTTACTATCTATGCCTGTCAGCGTAATAATCTAGCATTTTCATGCCTTGCTTGTGACAGACACACGAGTGGTTTATGATCTGTCTGGATCTTAAATGATTTTCCATAAAGATAAATCTGGAACTTTTTTATAGCCCATATGACTGCCAGACATTCTTTTTCACTTGTTGAATATTTTTGTTCTGCTGTGTTCAATTTACGGCTAGCATAAGCTACTGGGGTTAATTCCCCATCAAGTGAATTTGACCGTTGTAATAGAGCTGTACCCAAACCGATATTACTAGCATCCGTTCTCAGAATGAATTCTTGACTTAAGTCAGGTAATTTCAAAATAGGCCTGCTTGTGAGCTTTTCTTTCAATTCTTGGTATGCTAATTCACATTGCGCCGTCCAAATAATTCTATCAGGATTTCCTTTGCGCATTAAATCAGTCAATGGAGCACATATGGAGTTAAAGTTTGTAATATACTTTTGGTAGAAACCACATTATGAGACAAAAGATCGCACATCTTTTTTTGTTTGTGGTCTTGTTGCTTTTTTTAACTTCTCCAGGTTCTTGGGGTCAGGGGTCATGTTTCCCTGATGTACTGTGTGTCCCAAGAATTCCAGCTCTTTACATCCAACACAGCATTTCGTCGGTCTAGCTGTCAAATTGGTCTCTCTCAATCGATCAAACAACATATTCAGAGAGTTAATGTGTTCCTCAAATGTTTCTGTTGCTATGAGAATATCATCCATGAAGTTGGTGATGCATGGATTCCTCAGGGGATCCAGTAACTTTTTCATCATCCTCGAAAACACACTCGGTGCATTTTTCAGCCCGAATGGCAACATATTAAATTCATAATGTCCTTCCGAGGTGCTAAAGGCTAAATAAGGTTTGACTTCCGGCTTTACTGGAATCTGATAGTAGCCTTTGCTCAGATCCACTTTAGAGAAATATTTAGCTCTATTCAGCCTGGCAAACAGCTGATTTGTATCAGGTAATGGATCCACCTGACCTTCTGTGACAGCATTCAGTTTCCTGTAATCTATACACAGCCTGTGTTCTCCAGAGGGTTTTCTTAACAGAACCACACTGGAACTGTAGGAAGATTCACTGTGCGAGATAATCCCTTCTCTCAACAGATAATCTATCTCCTCCCTTAAAGCTTTTTCCTTAGCGAACGGAATCGAATAGGCTCTCATACAGATTGGTGTTGGGTCTATGAGTTTCATATCATACTCCAATAAATTTGTATGCCCCGGACGGTCCGGTAACACATCTGTATGATTATTCAGAACCTGTTGAACCCTCTCCCTCTGAATTTCCGTTAAGTGTGTGCTGATTTTTACCTGTGCAGCGGTTTCACAGGGATGTAAAGGATATTCATGAGAAGTGAGTGTTTCCTTTTTCATCTCCATTGCAACAGACAAGGTCAATAGGTGTGTCTCTTCCTGGTTTTCTCTGTCCAGATATTTCTTCAGGAGATTCACATGATAGATTTTCTCTTTCCCTTTCTTATCTATCTTAAAATTTGTTCTAGACACCTTCTCTAGAACTGTATATGGACCTTGCCATCCAATTTGCAATTTATTCTGGCTGCCGGGCAGTAGAAGGAGCACCATCTCTCCCACAGCTAATTCTCGATCCTTCGCTTTCTTATTGTAATAGGCAGCATGCTTTTTCCTGGCTTGTCTCAAATTTTCATTGGCAAGTTTCCAGCTAGTTTTAAGACGAGTGGTCAGCTCGTTCACATATTGATATGATAAGGTAATATTTTCTTCTGCCTTTTCATCGGTCCAGGTCCTTAACAATGCTACATATTGACCTTTAAATTTGTTGACCTGATTTTCCAGGCACCGGAATGGTCTTTTCCATTGGAAGCATTATAGTGATGATTTTTTCTTCCTAGAATCATCATTCACAAATCGACCGCTACCAATTTTTTTCTTTGGGTTTTCTTCCCACTTTAAATTCCTTGTGAGAGGTCTTCTCTCTCTTTTATCTTCCTCCAGTTCACATAAGTCCGACTGAGGGATTTTCGGCTTATTCTTGGGTAAGATATCTCTTTGTACTCGCTGCATAGTGGCCATAGTAAAACATTTGAGCGAAGACTGTCTGTGAAAAGGGGGTTAACATTCCACTTTGTCCACTTTATTATAATCATTTTTCTTTCCAGGCCTAAGTTTGCCCCGTGGCATGTCTAGGTCCTGATTCATTTTCCCACGTGTGGGTGTTCCCTCTTTATTTTCTGGCCCAGGTTTTCCATAATGCTTCTCTCGCATTTGGTAATTATTTTTCCACCTTGTGGAATTTTTCTTATTGCACTGGTCGCAGGCCTCGACAAATTTTCTTGTGTCTTCAACCACTCCTGGCCAGTAATAAGACATAGGTGTCCTTGAACAGGTGCGACCCATCATCAGGTGTCCACCGTCTTGAACATGTGTTTGTCTCATAACTCGTTCCCTATATTTCGAGGGCACTACCAACTGTGCACACTCATATGATCCTGCTTTATCCGTCCTGTAAAGCACTCCATCATCCAAATAGAATCCTCCTTTTCTAGGAGGGGTATGGAGTTTTTGGAGTTTGTCAAAACACGGCTTCAGTGATCTATCTTTAACCTGTGCCTTCCTACACTCTTTACGAGACATAATTTTTGGTGGTTCCTCCTCTTGTTTAGGAGTCGACCTGACCTTAAGCGTGACCATATATACAGGTTTCCTTCTACAATTTCCGGTGTTATGGTTGTCCATCCTACACCGACTACAATATAATCTACTTTGATGAAAAGGTTTTCTTTCATCATTTTTCCTTTCATTGAATTGTGAGGTTTTTTGTTTATAGTCATTGCGTGGCCGATCAAAATATTGCTTACCTTTGTTCTGGTCTCTATGGTCAAACTTATTAAAGTTTTGAGGTGCCTTAAAATTGTCTACCTGTTTCTTTTTAATTACCAACTACCTCTGCCTGGGCTGCCTGATACCTCTCAGCGACATTGAGTAACTCACCCAGCCTCTCTACACCTTGTTCCATGAGAAACTTTCTCAGGTCTGGAGCCATGGACTCTCTTAGCTGCTCAATAAGGATCATCTCCTTAAGATCTTGGGTTTTCCCCAGAGCAGTCCATTTCTCCAAGTAGGTCTCTAACCGTGCAGAGAACTGGTGATAAGTCTCACCCGACAGTAGTTTGGCATTCCTAAATTTTTTCCTATAAAATTCTCCGTTCTTTTCGTATCTTAATAAAAGAGCCTGCTTTAGCATGTCATAATTGTCCTGGTCATCTCTGCTCATCTTGGCAAAAACTTCATATGCCGTTCCTCTAAGCCCTTGTGATAACTTGAGGCTCCACCTCTCTCTCTCTTACCCATATGTAGTAGCTAAAAGTTCAAATCTACTTAAGTACCCTTCGATGTCATCTTCTTTCTCAACAAAATGATCTACATGAAAACCCATAGCTGAGGTTGAGGCTCCCTGACTGGCAGTGGCATCTGAGGTAAAGGGGCTGGCACCATTTTCAGGAGCATGGCCTTGAATTTCCAACTCCATTAATCGTAACTCGTGCTCCCTCTGCAATCTTCTATCTTCTGCTTCCCTCTCTGCCTTTTTTTCTTCTCTTTCTCTTTCAGCAGCCTGTCTCTTTTCTTCTGCCTCTCTTTCAGCCTTTTTTTCTTCTAATTGGAGCCTTTTTATTTCTGCCTCCCTATCTGCCTCCAATGCCCTAGCCTCCTTGTCAGCCTCAATCTGCAACCTCTTAATTTCTTTGTCAGCCTCATTTTGTAACCTCTTCTCTTCAGCTATCTTCTTATCTTCCCTTTCAATATACTTGTCACATTCCGAAGTTACATATTGGGTCAAAGCTTGATCCTCCATGTTCATTTCTTTCGCAGTCTGCACAGCAGTAGATCGAAACTGTGCCAGATCAGCCATTTGTACTATGCAACCTTTAAAATTTCCAACTAAACAAATCTCTAATTATGGCTAAAAATTTCTAATGATAACCAAGAACAACCACAGGCGCTGATAGCTCAACTACTATTCAATTTCTCCAAAAGGAATGCTTTTAGTTTTATATTCTCTGAGATTCCTAATATACTTGATAATATTTTAAGAATTTAAAATCCCAGAATCAAACTACCCAATATACCTGGTGTTATAAGAAATTCAATCCCGAGGAACGAGACCCCAATATAAGTGATAGGTTAAAATCCCGGACCAGGAGACCCCAATATATGTGGTGGATTTGATGTTATGAATTGTTGTAGGTATTATTATATTTGTATTACATGATATTAGCTATGAAGGTCCCTGAATATACCCAATAATATTGTGAACTTTTCAGGGTACCTTTCCACTACCACCTTTTTATCTCATTCAAATTGTATTTATATTAGTATGTTAATTGACTTCGTGTTGTGTCTAGGGTTATGGATGTAGAGTGTAATGTACAATAATCAACAAACATACAAACAGATAGTTTATTATTCACAACAGCACACAGTACTACCACAATAACATACAAACGACACTCTAAAAGGCTATCTTATTTAAGACTGTGGTTGAATTTTGTGTAAATAAGATTTTTACAGTTTTATTATCCTGATTCAAATTTATTTGTAATCAGGACTGACAATTTAAAAGTGAAATCAAAATAATCATTTACATCAGTCAAATAGCACAATAGATCCTTTGTCCATATATATAAAATATTTTTCTAATATACGTCTGTAGTGTTCTCCTACTTTAAGGTAATACTGGTGGTACCACTAGGTCGTTGTTTTAAATCATATCCTTTTCGAAATGTTTGTTTCTATTTTGTCACTTGTGGAACTATTAAATATTTGTCCCAGTTTTATTCACTGTCATTACATAGTTCTTTTAAAGTTCTGTAGTTGAGCTCTCAGGTGCCGAACAAGAACTTAACTTGGCAGTAGAATATATGTTGAACCTTTCCTCTGCTCGCTTGACAATCTGTTCCCTGTTTGATAGGCAATGGCCACTAGCATGAGCTCGCAGTAAACAGGCAGAGAGTCTTGAATCAATCAATTTTCAAGCGTTTGGTACCACATTAACTTCAGTACCCAGGACCTCTGAAATGTGAAGGTATGCATCCTTCGTAATATCTAGCATACACTAATAGTCCACAGTTAAGGACATGTACATTACAAACAAACAAAAAAGGATCATATCCTTATACAAACCTATGCCACCATTTTCTTTTGATGTGACAATGTACACCAGTATTCCTTTCCCTAATAGTTACAACGCCACTGTAATTCCAGCTGTAATCTCTTCCATATAATAGGATAGGTGTTATGCTCCTTTATGACAATCATACATATTCTTGTAGTTTTACACCTCTCAGACAGTCTATCACATGGTGGATCAATCTTTAGGCTTTGCCTCATGTTCGCTATAGACCCACTCATTCCCAGACATATATTATTATTTCACATTCAATTTTTACATAAAATAAAGGTTAATAAATGTCAATCTTACCACAATTTTCAATGAAATATACACACAGAGACGATGACTGACATAGTTTCGATCTGTNTTCTTGCACAGGCTGCTTAGAACTTGTATTTTAAAGCACAGCCTGCTCTCATCTATCACTGTTGAAAATTTTAAAGAAATGGCGTCCCCCTAACGCTTATTCTGACAATATCGATTCAGTTAGCCAATCTCTATTAATTTTACAGTGTAAACAGTCTTTTCAAAAAATATCATTCAAACTTTTCCTACGTTACTAGGTTATTTATGTTTATTCAAAGGTCAGCCAATAATATTTAGTCTCACTTCAAATGCCACCCAATCAGATTCACTGTACTATCCTAGCCTATCTGTCACCTACTTTTTTCCCAAAAAATATGCGATCCAATCTAAGCAGATATGACTTGACCTGACAGTATCTCTGATCTCTATGTATTGTTTTATCAATATTTAATTAGTTAAGGGACTATTTATATAACTAATAACATATTCTTGGTCAGCAAGTCTTCAGGTACACGAATCTACAATTTTTAAGGGGCTATGTGGTTTGGTTCAAAATTCTATCTTTTTTTCTATGTTGGTTGTTTATTTTTAAACTACCTCCTGTTCACTTCTTTTCTCATGTACTTACGAGATAATTACGAGAGCTTAGGTCATTCATAATAAGAGCTTAACATGTTTACATGACAGAGGTGTCCACAATTCTAACTTTTTCATTGTATTTGGGGAAACCCCTTAAGCAAGGCTTGCCCCTGTGCTATGGTTGCTTTTAGTTTAAAATCAATGCGAAACGAATTAGCATTTCATCTATCCTTGCCCCTCCTCGTTCCACAATGCATTTTAGGCAAATATTTTCTTAGAACTAGGAAAAGTGGTTGTTTATGTCAAGGACGAATTTGAAAAATTGGGTACCGTTTGGTTCGGCTATTCGTTAGCAAATAATAATCTGAAGGCGTAGGCGATACCAACCGTTCTAGCAGAAAATTCTTTTGTGCTTTCTTATCTTTGCCTTTATGCCCTGTATTGTTATACATTAATTTAGATATTGTATTTAGAAGTCACTACAAACGATTACAATTGTTTGATGATTCAACACCTTGATGAACATTCTTCACGCTGACAACAATGAACATTAATGTGAAGTTTATTTACACTAAGATCAGCAACAGTTGGGTAAAATGATATGCCCAACCTTCACCTATGGTTGGTAGACTTGTATAGCAACAATGTTCAGATCCATCCTTTCTACTATGTCTTGCTCTCTCGTTCACTCTTGCTGCTTCTATACTTCTAGCTGTTTCTATTGGTTATTGGTGGTCACGACTTGATAACTACTGCTGTCGATTTTTTCCTGTCCTCTAAATTTGTCATAAGGTAACATAGTCTTCTCAAAATGCTCTGCAATAATTCTTCTGTTCTGCTTAATTTTCTGTAGTCTTTACTTGGTGTAATTTCTTTTTACAATACTGGCTTACCGCCGGGGTTGACGATTTCCCACGTTTACATACTACTCGGTGGACTGTCAACTAGTCTACTATGTAGCCTACCAGTATAGGCTGTTAAAAGTTCAACATACCTGTTCATTATGAAAACACCCACATTTCCTGAAATGGCAACACTGTCTCATGTTTTCAGAAAAGCTGACCCAAAAAAACTGTCAATAGTGACATATAGGCGATTCGAGTGTCTGAGTGATAGTTATAAAAATTTCTGTCACCACAGATGCAAGCCAAACTCATTTGGACTTATCACTCGATAATAACTCTGGATTGCGCCAGCCACTTATATAATACTATTATCGTTACACAAACTTGGGAGAAAGCCCATTTTTGAGCCTACGCTAACGCGCTTCAAAATCTGACTGACTATATTTCAAACTTAGATTTACCATTTCAACTCTTTCCGAACTTTCTAGATCAGACTTTCTCATAAACAGTTCACTATTTCATTCCTCGCACGAGAATAGTGATCCCTCAGGCAACTCGGTTTAGCGAAACAGAACAACAACTTTTACTTAACATTATAATTCCCGGTCAAGGTCGGTCGTACTGAACAATGATGATCAAGGGATGTCAACTCTACTCTGGTCCGTTATATCAAAATATTACGGATTTCTGCCCTTTGATATAAATGTACAAGTCCGTTAATGTCCCTCATAAAAATTTTTGACATCGAATTTCTGATACCTGACCTCCCTGTTACAGTACGAGAAGAAGAATGATAATGACGACTGCTCTTTCAGGCATGTCGTACAGGGCGACTAAGATGAGGTTGTGCATGAGGCTGACAACCTCATTTTATAAAACTAATTGCTACATGAACTACCACTGTAAGAGCGCGTGAAGGCTTTGTGCAGGATTTACGCAAGGGGGTCAGTTATAGGAGCGGCTTCATGTGCCTTATGGAGCGAAAGGAAAACGATTTTGAGTTTAAGGAAATAGGAACACCATAAAATGTTTTATTGAAAAAAAAAAACTAATGTTGACAAGAAAAAAAAATAAAGACACACAAGTCAGTAAAGTATAATGGTTAAACATATAAGAAATATCATTTGCGCACGCACTTCGCTTACTCTGTAGTAAAATGCGATATTATCTGACCATCAAATACCTCATACGTTTACATGAAAATTGTATAGGATAAAAGTCCTTGCGCTTAAAAATTTCGCAAGTTCATATTTAGCAAATTTACTTCTTCGTTTTTCATTCGTGTGCTTCTTAACCGTAGTATTTTTGTGTGAAGGTATGTAGTTGCCTCAAGAGGGCGCTGTAAAGCTCTCTTGGCTATAATGAAAGTTAAACGTTGTCTCAAAGCAGATACTGCGGTAAGGAAAGAAATGTTCGAAACATCACGATATTAGCCCCAGCTCACGTGAAGTGGGATGATCAGTTTCAAATCTGTGGTTGCCTTTACTTTCCCTAACTCAACAGCTGAATAACAGACTAATAACACAATAAGTAAACGCAGCAGTGAGTAGATTATAAGTGCTCAAGAAAACATACAATCCAAACAGACAACGGAAACTGAAGGAAACAGTATCGTCCTTTAGAGAAACAAAGACAGTCAGTCCATGAATATAATGGAATTTATTTTGTGTGTATAGCTGACCCAGTTGTATAGTATGTCACTCTTTAGACAAACCAGAACACTCAATCCATGAACATAATGGAGTCTATATTGTGCCTATAGTTGACTCAGTTCCTCAGTTATGTCTCTTGTTTTCTTTTTCCGGCGAGCTACTGTTGTAACGTGAGCGTTTTGTGTACGACTCACTGAAAAGCGCAGCGCATTTACTTTCTATCTTGATTGTCTAAATGTGTGCTGCATTATTACAAATTATAATAATATGTCGTCTCGACGATCAGTTGGTTCTAAGAACATAGCAGTAACTGTTATTCATCCATATACTTATTTTTACTTCTTTATTATTTTTTAACTGCTCCTGATTACAACTGTGCAGTTCCCGTGGGTCACTGAAAAAAAAAAAAAAAGACAGAACACGGCTACTGCACCCTCAGCCAAATCGTAAAATGAGGTTTTGGATCGGGCTGGAAACCTCATAATGTAAAACAAACTGCCCCAGACACCACTGCCGAACGAGCATGTTAACATTCTTTCCCACTTGCCGTATAGCACGCTATAATATGGAACATTATTCACCCAATAGCCGTCTGGTACGCCGGTTTGATTATGGTCAGATCTTCTAATGAATACACAGTATAAAAGAACTTTATTTGTTGTATTTGTGGTAAAGTGGGATGATATAAATATTTATAGGGGACTTAGTGTACTGGCTGAGTTCAGCTGTGAAGGTATCTGTATCTAATAAGTATGGTGTATTACAGATAACCTTACTTTGCTACCACATTTAGACCTCAGTCAGTATTATTCTGGAATATTGTGATGACTACGTTGAATGTCTAGGGTTATGAAAGTGATGAAGTGTATGTTCACAACAACCAACAGACAGATAAACAATTTAGTTTAATCCACAACTCTTTACAACACTTTGACACTCACACACATATAACACTCTATAAGACTATCTTAATAAGTCAAGTTTTAACTTTAAAAATATGTATTAATTCCTTTCAATAATAGATATCCTGATTCAACTACAAAGTGAACCAGGAATCACAATCAAATGTAATTACAAGTTGTATGTACACAAGTTATAGATATGATCTTTGTATTGACATATATTATTATTCTTACAATATGTGGATATGGTGTGATGTAGTACTATGAGGTAATACTGGCGTTTTCAAGCTAGGTGGTTGTTTATCATCACGACTTCAAGTGTCTGTTTCTGGTGGAAATAGTATTGGAAAAGTTCACAATTCCTGTCATTTGAAACAATTAATTGTCCCTCTTTATTTAATATACTGTCAATTTTTGAGGGGGGGGGGGGGGGGGGACAAAAGATTGAGCTGCTCTGGTCAACGACTCTTATCTTCTGTGAGGGCGACAGGAAACAGTCTCCCCTGCTCGCTTGCTTCACCGTATTCTTGAGACACAACACTGGTCGCTATCTGGACCAAGGAGTATGCTATCAGCCTCCGGATTCAGCAAAACTCAGACCAGGTGCTGCTTTAATAGTTTAGTACCACGGTCCCTGAAACAAGAAGGTGGTACCTCCCTTCAGAACTAATTTATAATCTATTTCCACACTGAAACACAATACATAACAAACACAGAGTTCAGCGCGGTAGGCCAACTACTAGCTTCTCATGAAACAATTTACACCAGTATTCCTCTCCCTAATGGTTACAACGCCTCTGCAATTCCAGCATTATTTCATTCTAGTCAATAAGATAGGTGTCATAGTACTATTTGGCAACCCATGCAGTTTCACTCCTCTTCGACATGTTTTGGTAATGGTGGAGCAATATCTAGGTTTTGCCTTTTGTTTATTACTGAACCACACACATACAGACATACATTATCAATTCACATTCAATTTTCATCAAAAAGATATCAAATGTCTAGCTTACCACAATTCATGGAAATAATAAACAAATACGTTGACTGGCGATGAATATGGCACAATTCCGATCTGCCTCTGTCCCAGGCTTTTATTTAGAAAAATATGAGCTGGATCTCAACGCACTTGCTTTTATAACTTGGATTTTCAAAAAAGTGGCACTGAACTGACGCTCCTAATTGTCTATATTAAATGGTCTAGCCAATGGGACCATGTTTACAATAACATTTGAAAAAAATAAGTACCCTTTCTATCGTTTCTATTAACAACCAAATATAGTATTTGCAATCGACTAATCATGTTTAGCCTTACATATTATTCTAGCCAATCAAATCGGATTTAACATGGTGGCCTCATTTTCTTCTAAAGCAGTGTTCAAACACACCATTATGAGCAAAAATGATCCTGTGTTGTCTGACAACCTCACTCTAGTATTATGGCTATAATTTGTTAATTATTAGACTAATTGCTTAACACCTAACATATTCTTTGTCAGCAAGACCTAAGGCACCCAAATATATAAGTTTAAGGGAGCTAAGTGGCTGCGTTCAAAATATGTATTTTCTAGGATAGTCATGTATTGTTTTTTTTTTATTTTTTTATGTTTAGAACCGCCACCTGTCCTGCCTTTTCGACTGTTCTGTCAGTATAATGTCAGGATTTTAGACATAAAACAGTATTGTTTCATGTTTCCTAATAAGCATTAAACATGTTTTCAAAACCTGACCCTCGTATTGGTAGTGTTTTTTGTCACTGTTTATTGGAAAAAAAAAAATCAGGTCTTCAAGCCTTAGCGTAGGATGGCATTAATTTTTTATATCGCGAGCCAGCGTGTTAGTATTGTATGCGTTCCTCCGTGCATCCCTCTCTCTCTCTCTATCCTAAATCCATCTGTCTTTTTATTACGCAGTGTATATAATTCATTAATGCTAGTATTTGTGTATCTAGGTCATTAAGCAGCTTGCGTATCTCAAGGTTTTCCAAGAAACACAGTACTAGTTGTATTTGTAGAACTCGTGTATTGATGCAGTAGTCTTTACGATTAAACGTGAAAGCGCTACAATTATGCAGACGAAGTAGAAAAAGGGGGATCTTGTTTAACTAGCATGACGTTCTATTAACACAGGCGTACGCTATAGTGACGGCACTGTTCTTTACCAGTCTTCTTTCCTTTTATTGAATTAATTCGTTAGGCTTTACATTTACTTTTTAATTTATATATGTGGATTAGAATTTCTCATGACAAATTCTCCCCACTTAAAACAGACGTTATATGTCAGTCTATAACTCTATATACACATAGAGAAATTTATTATTATTCCTGGGGCTTACGGTGATTCTCATCACACGGATGGCGGCTTAAAAAATTCGCTCCCAGATTTATTTTTCCAGAAATATACTCTATGCTGAATTGAAATGGCTGCAAAAGTAAGGACCATCTGAGTAACCTCGAATTTTCATGCCTAGCCTGCGCTAGAAACGACAAGGGTTTGTGATCCGTTTGCAACTTAAATGCCTTCCCATACAGATAAATATTGAATTTCTTGATCGCCCATATTACTGCAAGACATTCTTTTTCGCTAGTTGAATAATTGGTTTCAGCTTTATTCAATTTTCTGCTAGCATATGCCACTGGGGTTAATTCCCCATCCAGTACATCTGATTTCTGTAACAGGGTCGCACCTAACCCGATATTACTGGCATCCGTTCTTACAACGAATTCTTGACTTAAGTCAGGTAATTTCAAAATAGGTTTGCTTTTGAGCTTTTCCTTCAATTCCTGGTATGCCAATTCACATTGTGCTGTCCATGTAATTCGATCTGGATTTCCTTTGCGTGTCAAATCAGTTAACGGTGCACATATGGAATTAAAGTTCTTGATATACTTTTGGTAGAAACCACATAATGAGACAAAGGATCTCACGTCTTTCTTGGTTTGTGGTCTCGGGGCTTTCTTTAGTTTCTCTAAATTCTTGGGGTCAGGGGTCATGTTTCCCTGATGGACTGTGTGTCCCAAGAATTCTAATTCTTTACATCCAACGCAATATTTGGTTGGTCGGGCTGTCAAATTCGCTTCTTTAAGACGATCAAACAACATGTTCAGAGAGTCAATGTGTTCCTCAAATGTTTCTGTTGCTATAAGGATATCATCCATGAAATTTGTGATGCATGGATTATTCAGAGGATCCAACAATTTTCTCATCATTCTAGAGAAGACACTAGGCGCATTCTTCAATCCAAATGGCAATCTGTTAAACTCATAGTGTCCCTCTGAGGTACTAAAAGCTAGGTATGGTCTAACCTCAGGCTTTACTGGAATCTGATAGTATCCTTTACTCAGATCCACTTTTGAGAAATATTTAGCTTTATTTAGCCTGGCAAACAACTGATTTGTATCCGGCAATGGATCCACCTGACCTTCTGTGATAGCATTCAGTCTCCTGTAATCTATGCAGAGTCTATGTTCTCCAGAGGGTTTCCTTATGAGCACCACACTGGAACTATACGAAGATTCACTGTGTGAAATTATTCCCTCCTTCAACAAATAGTCTATCTCTTCCTTCAAGGCTTTCTCCTTAGCAAAAGGAATCGAATAGGGTTTCATACAGACAGGTGTGGGGTCTATCAGTTTTATATCATATTCCAATAAGTTTGTATGCCCCGGTCGGTCCGTTAACACCTCTGTATGATCATCTAGAACCTGTTGCACTCTCTTCTTCTGATCTTTCGTTAAGTGTGTACTGATTTTCACCTGTGCAGCTGTCTCACAGGGGTGTAATGGATATTCAAATGATGAAAGTGGTTCCTTTTTCATCTCCATTGCAATAGACAAGGTCAACAAGTGTGTCTCTTCCTGATTTTCTCTTTCCAAATATTTCTTCAGGAGATTCACATGATAGATTTTTTCTTTCCCCTTCTTATCTATCTTATAATTGGTTCTAGACACCTTCTCTAGAACTGTATATGGACCTTGCCATCCAATTTGTAACTTATTCTGACTACCTGGTAGAAGAAGCAGTACCTTCTCTCCCACAGCCAAATCTCTGTCTTTAGCTTTCCTGTTGTAATAGGCAGCATGTTTTTTCCTGGCTTGTCTCAAATTTTCATTGGCAAGTTTCCAGCCAGTTTTTAAACGAGTGGTCAGCTCATTTACATATTGGTATGAGGATGTAATATGTTCCTCTGCCTTTTCATCAGTCCACGTTCTTAACAGCGCCTCGAGTGGACCTTTTATTGGCCTTCCAAATAATAATGTTGCCGGGGCCATACCGGTTGAACTATGGGGTACCTCCCGATAAGCAAAGAGGGTGGCGTGAAGGTACTGATCCCATGTATCTGGTTTTTCGTGTGCCAACTTTCTCAGGATCGACATCAACGTGCCATTAAATCTTTCCACTTGGCCATTTCCCTGGGGATGGTAGACACTACAATGGTAGTGTTTGGCCTGGAAGATCCTGAAAACTTCTTCTGTTAGTTTCCCCCCTGAACTGAGAGCCATTATCAGTCAAGATTTGATTGGGAAAGCCTAACCTTGTGAAAATTGTGAGTAATGCCTCTGCCACATGTTTAGAGTCAATGGATGACAGGGCTGCTGCCTCTCCCCACATAGAACAAGTGTCCACCAGAGTCAGAATGTAGCTGTTCCTCCTCTTGGTTCGAGTGAGAGGTCCCACAATGTCCACGGCAACTCTCTCAAAGGGTGTTTCCACTATGGGCATTTCCCCTAGAGTTGCTGGTGCAGTCCAATGCTTAGGTGCTACTCGTTGGCCCTCTGGACAGGATTTTACATATCGTTTGATATCGTCAGTTATCCCTGGCCAGAAACAGTGACAAGCTATACGCTGTCCTGTTGCGCTGATCCCCATATGACCACTGAAGGGAATCGCATGCCCTAGTTCCAACACTTTAGTCCTATATGAAGTGGGAAGGACCAGCTGTCCGTGACCATTGGATTCAGATCCAGCCTTCCTATAAATCAGCTTGTTCTTCATATAAAATTCTCCCTTGCCTGGAGGTGTATGGCATTTGGGCAACTTCTTGAAACACGGCTTGAGGGTCTTCTCCTCCGCCTGTGCCTTCCTCATCTCATCTGGATGAGTATTTATTGGATTTTCCTCCTCCTTTTTGGACTGTGATCTGGTCTGATCCGTTGCCAATATCACAGGTCTCTTGGGGTTCCCCAAGAAGACATATCTACACCCCAATATCAGAGGGTAGATTGGCTCATTTATCACTGCTGCTTTTATGATTCCTTCCACATATCGCGTTTTCACCTTTATCCGGGCGACGGGAAGTGTCATGGTCGCTACTTCCTTGGTTGCAGTTTGAATCTCCACTGTTTCTGTGGTGTATTGATCTGCCTGCACCAGGTGAGAACTCACAACAGAATCATAATCTAGACCTGTATCATATAAGCACCTTATGGTGACACCATTACAGATTACATCTTCACACACTGGGGGGTGGTACGGTTCCTGTAGTTCCGCAGGTTTGACCTTTTTTCCCTTCTTTCCAGATGTCATAACAGCACAATGAGGAGGTTTCCTTCTACAATGGTCAGTATCATGATTGTCCATTCGACAATTCTTACACCACCTCCTTTTTTGGTTGAAGGATTTTCTTTCATCATATTTCCTTTCATCGAATTGTGGGGTTTTATTTTTATTGTCATACCGTGGCCTATCAAACTGGTGCTTACCTTTGTTCTGATCTCTAGGATCAAATTTATTAAAGTTCTGTGGTGCCTTAAAATTATCTACCTGTTTCTTTTTATTACCTGATACCTCTGCTTGAGCTGCTTGATACCTTTCAGCAACATTTAATAGCTCACTCAGCCTCTCTGCACCTTGTTCCATGAGAAATTTTCTCAGGTCTGGAGCCATGGATTCTCTTAGTTGTTCTGTAAGGATCATTTCCTTAAGATCTTGGGTTTTCCTCCAGAGAAGTCCATTTCTCCAAGTATGTCTCTAACCGTGTAGAGAACTGGTAATAGGTTTCACCTGACAGTAGTTTAGCATTCCTGAACTTTTTTCTATAGAATTCTCCATTCTTTTCATATCTTAACAAAAGAGCCTGCTTTAGCATGTCATAATTTTCTTGATCATCTCTGCTCATTTTGGCAAAAACTTCATAAGCCGTACCACGAAGCCCTTGTGATAACTTTAAGCTTCACCTTTCTCTCTCTAACCCATACGTGGTAGCTAATAGTTCATATCAATTTAGATAGCTCTCGATATCATCTTCTCTCTCAAAAAAATGATCTAAATGGAAGTTCATAGCTGAGGTTGAGGCTCCCTGACTAGCAGTGGCATCGGAGGTAAAGGGACTGGCATCATTTTCAGGAGCATGACCTTGAAATTCCAACTCCCTTAGTCGTAACTCATGTTCCCTTTGTAATCTCTTCTCCTCTCTTTCTGCTTCCCTTTCTGCAGTCAATCTTCTGTCTTCCCTTTCAGCAGCTTGCCTCTTTTCTTCTCTTTCTGCCTCCAATTGTAACTTCTTAGCCTCAGCCTCCAATGCTCTAGCCTCTTTGTCAGCCTCAATCTGCAACCTCTTAAGTTCTTTTTCCGCCTCTAACTTTCTTTCAGCCTCTTTTTCTAATCTTTCAGATTCTAATTTTCTTTCTGCCTCTTTTTCTAATCTTTTTTCTTCCCGTTCAATATATTTGTCACATTCAGTAGTGACATAAGCAATCATAACTTGCCCGTCTGGGAATCACCAAACGGACAAGACAAAAACCAGATAGATCACATAATGATCAATGGCAGATGGAGACATGCACTACAAGACGTGAAAGTAAGAAGAGGCGCAGATGTGGGAAGTGATCATCACCTAGTAGTAGCAAGAGTGAAGGTGAAACTCAGAGCTGCTGGACCAGTTGCAGTCAAACAGAAAAGATATAACATCACGAAACTTAAGGACCCCCTCACCAGAAAAGCGTTCATGGTCGACGTAAAGAGACGATATCTGATTACCAAAAGCCAGGAAAGAACAGAGACCGACGATGTGGACCAGAAATTCAACACCATCTCAACAATATACAAAGAAAGCAGCAAGTCATGCTTGGGATTCCAGGAAAGAAAGAGCCAAGACTGGATAACACCAGAAACGCTAAACACCATAGCGAAGAGAAAGGAAATGAAAAGGAAGAAAACAGAAGCTAAGTCTCCCAGGTTAAAGGCAATATATAGTGAACAGTACAGTCAGCTGGACAAGGAAGTAAAACGTCAAACCCGTGCTGACAAAAGGACATTTCTGGATGACCTTGCAAGACAGGCAGAAGAGGCAGCACTGAGAAATGAACAAAGCACAGTTTATAAAATAACTAAAGCTATCAGTGGAAAACGAGGTGCAAACAACATAACGTTAGTAAGAGACAAGCAAGGAAATCTCATCACCACAGCACAGGGGCAGGAAACAAGATGGGCAGAGCACTTCAGAGAAACACTGAAAAGGAACCACCAGAGACTCAGCTGAATGTTCCTGAGGCTGAAAGGGACTTAGACGTAAATACAGACATTCCACGAAAAGAAGAAATTATCACAGCTATCAAAGGGCTAAAAAATGAAAAAGCGCCTGGTCACGACAATCTGAAAGCTGAGCTATTCAAGACAGACCCTGAACTAGCAGCAGAACTATTAGAACCACTATTTGCACAAGTCTGGGAAACTGAGACAACACCAACAGAGTGGAGTAAAGGAATAATTGTCAAATTGCCCAAGAAGGGCGACCTTGCAGACTGCAACAACTGGAGAGGAATTACCCTCCTCTCAGTTCCCAGCAAAATACTAGGCAGGATAATCATCCAGAGAATTTCAAAAGCAGTTGATCATAAACTGAGGAAAGAACAAGCGGGCTTCAGAAAGAACAGAAGATGTGCAGATCATATATTTACCCTCAGGAACATTATAGAGCAGTGCTCAGAATGGCAGAGACAGCTGTACATTAACTTTGTTGATTTTGAAAAGGCTTTCGACAGCATACACAGGGACAGCCTATGGAAAATTCTGAGGGCTTTGGAATTCCCAGCCGCATTGTTTCCATTATAAAAAGCCTCTATTCTAACTTTACGTGCAGTGTTGGATCGAGTAATGTAACTTTCGAAGTGAAAACAGGAGTACGACAGGGATGCCCCTTATCAACAACATTATTTTTGACAGTCATAGATTGGGTGATGCGCCAGACAACAGAGGGCTGTCCAAGAGGAATTAGATGGACAACGTTTTCTACACTGGAAGATTTGGAATATGCAGATGACATTGCACTACTCGCGCATTCACACCAACACATTCAAGACAAAACCGATAGACTGAATAAGTATGGCCAGCAGGTTGGCCTGAACATCAATTTGAAGAAGACAGAGGTCATGACACTAAATGTGGGCAATCCTGAGCCAATAACAGTAAGGAACCAGAAGTTAGAACTGAGAGACACATTTACTTACCTAGGAAGCATAGTAACACCTGACGGCGGAACAAGCAAGGACATAAACAACAGAATGAATAAAGCGAGAACAGCCTTTGCTGTTCTCAACAACATTTGGAAGTCTTCCCAGTACAGCACAAACACTAAATTAAGACTGTATGAGAGCTGTGTACTTTCTGTGCTTCTCTATGGTGCGGAATGTTGGAGAGTAACAGAGAAGGAAATGTCGAAACTGTCCTCCTTCCACACAATCTGCCTAAGGAAAATTCTCCGAATCTTTTGGCCAAACACCATCAGAAATCAAGAACTACTTATTCGGAGTAACCAGGAGGACATGCACACCATCATAGCTGGCAGACGCTGGAGTTGGGTTGGCCATGTCCTCAGAAGGGACCCTGATACCATCACAAGAACAGCTATGCTATGGACCCCCGAGGGAAAGCGAAGAGAGGCCGACCAAAAACAACTTGGCGGAGAACTGTGGAAGCTGAGATGCAAAGAATGAACCACAGTTGGGGCACTGTACGAAGGATGGCCGCCGACCGAGCAAAGTGGAATCAATTTGTTGCTGCCCTACAAGACGCCACCAGGCGTGATGGCCGCTGCCTGCTTTGACGGTTGGCGGTTATGGATCAAAGAAGAAGAAGAATTACAGATAACCTTACTTTGCTACCACATTTAGACCTCAGTCAGTATTATTCTGGAATATTGTGATGACTACGTTGAATGTCTAGGGTTATGAAAGTGATGAAGTGTATGTTCACAACAACCAACAGACAGATAAACAATTTAGTTTAATCCACAACTCTTTACAACACTTTGACACTCACACACATATAACACTCTATAAGACTATCTTAATAAGTCAAGTTTTAACTTTAAAAATATGTATTAATTCCTTTCAATAATAGATATCCTGATTCAACTACAAAGTGAACCAGGAATCACAATCAAATGTAATTACAAGTTGTATGTACACAAGTTATAGATATGATCTTTGTATTGACATATATTATTATTCTTACAATATGTGGATATGGTGTGATGTAGTACTATGAGGTAATACTGGCGTTTTCAAGCTAGGTGGATGTTTATCATCACGACTTCAAGTGTCTGTTTCTGGTGGAAATAGTATTGGAAAAGTTCACAATTCCTGTCATTTGAAACAATTAATTGTCCCTCTTTATTTAATATACTGTCAATTTTTGAGGGGGGGGGGGGGGGGTACAAAAGATTGAGCTGCTCTGGTCAACGACTCTTATCTTCTGTGAGGGCGACAGGAAACAGTCTCCTCTGCTCGCTTGCTTCACCGTATTCTTGAGACACAACACTGGTCGCTATCTGGACCAAGGAGTATGCTATCAGCCTCCGGATTCAGCAAAACTCAGACCAGGTGCTGCTTTAATAGTTTAGTACCACGGTCCCTGAACAAGAAGGATGTACCTCCCACTTCAGAACTAACATATGATCTGTTTCCCCACAGAACACAATACATAGCAAACACTGAGTTCAGAGCGGTAGGCCAACTGCTAGCTCCATCTGAAACAATTTACACCAGTATTCCTCTCCCTAATGGTTACAACGCCTCTGCAATTCCAGCATTATTTCATTCTAGTCAATAAGATAGGTGTCATAGTACTATTTGGCAACCCATGCAGTTTCACTCCTCTTCGACATGTTTTGGTAATGGTGGAGCAATATCTAGGTTTTGCCTTTTGTTTATTACTGAACCACACACATACAGACATACATTATCAATTCACATTCAATTTTCATCAAAAAGATATCAAATGTCTAGCTTACCACAATTCATGGAAATAATAAACAAATACGTTGACTGGCGATGAATATGGCACAATTCCGATCTGCCTCTGTCCCAGGCTTTTATTTAGAAAAATATGAGCTGGATCTCAACGCACTTGCTTTTATAACTTGGATTTTCAAAAAAGTGGCACTGAACTGACGCTCCTAATTGTCTATATTAAATGGTCTAGCCAATGGGACCATGTTTACAAAAACATTTGAAAAAAATAAGTACCCTTTCTATCGTTTATATTAACAACCAAATATAGTATTTGCAATCGACTAATCATGTTTAGCCTTACATATTATTCTAGCCAATCAAATCGGATTTAACATGGTGGCCTCATTTTCTTCTAAAGCAGTGTTCAAACACACCATTATGAGCAAAAATGATCCTGTGTTGTCTGACAACCTCACTCTAGTATTATGGCTATAATTTGTTAATTATTAGACTAATTGCTTAACACCTAACATATTCTTTGTCAGCAAGACCTAAGGCACCCAAATATATAAGTTTAAGGGAGCTAAGTGGCTGCGTTCAAAATATGTATTTTCTAGGATAGTCGTGTATTGGTTTTTTTTTATTTTTTTATGTTTAAAACCGCCACCTGTCCTGCCTTTTCGACTGTTCTGTCAGTATAATGTCAGGATTTTAGACATAAAACAGTATTGTTTCATGTTTCCTAATAAGCATTAAACATGTTTTCAAAACCTGACCCTCGTATTGGTAGTGTTTTTGTCACTGTTTATTGGAAAAAAAAAAATCAGGTCTTCAAGCCTTAGCGTAGGATGGCATTAATTTTTTATATCGCGAGCCAGCGTGTTAGTATTGTATGCGTTCCTCCGTGCATCCCTCTCTCTCTCTATCCTAAGTCCATCTGTCTTTTTATTACGCAGTGTATATAATTCATTAATGCTAGTATTTGTGTATCTAGGTCATTAAGCAGCTTGCGTATCTCAAGGTTTTCCAAGAAACACAGTACTAGTTGTATTTGTAGAACGCGTGTATTGATGCAGTAGTCTTTACGATTAAACGTGAAAGCGCTACAATTATGCAGACGAAGTAGAAAAAGGGGGATCTTGTTTAACTAGCATGACGTTCTATTAACACAGTCGTACGCTATAGTGACGGCACTGTTCTTTACCAGTCTTCTTTCCTTTTATTGAATTAATTCGTTAGGCTTTACATTTACTTTTTAATTTATATATCATCTCATCTCATAATCGGAACCTCTTCTACCCCGTGAAACGAGGTGTAGAGGGGACCCAAGTGCACAAGGCCCATGGGCAGGACATGTAATCGAAATGACTTGGCAAACAGGTGATTAGCCCATTGTGCCCTAATTTATATATGTGGATTAGAATTTCTCACGACAGTATTCAAGACTTTAAACAACTTATAAGAATTCTTCAGCTAATATATAACGATTAGTGATATTTTATATTGTATCATAAATATGTATTTTTACTGCTTGATTAAAAACCTGTGGGGAATGTGGGATCCATTTTAGTGACAGGGTAAAGCGTAAAAACTTCCTGGTAGAAAAAAAAAATTATTTTTAAAAATATTTTAAACACGGGCTTTTAATGCACTAAAAAGCCACAACTAATTTCACAACTAACATCAAATAGACGAAAAGCGTGGGGCGCTTAAGCGCTTATCAAATATTTTTTTTTCCATAAGTGTGTAATCACGTATAAAGCAGAAGTTAATTTCACGTAGAATCAGCGCCCCAGGCTTTTTGTCAATTTGATGTTACATTTTTTTACTGCAAGCTATAAACTCCTTGAAAAATTATTCGTGGCTTTTTAGTGCATTAAAAGCCTGTGTTTAAAATATATATTTTTTAAAATTTTTTGTGTTCTTATTTTTAGTGTTATGTTTTTGTTGTTTTTAAATTTAAGTCAAATGTAATCGATCCGCTAATGACATTATCAGTTTGCGATAAACGAGTCCAGAGCACAGGAGGTGGATTTCATTATTCAGTATATTACACGGAAAGTTAATTTTTTTTTCTTTTTTAAATGTTGAAAAGAGTTGTAAATTACATTTTTTTAAATGTAGTTGTCAGTTGTGTGTATGTCTGTGCACGAGCGTGCGATAGTGTGTGTGTGTAAGTAAGGGAGGAGAAGTTTCAATATTTCTGTCAAGAGAGACAATCTTTTTGGAAAGAATACACCTACATTATTTGCAGTTATCGCCCATTTCAATGATGATGCAATACAAAAAAAAATTAATATTCATTGTAATTTTATTAATTTTATTATTTTTACGACCGATTATTGTATTGTAATGGAGAATACACAACTATGCCAAGTTTCATAGTTATTCCTCATCTGGAAGTGATTGAAAAATCGATTGCAAGATCTGAAGGTGACAAGAGAGTGACATACGTAGCAAGTTAAAGAAAAGCCTGTAAAAAAAGAGTTAACGCTTGGTACAAGCTTCCTGTACAGGTATCACTTTTAGTAGTGACGTCATGCGCTGTTGTGAGCGTAAAGAAAGAAGTGGTGAATCAATACGATACCAGCAACACACACACACACACACACACACACACACACACACACACACACACACACACACACACAAATGTTGAAAAAACTTATTTAATATGGTGAAATGATTACATAATCAAGTAAATTTTTTAAGTAAATTGAGTCACTTCTTTATTTCAGAAAATAACGTAAGAGATAGACAAATACTCGTAAAAGATATCTAGATTATAAGTAGTCTTGCTGAATGAAAATCGCTTATCTCGTTGATGTAGATGTTGTAAGACAGTCAGTTGACTTTGTAGCGTCGATGTCTCACTTGAATTAAAGAAACCTTTACTTCACCCGTGCCGCGCGCCTTATAGAGTTTATTCGTTTGCGCCCATGAAATCTTTTGGCTAGGCCGATGGCCCGCGCTAAGAATCGTCCTAAAAAAAGAAGCATGTGCAAAGTTGGTCACTTAGTATGGCAGTGAAAAACTAAGTACTGACAAAGGTAGCATATAAGACAAATACACCCACGCCTTCTTACATTCATTCTCACTCTCTATCTCAATCTGTTTACCCTATCTCCCTCTATATTTCTCTCTCTCTGGCTCTCTCTTTCTCTCTCTCTCTCTCTCTTTCTCTCTCTCTCTCTCTCACATTATAATAACATACTTTAGTCACAAATCAAGTTAGAAGTCATAACATAATCTCAAAATACTAAAATTAATGGTAGCAGTCGTGGCAACAAAGCAGTGATCATGGTAGAAGTCGCGGCGATAAAGCAGTGAACATGGTAGCAGTCGTGGCACCAAAGCAGTGACTATGGTAGCAGTCATGGCAACAACGCAGTGACCATGGTAGCAGTCATGGCGATAAAGCAGTGACCATATCAAATGCAGTCAACGAGCATGGCAGACTTGAAAACAGCCTTCGTATCCAATAGCCATTCTTTCTGATACAGGAGACTACCACTCTCCACAAAGTGTTATGCTTAAAAGGTTGGTTGATATTCTTTTTAACTACCTGTGTTCTTTCAAGAAGTTTTGAATTTTTTATTTCTATATAGCATATATAATCTTGTTTTCCAAACAGACAATGGAAACTGAAGGAAACAGTAGCACCCTTTAGAGAAACAAAGACAGTCAGTCCATAAATATAATGGAATCTATTTTGTGTGTATAGCTGACCCAGTTGTATAGTATGTCACTCTTTTAGACAAACCAGAACACTCAATCCATGAACATAATGGAGTCTATATTTTGGGCCTATAGTTGACTCAGTTCCTCAGTTATGTCTCTTGTTTTCTTTTTTCCGGCGAGCTACTGTTGTCACGTGAGAGTTTTGTGTACGACCCACTGAAAAGCGCAGCGCATTTACTTTCTATCTTGATTGTCTAAATGTGTGCTGCATTATTACAAATTATATAATATGTCGTCTCGACGATCAGTTGGTTCTAAGAACATAGCAGTAACTGTTATCCATCCATATACTTATTTTTACTTCTTTATTATTTTTTAACTGCTCCTGATTACAACTGTGCAGTTCCCGTGGGTAACTGAAAAAATAAAAAATTAAGACAAAAACACGGATACTGCACCCTCAGCCAAATCGTAAAATGAGGTTTTGGATCGGGCTGGAAACCTCATAATGTAAAACAAACTGCCCCGGACACCACTGCCAAAATAGCATGTTAACATTCTTTCCCACTTGCCGTATATTATTCTCCCAAGAGCCGTCTGGTACGCCTGTTTGATTATGGTCAGATCTTCTAATGAATAATAATAATAATAATATAATAAATTCTTTAAGCGCCAAACACGGCGCATAAGGCAGAAACCAGTGCTCTCCAGGTTGTTCGTTGTGACGCCACTCCTCTTAGCTCTTGCACATTATTTAGGCCCCAACATTCTTCCTTCTCTTATTATTGTTCTTCTGAGTGTTTCTTTTGGTCTTCCTTTTTTCCGCTTACCCTCAGGAACCCAAGTGAGCGCCTGTAGTGGTATTCTAATGAATACACAGTATAAAAGAACTTTATTTGTTGTATTCAAGACTTTAAACAACTTATAAGAATTCTTCAGCTAATATATAACGATTAGTGATATTTTTTATATTGTATCATAATTATGTATTTTTACTGCTTGATTAAAAAACCTGTGGGGAACGTGGGATCCATTTTAGTGACAGGGTAAAGCGTAAAAACTGCCTGGTAGAAAAAAAAAATTATTTTTAAAAATATTTTAAACACAGGCTTTTAATGCACTAAAAAGCCACAACTAATTTCACAACTAACATCAAATAGACGAAAAGCGTGGGGCGCTTAAGCGCTTATCAAATATTTTTTTTCCGTAAGTGTGTAATCAAGTATAAAGCAGAAGTTAATTTCATGTAAAATCAGCGCCCCAGGCTTTTTGTCAATTTGATGTTACATTTTTTTACTGCAAGCTATAAACTCCTTGAAAAATTATTTTGGGTTTTTAGTGCATTAAAAGCCCGTGTTTAAAATTTTATATTTTTTTTAATTTTTTGTTTTCTTATTTTTAGTGTTTATTGTTTTGTTTGTTTTTAAATTTAAGTCAAATGTAATCGATCCGCTAATGACATTATCAGTTTGCGATAAACGAGTCCAGAGCACAGGAGATGGATTTCATTATCCAGTATATTACACGGAAAGTTAATTTTTATTTCTTTTAATTTTATTTTTTAAATGTTGAAAAGAGTTGTAAATTACATTTTTTAAATGTAGCTGTCAGTTGTGTGTATGTCTGTGCACGAGCGTGCGATAGTGTGTGTGGGGGGAAAAGTTTCAATATTTCTGTCAAGAGAGACAATCTTGTTGGAAATTCTAGATTATTTGCAGTTATCGCCCATTTCAATGATGATACAATACAAAAAAATTAATATTCATTTTAATTTTTTTAATTTTATTATTTTTACGACTGATTATTGTATTGTCATGAGGAATACACAACTATGCCAAGTTTCATAGCTGTTGCTCATCTGGAAGTGATTGAAAAATCGATTGTAAGATCTGAAGGTGACAAGAGAGTGACATACGTTGCAAGTTTTAAAGAAAAGCCAGTAAAAAAGAGTTAACGCTTGGTACAAGCTTCCTGTACTGGTATCACTTTTAGTAGTGACGTCATGCGCTGTTGTGAGCGTAAAGAAAGAAGTGATGAATCAATACGATACCTGCAACACACACACACACACACACACACACACACACGCACACAAATGTTGATAAAACTTATTTAATGTGGTTAAATGATTACATAATCAAGTAAATTCTTTAAGTAAATTGAGTCACTTCTTTATTTCAGAAAATAACGTAAGAGATAGACATATACTCGTAAAAGTTATCTAGATTATAGGTAGTCTTGCTGAATGAAATAGCTTATCTCGTTGATGTAGATGTTGTAAGACAGTCAGTTGACTTTGTAGCGTCGATGTCTCACTTGAATTAAAGAAACCTTTACTTCAACCGTGCTCAGCGCCTCGTAGAGTTTATTCGTTTGCGCCCTTTATATCTTTTGGCTATTCGTTTGCGCCCTTTAGGCCGATGGCCCGCGCTACGAATCGTCCTAAAAAAAAAGCATGTGCAAAGTTGATCACTTAGTATGCAGTGAAAAACTAAGTACTGACAAAGGTAGCATATAAGACAAATACATCCCACGCCTTCTTACATTCATTCTCACTCTCTATCTCAATCTTTTTACCCTCTCTCCCTCTATATTTCTCTCTCTCTGGCTCTCTCTCTCTTTCTCACATTAGAATAACATACTTTTAGTCACAAATCAAGTTAGAAGTCATAACATAATCTCAAAATACTAAAATTAATGGTAGCAGTCGTGGCAACAAAGCAGTGACCATGGTAGCAGTCGCGGCGACAAAGCAGTGTACCATTGTAGCAGTCGCGGCAACAACAAGCTCAGTGACCATGGTAGCAGTCGTGGCAACAACGCAGGGACCATGGTAGCAGTCGTGGCAACAACGCAGTGACCATGGTAGCAGTCGCGGCGACAAAAGCAGTGACCATGGTAGCAGTCATGGCGATAAAGCAGTGACCATATCAAATGCAGTCAACGAGCATGGCAGACTTGATTCTTATCCAATAGCCTTCTCCCTGGTACAGGAGATCACCCACTCTCCACAAATTGTTATGCCTAACAGGTTTGTTGATATTCTTTTTAACTACCTGGGTTCTATCAGGATGTTTTTAATTGTTTATTTATATATAGCATAGATATATATATATATATATATATATATATATATATATATATATATGATATATATTTATATTATATATATTATATATATAATATTATATATATATTATATTATATATTATAATATATTATAATAATAAATTCTTTAAGCACCAAACACGGCGCATAAGGCAGAAACCAGTGCTCTCCAGGTTGTACGTTGTGACGCCACTCCTCTTAGCTCTTGCACATTGTTTAATCCCAACGTTCTTCCTTCTCTTATTATTGTTCTTCTGAGTGTTTCTTTTGGTCTTCCTTTTTTCCTCTTACCCTCAGGAACCCAAGTGAGCGCCTGTAGTGGTAATCTGTTGTTTTGCATTCGTAGGACATGACCGATATATGACCATCGTCTTTTCCTTATATAGTCGGAGACATATTTCTGCCTAGAGTCTTCTCTTATTTGTCGATTAGTCTTGAATTCTTTCCAACTGATGTTCATGAGTTTTCTAAGACATTTGTTCTCGAATGTATTCAGCTTGTTCTCCAATGATTTTGTTATTTTCCAACTCTCACAACCGTATGTTAACACTGAGATAACAATTGAATTAAACAGACGAAGCTTGGTATGTATATTCAATGATCGTAATTTCCAAATGTTAGATAATCTATTGAAGGCGCTAGCTGCCAAAGCAATTCTAGTATGGATTTCTCTTGTTTTGTCACCATCCTGAGTCATTTTACTGCCTAAATAATTGAAACTTTCAACTTTCTGTAGTTTTTCCCCCGTTCAAGATGATATCAAAGGTCTCGTTAGAAAAGTTCATAGCTTTAGTTTTAGAGGCATTTATTTGGAGACCTATTTTAACCGAGAGATGACACAAATTATTTATTGCTTCTTGGGATTGTCTTGGTGTTGAACTTAAGAATGCTACATCATCTGCGAAATCCAGGTCCCCCAGGAATTTTCCATTTGTCCATTTTATACCCAATTGTTCATTGTGGGTATAGTTTCTCATAACCCAATCAATAGCTATTCCAAAAAGTAGTGGTGACATAATACAGCCTTGTTTCACCCCTGTTTCTACTGTAAACCATTCTGTATTCCCTTTATGTGTTCTAACACAACATCTTGCATTGTCATATAGCGCTTTGATTATATTCACATATTTTGTTGGAAAACCATAGATTGTAAGTATCTTCCACAATGATGGGCGGTGTAGACTATCAAAGGCTTTTATTTATTTATTTATATTTATTTATTTATTTATTTATTTTATTTATTTATTTCTGTGTGTGGCGATATTCGTGTACGTCCTTAAACATTCTTCGTTCTCTCCTGCATTAGCGATTTATTTCTTAATTTTCCACAAAAAACATCGTCCTATTATTTTACATATTTTATGCACCTACATTTCTTGCCTAGTCACTCCCAGACTTGTTTACGTTTCACCATGGGAATCGTAGTATTACAAGGCTTAATTAGACAGGAAATCAGCGGTAATACTTCTATCACTTAAGTCGTATAGCCACCTTTGACAGAGACGGTTATTGTTGACATAAGGTGGTTTCGCACGATCGACGGAGAGAAAGCCAGATGGTCAGTCTGAGAAATCCGTCTGGGATATGTACGTAAACACAGGTGATAATATGTAATCGCTTCCGATGGTCATCTCTATATCAATAATACAGATAACTCGTCTGGGGAGATTATGTTGGGAAAGGTATAAGTCAGGAAATAAGTTCACCGATGTGTTTGTGAGTTTGCACAAATTCAATCGGAAGTATTACTGCATTATTTGAAAGATGTCTAAAGAGACAGGATTGGTTTAAATCGAGAGCCTGAAATAAAACTTTAAAAAAACTCTCACTGGAAAGCTGGCCTGAAATACCATCTGGGACAAGGGGACTGAGAAACCGAAATATAATCTAGCGAAATCGGAGACACAAATAAGAGTGCATTTTCAAGCAAAGTCAAGTAACTGGAACTCCCAGTAGCCAGGAGAGAAGGAACGGACAAAGAATTCCAAAATTAAAAGTGACAGATCGACTATCGAAGTATTTGGGCGTTCCTTATAACTTAAAAGAGAACCCTCAATTTTTAAATACAAAGACTGGAAACTTGATGAATCCGACGCAAAGGTCATAAGAGGGGATTTTCTGAAAACTACCCCAGAAGTTTTCGAAGCATCAAATCACGTTGCTGTGTGTCACATTAATTTTGGGTCGCTCTCTTCTCACTTACGGCCGTATTCTGTGATATAATTGTTGCACTGACTAATTACGTGCTTTTCAGGGGTCTGCACCATTTTCTTTAACTGCCATGTTGTAACAACTATTTAGTATTTTCAAAAACATTCTTACACTCCTCTCAGCACTTCAATACTTCGTTCCTTTTTCTGCTGACAGTCATCCCTGAAAAGGAACGGATGAGATACTATTAAACCGACAATCATGTTGGTTAATCCTCGGGTGTGGCCAACATCAAGACTACAGATTAACACTAAAATCGTCCACAGCGGGGACTTTGGGGGTTAAGGGGCAATGAATAAGACCGAACGTATTGTCGACTTGCCAAGATGATAAAGAGACTCAATTTTGTTTGCGCAAGAGACCATGTGTGATTACTTGTCTGATGCGACACCATTTTGTGCACAGACATGAATGACATCATCATTTCATGGTCCACCTTTTTCAAAAGACATTTAATTTAGAGGAAAGTTAAGATGTTACCATCTGATGTTTACACATTGTCGAAAGAGTGTACGGACTTGTCCACTTCCATTAATATGGGAGACGTTGAACCTTTTGCATGCCGCACAAATTTTCCACATTTAAGTGCCATAATTTTTAATTACCACCACTAAACATGCGGTTTTGAAACAGATTGGGTTCGAAAATATAGGAACCAACCAACTCCTTATTGGACGGCCGCCTTATAATCGTAACAACTAACGGCGGGGGCAGGCAAAGGGGCCATATAATCTGACACTTTTTGCCACGTCTTAAAACACTGTGAGAATCGCTTGCCAAGACGACAAACCAGACTGCCAGAGTTCGAAGCCTAGAATCAAGATTCCATATATCGGACCGACCATTGTTTGAGCAATTTTGAGGACTTCAGTGCCCAGAATAAGCACTACTACCATTTTAACAAGGAAAACCGGAATCTGGAGAGAATCTGATACACGGAGTTTAAAGTTAGAAAATTATTGTTAAAGTAGCGACCCGACACCCAGAAACACAATGTAAAAGGCCTCTCTGCTTGTGCCATTGACCTACTTCTCTGAGCAAACAGTCTGTGAGCCAAGACTGGCGTAAGTTGAACATTTTACGTTCTACATTTTTCATTACTAACATGTGAACTAATATGTATATATTTCCATGTGAATATTAATATGTGACAATTGCTCGTCGATTTTCAAGTCATTTTACGCTGCAGGCCTCATATATAGAATGATGATTTCAAAACCTCACTGCAAGTTGCTGGTAACTGCTTTATTGCTAGTTTCATAAAGA